>JACBWV010000318.1:56671-117249 GCA_013435795.1 Chlamydomonas sp. ICE-L | reverse complement strand
AGACAGGGCCAGACAGGGTTTCCTCTGATTGATGCAGCCATGAAGCAGCTTTGGAGCACTGGATGGTGTCACAACAGGTGGGCATTGGTGGTGGTGACAACCAAACACACTTTGATGGTGGTGGGGATGATGATAATGGTGTTGATGATGATGGTGGGGATGATGATAATGATGGTGGTTGTGGCGATGATGATGATGATGATAGTGGTGGCGATGATGATAATGATGATGGTGGTGGCAATGATGATAATGATGGTGGTGATGATAATGATGATGGTGGTGGTGATGCTTTGGAGCACAGGATGGTGTCACAACAGATGGGCATTGGAGACGAGTGCATATCATAGCTTTTCTTTTCAGCTTCGAGCAGCAGCTTCTAGGTAGCTACCCTGGCATGCTAACCAGCCAAACATATAGTAATGTAGTGCATGTAGAAACCGACAGAATCATATTTCCAGCACTGGTAACACCTTGGGGTACACACAGATCACTGGGATCATTGATAACACAGATCGCTGATAACACAGATCTCTGATATCAGTAAAACACAGATCACTGATGACACAGATCTCTGAAATCAGTAATAACACAGATCACTGATAAAACAGATCTCTGAGATCAGTAATAACACAGATCACTGATAACACAGATGTCTGAGATTACTAATAACACAGATCACTGAGATCACTGACAAAGCATCTGCTTGATTGCAGGATGCGCGTTGTGGCCGCTTCATTCCTTGTCAAGCACCTGCTGCTTCCCTGGCAATGGGGTTTAAAGCACTTCTGGGAAGTCCGTGGGTGGAAAAACGCGACCGGAGGTGAATCGCTAGGCTGGGCAGTTACGGGCTCTGGGGGCATGGCAGGTGAGATGCATATGAGCTTTTAAATAATGCACTAATCGGAATAACATGTTAATTATTTACCAGACAAAACCATTCAGATATATACCCCCCCCCCCCCCCCCAAATTCCACCCCAATACATACCAACCAAATACATTACAAAACGAAGTACCAACGTCCTAAATGCCACTTATGACCTCAATCGAATACACAGAACAAATAGTTACCGAATAAAAAAAGGGCGAAAGAGAAAAGCAAAAAAAAACAAAAAACAAAACTAAACAAAAAAAAAGAAAAACAAAAAAAAAAAAAAAAAAGTGAAAAAAAAAAAAAAAAAAAAACAATAATATAAAAAAAAAGAAAAAAAGAAAAAAAAAAAAAACAAAAAAACAAAAATAAAAAGAAAAAATATAAAAAAAATAAAAAAAAAAAAAAAGAGCGAAAAAAAACAAGAAAAAAAAAAAAAAAACAAACCAAACAAAAATCAAAAAAAGAAAAATATTAAAAAAAAAAAAAACAATAAATAATACAAAACAAAAAAACCCTAGGACAAACAAAAAAAACCCAAAAAACAAACAACAAAAGACAAAGAAAAAAACAAAAAGAATAGAAAAAAAAAACACACCACAAATTCAAAAAACCAACAAACCAACCGCAAACAAAAACAAACAACATAACACCAGCAAACAAAACCCGAACAAAAACAGAATAATCAAAACAGAAAAAAAAAAAAAAACCCAAAAAAGACACAAACCAAAAAAAAACAACAAAAAAAAAAATATAAAAAAAAAAAAAACAATAACAAAAAAAAAAAAAAACAAACAAAAAACAGTAAAAAACAAAAACCAAAAAACAAAAAAAAAAAAAATAAAAAAAAACAAAAACCAACCCAAAAAAAAAAACAACAAACAAAAACACAAAAAACAAAAACACACCAACCACCCCAACACAAAACCATACAAAACCCAAACACACACCAAATCCCCCCCCCCCCACCCCCCCCCCACCACCCCCCCCCACACCCCCCCCACCCCACCCCCCCCCCCCCCCCCCAAAAAAAATACCACCCCAAAGACATACCACCCAAAGACATGCCACCCAAAGACATAAAAAAAAGCAGAACGAAATACCACTTCAATAAATGCCACTTCTGACGAAAGCAATAGAGGAACTGCTACTTCATCTAAATGTTATTAGATGAAGTAGTTGGGCCCAGTCACCCCAGTGCCAGGAGCATCGGTATAACAACTCTCAACAACACCTTGGCGGTTTGATAACCTAGACAGCTTATCAATGACACACGGCTGTATGTTACAAGCTACCCGCCCCTAGTTACCCTCTGGTCCTATCGTTTTGTTTTAAAGTATGATTGATCACATTTTGCGATGGAACACATCGTTTCGAGAATCCACAGATCCAGGGAATCAACAGATCCAGGACCTGCAGTTGCATGGCAACAGTTAGGGTTTGTTCTGTCCGATGGGGTCTGAGGTGTCCAGAACACCCCATCCACAACCATGTGGTAAGAATAAACTGCGTTTGAGCTCGCCGCCTCTCACATCTGGCTTGGTTTCACTACCTGCCAGGCTGTCATCCTTCAGGCTGCTCACTTTCTTCGTGCGAAGTAAAGATGGGTTCAAACTACACCACATTGTAATCCTGAGTGACATTTTGAGTCCAGTAGGGCATCAAGAAAAATGTAATCATCATCATCATCATTTTCATCATCATCATAATCCTGAGTTATATTTGGAGTCCAGTAGGGCACCAAGAAAAATGTAATCATAATCATCATCATCATCATCATCATAATCCTGAGTAACATTTGGAGTCCAGTAGGGCACCAAGAAAATCATCATCATCATCATCATCATCATCATCATCATAAACATAATCCTGAGTAAAAGAAAGTAATCACACGAGTGTCGATAGCCATGGCCAGGTGCTGTTAATGACAAAAGGGCGTACGTTATGCCAGTCCTAGGGTAGCCAGGCAGGAATCGCCTAACTGCATAGTTAGAACAGCATGAGCGGTACCATGTCAATGGCCATCGCTCACATTCATGGCCTGCTATTTTTGGCGGAGCCCCCTCTTCAAGGGGGGCGGGAGCCCCCAGGGTTATCCATTCGTCCGTCCAAATGACCGACCAACCGACCATCTGTCTGACCGAGACGAAGCCTGGCGAGACAGCCGAAGGTCTAGTAACTAACTCGCTCAGTTGCCAGCTGTCCCTCCGTCGCGAACACCTCTTTGCCGATTTGTAACGTCGCTTGCGACGCTGCATAGAGCTTGTATCCCCGTTCACATACCAGTGGTAGCCCGAGACTAAAGAGGGAACCGCATACATTTGTCAAGATCCACACCCCTACCCACACCAACCCCCTACCCTCACCAACCCCCTACCCACACCCCTACCCACACCAACCCCTACCCTCACCAACCCCCTACCCACACCCCTACCCACACCAACCCCTACCCTCACCAACCCCCTACCCACACCCCTACCCACACCAACCCCTACCCACACCCACCCCTACCCACACCCACCCCTACCCACACCCCTACCCACCCCTACCCGTACCCACACCCCTATCCACACCCACCTCTACCCACACCAACCCGTACCCATACCCATACCCACACCAACCCGTACCCACACCCCTACCCACCTCTACCCACACCCATCTCTTCTCACACCCACCCCTACCCACACCCACTCTTACCCACACTCGCCCCTGGTACTTGTCCTCCTGCTGCACTCCAGATGCCAAGCCATTCAACTACCTGGTGGATGTTGGGAGGGAAGCTAGTGTACTTGATGAAGACGGCGAGTTTGTTCGACGCTGGGTGCCCGCTCTGTCCCAGGTGAAAATTGAAAATTTGAAAATGTAAACATCCAAGAATTGTCACAATGACCTCTAAGGACGTGCCCAGTGGGATTAAGGGAACCGGATCGTAAGTATGCGCTGCCCGAGCCAACATCGCATCTAGATACCAGTTACTGTTGTCCCAGGTGATTGTCTTGGGGAGGTGCTAATGCGGAGAAGGGCAAAAAGAAAGGGGGCAAAGGGAGAAGGGCAAGGGGAGAGGGGCAAAGGAAGAGGGACGAAGGGAGCAAGGGCAAATGGAGAGGGGCAAGGACAACGCAAGGGCACCATGGACTGATAATTCCTTACATGTCAAAACAACTCTCTCCCATGTTGCTCACCGCTGCTTTCCAAACTAGCTTTATTTAAAATTAAATTTAAATACCTACCTTCAACCTACCTACCTAGAACCTGCCTACAACTTACCTACCTACAACCTACCTACAAATAACCAACCAACGTACCAACCTACCTACCAACCTGCCTACCCACCAACCTACCTACCTACCTACCTACAAAAAAACTACAAAAAACCTACCGACCAACCAACCAACCAAACTATCAACCAAACTATCAACCTACCAACCAACCTTCCAACCAACCTACAACTTAACTACCTGCCTACCTATCTACCTACAAGTAACCTACCTACCAAACTACATACAACTAACCCACCAACCAACATACCTACAACTAACCCACCTACCAACCTACATACAACCAACCTACCAACCTACATACCTACAACTAACCTAACGACCAACCTACCAATCTACCTACCAGCCTACCTACCTACATACCAACGTACCTACCTACCACCACACCTACCAACCTGCCTACCTACCAACCTACCTGTAACTAACCTACCTACCAACCTACCCACAAACCACGTACAACCAACCTACCAATCTACCTATCAACCTGCCTACATACCAACCAACCTACCGACCAACCTACCGACCAACCTGACCACCAATCAACCTACAACTAACCTACCAACCTACTTACCAATCTACCCACCAACCTCCTAAAATACTGATACAACTACTACCAACCAACAGAGCGACAAACCAACCACCAAAAGAACAAAAAGGAGAGACAAACGAAAGAACCGACCCGACCACCGAGAAAACCGAGCCGACCGACCAACCACGGACCGACCACCGACCGACCAAGAGGGGGGGGGGGACGACCAAACAGACGGACAGACGACCAACCTATCAACCAACCCTACCTACCTACCAAACCTAACCAACCAACCGGTAACAACCCAAGCTACCTACCAAACACTACCTACCCTACCAACCGACCAACCACACTACCGACCAACTACACCTACCTACCACCAACCCTACCGACCTACCTACCTACCAACCACAAATCTACCAACCTACCTACCTAGAAACCTACCTGCCAACCTACCTACTTACCTACCTACCAACCTATCAGCCAACCTACCTACCTACAAACCTATCCACCAACCTAACTACCTTACTTCCAACCTACCTATCTACCAACCTACCTACCTACCTTCCTACCTAACCACCAACCTAACCACCAACTTAAGTACCTAACTACCAACCCACCAACCTACCTAACTACCAACCTAACTACCAACCCAACTACCAACCCACCCACCTACCTTCAACTTGTGTTCTAACTGTCTATCTGCTGAAAATGTAAGCAGTTGCCCCTCAAGTACATCCACTGCCCGTGGAAGGCCCCCCCCGAGGTGCTTGCTATTGCGGATGTCGAGCTAGGAGGAAACTACCCTCGCCCCGTCATTAGCCTGGATGAGTCTATTCGGAATTTGAAGCACGCAGTTGATGTCCTCGACAAGACCTCTTCCTCCTCCTGGGATCGTGCATACAAAACTCCCCATCGTGGAAGGGTTGGTGCACAGGTACGTCCCCAGTAGTTTTATTATACTTTTATTTATTTATTTATTATACATATAGTATCCATTTCGTTTTTTTTTTTTTATTATACATATATTATCCATTTCGTGTATAGCACTTTGTCGGATTATTTGGATTTGGTATTTCGAAACACTTCGTAGTTCTTAGTTTATACCTCCAATTTATTATGTGAATTTGGCCCGAGAGTTATGAGAATTGTAAAAAATAATGCCTGCAAAAGTGAAGGTATGAACTAAGAACTACGAGACCCAAATCCAAAGCATCCGATGAATTGCTATACAAATCTTATCTGAGCATAATCCTTTGCACAAAGCTCACAACACGTCCATTTTGGCGGAGCCCCTCCTCTGGGGGGCAAGAGCCCCCAGGGTCAACCCGTTGTCCGATTGTCTGATTGTCTATCTGTCCGCATGTTCCAACCCTTGGCCTTACTGGGCCCTGGCCCTGCCGTAAACCCTCGCTTCGGTCCACTGCATTCGATTCTGTTGCATTCAAAGCAATTCCGTTGCTCCTATAGCCAACACTCTCCGCCAATGTTTCACGTCGTTTGTGAAACGTCTAAGACTTGTCCATTGACAGAAGTGTTACAAAGCAGGATGGATTAATTTAATTGTATATATTTTTGATTTGTTTTATTTTATTTTGGCCCGTTTCAGTGATACGATTGGTCTAGTGGTACACCAAATCGCTTGACCGACGAAGGGTCAGGGTTCGATTTCCCCCTACGGCCAACCTTGGCGTTGCAGGTCGTTGTCAACCGTGATGGTAACTTGTCCAGTCGAGGTGGTAGACCGTTCTCTGCCCGTGTACGACGGGTTCCCTTAACACCACGCCTCACCAGGCGTTATCATTACCTTTATTTTACTATAATTACAACAGGACTGCAAACAAAAAAGGAGCGTTACAAAGCAGGATGAATTTATTTCCACTGTCCATGGAAAGAAGCGGTACAAAGCAGGATGGGTTACTTAACAACAGTCCATTGAAAGAGGCGGTACAAAGCAGGATGGATTCAATTTTTTAATTTATTTAAATTGCAATAGGACTGTAAACAAACACTACAAGATTTTTGGGGGATATCTGCCCAAGCCTATAAGGCAATTGTGTACAGTATCTGATGTGTTTTAATACTACATGTTTTAATGTTTTAGAATAAGCTGATATATAATAGTAACCTAATAAATGGTAATTCTAAAAAGAAGAAGAAGAAGAAGAACAAGGTAGACTGAGGACATCCCCCCTTAGATCCTTACATTTACGATGTACCAAAAGTTTTACCACAATTTACAAGTTATACCGGGAGTATAAAAAAGGGGGGGGACACCTATCCCTAAAAAACCTGAGGGGGGCTGCCCCCCCCCCCCCCCCTTTTAAATCGAAATACCCCCTTTTTTTTAACTTAGATATGGATTGTGGGGGTTTACAGTATGGCGCACATAATGGCATCCTCGGAATTCCCACACAGGGATTGCCTGATAGTCAAAATTCAGTTTTTCAACCCCATTCACCCAACACCCCACCCACCCAAGGGGTAGATACTTATTGCATAAGGTCCTAAGTGGTGCCAATGGACTGCTCTTGCCAAGGCCTACTCATGGGTGGTCTCGGAATGTCATTTGGAGGTCTGAGTAAAAAGTTAGAAAACAACTGAGGAAGGCTGACCCCATTCACCCACCCACCCAAGGGGTAGATACTTATTGCATTCACCCACCCAAGGGGTAGATACTTATTACCGCCCTCAATGTAGGAGAGACTCAAGAGTTACACCGAGTCACACAATCAAAAGGGGGCCGGACAATTAGTGTAACAGAAACGAGTAACCGGATGCAGAGCCATTTAGCCCTGAAGGGTTCGCGTGAAAGAAGCATCCGCCGCAAGCCAACTGTCGATGCCTTTCCAGCAATTTCCGACCCAAATCACCTGCCGTCCCTGCATTCCTACAAACTGCGGACATGCTACTTGCGAACGAGGGAATTGCGCATATGCCAACCTTCGAACTTCGCAATTGACCACTGGTGCAATTCCGACCTCCTTATCCGCAAAATTACTTGCTATTAATAGCCATGGAAGTTCCAATCGTTCGTTCTGCAGACCTGCGAAGCTACACAAATAATAACCGTCTATCTACCCAAGTGGGTATTACCACCCTGGTAAACCTTAGGAACTTCGACCAACGCAGCTCTGAGCTCCGACCAGCGCAGCTAGCAATGACCTTCGAGCTAAGTGCTCTGAGCTTCTACCTTCGATCTGCTCTGAGCTTCTACCTCTGAGCTTCTACCATCGCCTGCAACCTGCTGGACGTGCTACTTGCGAACGGAAATTGAGCATATGCTGACCTTCGAACTGCGGAATTGATAACTGGTGCACTTCCGACCCCCGTCTCAGCCAAAGTGACTTGCTATTTATAGCTATCTAAGTACCAATCGTTCCTTCTGCGGAGCTGCGAAGCTACACAAGTAAGAACTAACTCGCTACCCAAGAAGGTGACACTACCCTGAGAAGCTGCAGAGCTTCGACCAACGCAGCTTTCAGATTCGTGCTTCGACCTAGGGGGCAGCGGCGTTGCACAATGGTAGCCACTTATCTCCATTCCCCATGGCCAGGCGCAACTCTAGGCCCAGCCATTCCAAATCATGGGCAGAGCGGCTATTGAGACCCTATGCTCACCCACGGTATTCTCCCAAAGCACATGCCATATGCGCTCCCTAACTGCGCTACTTTCGTGTCATGCCCACACAGCGCATGACCACCCGGCCAGCCCAATGCATGCCGACCCACGCTACAGGCATCCACCCCGACACACCCGACCACCCACCCGCGTCGGGTGCAGCCCAGACCTGAACGGCTCATACTGCCCAGCCCACACATGCAACACCTTCTCAAAATCCCCTAAAATTAATCCGACCTCTGGTCGATCTCATTTTTCTGCATCAAATTATTGCAACTAAAGCCAACCTTCATGTATGCTCTGCATGACAGTAAAAGCACGTTCAAGACTGCTTTAAACAGCAACACTGCAAAATGTCCATTGTTTGTTTGTTTGTTACTTTGTTGTTACTTTGTTACTTTGATTACTTGAAAGCAACAAGGCTACAACATAAGTACATATCTGACCGCCCGTACATAAGCTTATAATTCCAAAAACCAACAGCTCAGGGGGCGGTCAATATAGTTACCGCCCTCAATGTAGGACAGAGTCCAGAGTTACACCGAGTCACACAAAGTCACACAAGTCATACCGGGTGCAGAGCCATTTAACCTACAGGGTTCGCGTCGAAAAGAGCGTCCGTTGCAAGCCAACTGTCCATGCAACATGAGCGTTTCCGTCCGACCCTGGGCCATCGCCTGCTAATTGCCATCGCGGCTGGACCTGCTACTTGCGCGCGACGTGCAAATTGCGCAAATGCCAACTTCGAACTACGCAATTGAATTTAACTGGTGCTCTTCCAACCTCTGAATCTGCCAATCTTGCTATTAATAGCATGCCTCAGTGCTGATCATTCGTTCTGCAGACCTGCGAAGCTTTAAAATGAATTACTATCTACCCAAGTGGATAACACCACCCTGCGAACCTGTGGAGCTTGGACCAGCGCAGCTTTGAGCTACGTGCTCTGACCTAGGGGGCCATCGCCTGCAAAATGCTGGACGTGCTACTTGCGAACGTGGAAATTGAGCATGTGCTGACCTTCGAACTGCGGAATTGATAACTGGTGCACTTCCGACCCCCGTCTCTGCCAAAGTGACTTGCTATTTATAGCTATCTAACTACCAATCGTTCGTTCTGCGGAGCTGCGAAGCTACACAAGTAAGGACTAACTCGCTACCCAAGAAGGTGACACCACCCTGAGAAGCTGCAGAGCTTCGACTAACGCAGCTTTTAGATTCGTGCTTCGACCTAGGGGGCAGCGGCGTTGCACAATGGTAGCCACTTATCTCCATTCTCCATGGCCAGACGCAACTCTAGGCCCAGCCGTTCCAAATCATGGGCAGGGCGGCTGTTGAGACCCTATGCTCACCTATTCTCCCTAAGCACATGCCACATGCTCCCAAACTGCGCTACATTCGTGTCATACCCACACAACGCATAACCACCCGGCCAGCCCAATGCATGCCGACCCACGCTACAGGCATCCACCCCGACACACACACCCGACCACCCCCCCGCGTCGGGTGCAGCCCAGACCTGAACGGCTCATACTGCCCAGCCCACACATGCAACACCTTCTCAAAATTCCCTGAAATTAACCCGATCACTGATTGGTCTCATTTTTTCTGCATCAAATTCTTACAACTAAAGCCAAGCTTCATGTATGCTTTGCACATCATTTTAGGCACGTTCAGCACCGCTTAAAAAACATTAACACTGCAAAATGTCCTCCTTCGGTACTAGTAAGTAACAATGCTTCAACATATATACTGACCGCCCTTACATAAGCTTATAAAACCAAAACCAAAACCGTGTGGGCGGTCAATATAGTTGCATAAGGTCCAAAGTGGTGCCAATGGACTGCCCTGACCTATGCCTACTCAAGGGTGGTCTCAGAATGCCATTTGGAGGTCTGAGTAAAAAGTTAGAAAAGAACCTGAGGAGGGCTGACCCCCCCCCCCCCCCCCCCCCCCTAAATGAGGTGCTCAGAATGACCTGGAAAATGTCTCATAATATCGCAATTATACATGCGATTACAGCCCCATTATCAGAAAAAATCAATCGGGAGAATGAAACTTTTGGAGGCCTTTACACCTCCTGGTTATACACATATTTATTTTTTATCTTTATATTACTCACAATTATTTATATTTATTTGTATCGCCTTGTTTGCAGGACCAAGTCGAAGGATGTGCCAAGGGTAAATCGCCCCCAGTGGCTGACCAACTCGGTGGTACAGATGGTCCTGGCAGGCCAGGAACTGGTGATGGCACCGGAACCGGTACCGGGACACAACTGCGCGACTTCGGTACCGGTGGCTCTGAGCATGGCTGGGAACCGGGTCTGGCCCGGGGCAACGGCATCGGCAGCATGAAAGGTTCGGGCTCGAATGAGCCGTCAGCCTCTGGGGTGCTGCTGCGGTGTGGTGATGAAAGCCTCAATGCTGAGACCCCTGTCGCCGCATACTGTGACCTTGATCTGGGCCCACCACCCAAAGAGGCTGGCGCTACAGCTGCCCAGCTTCCAGCCAGCTACTACTACGAGCAGTACTACAAGTTGCATGAGAAGAGCGAGGGCTTCTACTTCGATGTGCGGAACGTACCCGAGGACATGATCCTGGCTATCGGAAGAGAGTTCGAGGCGGTGATGGACGCTGGGGAGCTGCCCTATGACCACGGCCATCGGCTGGCGAGAAACGCTGTTCAAGGAGAAAGCCACTTCGCCGACCCTGAAGAAGAGAGCGGGGGAGGTGAGGAATCCGACTTGGGTTCTGGCAGCGAAAAGGTGGTGTCCAACTCAATGTTCAGCCACCGCGTTGCACAGCACGACACAGCCATGTACGAAGGGGGGTCTGCAGACGGTGGGGGTAAACCAAAGCCCAAGGCACAAGCCCCAGTAGAAGAGGAGAAGTGGCGTGAGGGCGTGCCTCGCCCACCTCAACCGGCTTACACTGAGCCACAAACGACGGAGGCACTGATGGCAGCGGGTAACCTGCCCTTGGATGCTGACGGCGATGAGGTTTCGGGAGCGCGAGAGCCAGATTTCCAAGACGATGAAGGTTGTGAGAATGAGGCTGGAGCTCTGAAACCCCAGAAACGACAGAAGATGTGGTAGAAGAAGGAAAATTGTCACATGTCAGCCAGTTACCCATCGTTGGATGCTGACAGAGACGAGGTTTCAGGAATTGAGCAGGGGGAGCACAACTGTCAAGATGATGATGATGGTTATGGGAATGAGGCTGTATCTTTAATACCCGAGAAACGACAGAAGATGTGGTAGAAAAAAGGGAATTGTCACATGTCAGCCAGTAACCCACCATTGGAGGCTAACGGAGGCGAGGTTTCAAGAATCGAGCAGCGGAAGCACAACTGTTAGGAGGATGATGGTTATGAGAATTAGGCTGTATCTCTGAAAAGCAACCCCCATAAATTTGCAGCGCATGCAAGAAATTGCAACACATGCAAGGTGATGATGATGGGAATGAGGCTGTATCACTCAAACCCCAGAAACGGCAGAAGATGTGGTAGAAGAAGGAGAATTGTCACATGTCAGCCAGTAACTCACCATAGGATGCCGACAGAGACGAGGATTCAGGAATTGAGCAGCGCGAGAGCAAGATTTCCAAGGCGATGATGGTTATGAGAATGAGGCTGGAGCTCTGGAACCTCAGAAAAGACAGAAGATGTGGTGGAAGAAAGAGTCACACTGTCACATGTCAGCCAGTAACCCACCATTGGATGCTGACAGAGATGAGGATTCAGTATTTGAGCAGCGCGAGAGCAAGATTTCCAAGACGATGATAGTTATGAGAATGAGGCTGGAGCTCTGAAACCTCAGAAGCGACAGAAGACTTGGTAGAAGAAGAAGTCACACTGTCACATGTCAGCCAGTAACCCTCCATTGGATGACAGAGGCGAGCTTTCAGGAATTGAGCAGCGGGAGCACAACTGTCAAGATGATGATGATGATGGTTGTGTGAGTGAGGCTGTATCTCTCAAACCCCAGAAACAACAGAAGATGTGGTAGAAGAAGGAGAATTGTTACTGAGAATTGTTAATGTCAGCCAGTAAAGCAAATTCCAGACATTTGCAGCTAGAGCATGATACCATTCATGAGGATGGTATGGAGTATGGGTGGAGGTGTGTGTGGTGGGGGTTGAGGCGGTGACCCTCATCCCCCATAAGATGTGCGGAAAGAAAAGGACTAGTTACATGGCTATGTCTGCCAGTGCCGAAGACCCCCCTAAATTTCCTGTGTAGAAGCTGCTAAGTGAGAAACTGGCAAACTGATGCAGAGGCATACGCATAAGCACATACACATGTTAACGCAAATGCACCGACACAGATAAACGCATTTGCACGTACACACATGCGTACGCTATTCCCGCATGCATTGGTCATGGTCAATGCATTTTAGCATATGGCAATCTCATTAACACACTGACGTACACATGATGCACATACACACGTGCGCATGGTATGCTACTGACGGGCAATCTTATTAACACAGAGAAACGCACATGATGCACAAACGCAAGTGCACATGGTATGGTACTGGCGGGCAATCTTATTAACACACAGACATACACATGGTGCTTATACACACGTGTGCATGGTATGCTTCTGACCCATGCTGATCTTCTTTTCGGCAATGACCATCAGCGTTTAGACAGCTCGCCTAGCTGGCAAACCTCTTGCAACCTCGTGCACCTGGAAGCTGACCTCATCAGGTAAATTTGGGGGCTTGACCCAGGGGCCGGCTCAGGGAGCTGCCTAGAAGCTGCGAAGTGATACACTGGCATACGTATATGCACATGCACACATGCGTATGCTATTCTCGCTTGCAATGATAATGGTCAACACATGTGGGACCTGGGCAATCCCACTGGTACACAGGCAGACGCATATGCACGTATACACATGCACAGGCATACGCACGTACACACATGCGGATGTCATGCAATTTAACGGCTTCAGGAAGTAGGCACACTAGCATCTACATGCACTAGACCCTGGTGCCTTGATTTTTTTTATCATCAAGTACTTTTCCTGCTTGGAAGGCTTGCCCCAGTGCGCTGGCTATGGTAAGCGCATGTAAGTACCAGGCACACCACACCACACTACACCACCTCTCACCACACCACACCAGTATGGGAGGTTGGGTTAAAGAAGCGGGTGGGGGTGCTAAAGGCTCGGGAAATACACCTCCAGATTGACTGTTTTGAACCCCCGTAAGTAGGGGTAAGGTTGAGGAGTTGGTTGGAGTGAGTTGGTGCTGTGCAGCATGGGAGGTTGAGTTGGAGTTAGTGGGTCTTAGTTGGAGTGAGTTGGAGTAAGCTTAAGCTGGTTACGGTCGACGCTTGTAGGTACCACGCAATCATAGCAAATGAATACACATGCATTCACATATTCACACACCCGTGCATACAGATGCCATGCAACGCATGCAGTATGCACACTTGCAATCATGCGATATGATTACGCTTACATACACGTATGCACACACACGTGCATACAGATGCCATTCAACGCATGCAAGCAAGCAGTATGCACACTTGCAATCATGCGATATGATTACGCTTACATACACGTATGCACACACACACGTGTGCTCTCAGATGCCATTCAACGCATGCAAGCAAGCAGTATGCACACTTGCAATCATGCGATATGATTACGCTTACATACACGTATGCACACACACACGTGTGCTCTCAGATGCCATTCAACGCATACAAGCAAGCAGTATGCACACTTGCAATCATGCGATATGATTACGCTTACATACACGTATGCACACACACACGTGTGCTCTCAGATGCCATTCAACGCATGCAAGCAAGCAGTATGCACACTTGCAATCATGCGATATGATTACGCTTACATACACGTATGCACACACACACGTGTGCTCTCAGATGCCATTCAACGCATGCAAGCAAGCAGTATCCATACTTGTAGTCCTACAGTATAATTACACAGGCATACGCATATGCACACACACATGTGTGTGCGGATGCCATGCCATGCAACGCATGCAAGTAGTAGGCACACTTGCAATCATACAATATGCTTACACAGGCATTCACATATGCACACACATACACACGTTCGTGCAGTTGATATGAAACCCATGTAAGCAGTCGCCACACTTGCACATGCACCTGTGCGTTTGCGCTGCAAGTACTCTATTAGAGTTGTATGGTTTAGGGTTAGGTTTTGAAGCCTGTCCACCCAGTTTAATCCAGGCGGTCATGTTAATACACAGGCACGTAGAAACTGTGGATTAATTGAACCATTGGGAAAGCATGGTCAGAAATATTAAAAATATGTATTGTATTACCCATTACCATTTTGATATGGCTATTGAAATGCTTGTTAGTGTCCGAAGGACGTCTGTTCTGTTCCGGTCGGGTCTTGTCTGGTCCTTGTTGCCTTCAGGATAGCCTGATACCGAATGAAAAAAGGTAATGATAACGCCTGGTGGGGCGTGGTGTTAAGGGAGCCCGTCGTACGCGGGTAGGGAGCGGTCTTCTACCTCAAATGGACAAGCTACCATTGCGGTTGACAACGACCTGCAACGCCAAGAGCAACCGAAGGGGGAATCACCCCCCCGACTCATCATCCTCAAAGTGAGTTGGTCTACCACTAGACCAATGCATATCACTGAAAGGGGCTCAATACCGAATGATGATGATGAAAATGATGATGCTTGCAGTTGTCCTGGTGCCGTACTGGATTCCAAGATGGCCCATGGCTTGACGGAGTCAAGGATAACTTATGAGCAACATGAAGAGAGGGAAAACGTTGTGGTGCTGGTTGGTGTAGGAACACATGGAGGTTGTAGGTGGCGGTAAAGCTGATTTTAAATGTACTGTTGCAAGTACTAGGTTGAGTGGTAGGAGAATAGTGCCGTGTAGACTGTCCAGGGGTGGCAGATCGGCTGAAAAGGACAGCACTGTTTATTTGGTGGGCAACACATAGCTGCTTCTGGGTAGCTCCTTTTGCCCGTCCTTGGGCCCAACCAGAGGCTAGCCAGTGTGCCTGAAAGCTGATATGGCAGTCACTCAATGCAGCTGATGTGGCAGTCACTCAATGCAGCTAGTGTGGCAGTCACTCAATGTAGTTGGTGTGGCAGCTGATCTGGCAGTCACTCAATGCAGCTGATGTGGCAGTCACTCAATGCAGCTAGTGTGGCAGTCACTCAATGCAGCTGGTGTGGCAGTCACTCAATGCAGCTGGTGTGGCAGCTGATCTGGCAGTCACTCAATGCAGCTGATGTGGCAGTCACTCAATGCAGCTGGTGTGGCAGCTGATCTGGCAGTCACTCAATGCAGCTGATGTGGCAGTCACTCAATGCAGCTAGTGTGGCAGTCACTCAATGCAGCTGGTGTGGCAGCTGAACTGGCAGTCACTCAATGCAGCTGATGTGGCAGTCACTCAATGCAGCTAGTGTGGCAGTCACTCAATGCAGCTGGTGTGGCAGCTGATCTGGCAGTCACTCAATGCAGCTGATGTGGCAGTCACTCAATGCAGCTAGTGTGGCAGTCACTCAATGCAGCTGGTGTGGCAGCTGATCTGGCAGTCACTCAATGCAGCAGGAAACATTTGGGCTTAGCCCAGTGGCTGGCTGATGGAGCTGACTGGAAGCTGCCACGAATAGCCCCAAAAATAAATAGTGAAGGACAGACGTGTTCACATTAAATGATGTTCACATGGTGGTAGTAGTTCGATATATAAGTGCTGGTAGAACATGACTAATCGTTCTGTTTCTTGAAAAGTATTGTTCTGGGCGTGAGAGAGAGAGAGAGAGAGAGAGAGAGAGAGAGAGAGGTGACCTGGCCCTAGCTGTGCCGGTGGTACTACGAGTGACGGAGTCCCAGGAGAGACACTGGCTAGTGTAGGGCCAGTGGTGCAGTTATGATTGTCGTGGGTCGGCATCTCCCGCCGACCTACGGGTGCCTTTTCCCTCCTTCACCAGGAGTAACTCTGCCGATTGCACGCTATTTTTCTTTTCGGCTATCAGCATTAGCTTCTATGCAGCTCCTTGAGCCGTGCTAAGCCTTCAGACGTCAGCAGCGCTAGAAAGCTGATAGGTCAGCTTTCTAGCGCTGCTAAGTCAGCTTCAAGGTGCACAAGGTTGCATTAAGTTTAGCTGCTTAGCCAGCCATAGGATCTGCCTAGAAGCTGCTGCTCGAATCTGAAAAGAAAAACAGTGCGATCGCATTGAATCTAGGGCACAAGGACCCACGCCCTGAGGCGAAAATCTGTATTGTAAAACATAATAAAGTGTCCTTTGGTGTTCTGTTCTCTTCCTAGAAATGAATTCGGTGTCCGCCCTTGAGCGACTGCCTTCTGTCAGCTGCTACCCTTGATCGACTGCTTCCAGACAGCTCCTACCCTTGATTGACTGCTTCCAGACAGCTCCTACCCTTGAGCGCTGGTAGGAGAAGAGTCCCATACTCCCATTTTTGTTTACCATATCGTAAGGGAGCATGTCGTCCTCAGAATTGCTCAAGGGTACTTCAAAATTACAGGGTTGAGGCAGAAGTACCGTATATCAGTATATGACGGTTCCCATTAAAAGCTATGCCTCACGACTAGCCATGAGTCATGAGCCAAAATCAACGTTTCCGACGTTCCACATGACGGTCCTCATTAAAAGGTATGCCTGATGAACCAAAATCACAGTTCCCGACGTCACAGACCCTACAAATCGTAGATTCCGCGCTCAAAACTTGAAACGTAAAGTTTTGAGCAGGCAGAACAGCCCTGGTCGCCCGCCGTCTCCTTGCAGAAACCGGTAGTGGCTATCAAAGGGTAAAGCCTGAGCGCAAGGAACTGGGCGCGTCGCAGATATAGATTTTGCAACTAGTTACATCTGAAGAAGCAGATTTTGTTTTCCCCCTGAACAATCCTGTATTTAAGATAGTGTTGTAGGAAACATCTGATTACATGTATAAAAAAACGTTTTAGTGGTTGGCCCCAGTGAAAGCAAACGGGCTGGCCCCCTCAACCTCACGCCTCGTAACAAGGCGTACTATTTATAGGGCTGTCAATACCGTACGGTATTTTCAATTGCCGTACGATATATCGTGATATACCGTACGGTATCGATACCGTACGGTATTTTTATACCCTTTTTGGTGAAAATCAGTATAAGACCGAGGGGGTATAACAGGAAATACCGTTTACACGTCCATACACTTAAAATCAAGTCAAATGGACCAATACTGGGGGAGATAGAAAAACACGGTAACATCGTGGTCTATTACCGTACGATATATCGTGATATATCGTACGGTATAAATTCCCTGACCCCGACTCAGGTGCTTCTGACGAGAATCGAACCGCCGACCTGCCGAGTCGCAAGCCCAAGCCAAAGCCGATTTGGACCTAACACGATATATCGTACGGTAAACACGATATATCGTGTTTACGGTACGATGGATCCCAAAAATACCGTACGGTTTGCTTATTTTACCGTACGATATATCGTACGGTAAACGGTAAAATAAATACCGGGCGGTATAAAGCTTGACAGCCCTAAGTATTTATCTATTTATTTATTTATCAATAAATGTGACAATAAACGTTAAGCACCTGCATACGGTACCTCGAACTCTGGGCCCCCGTTTACGATTTCTTGCGGTTCAGCACTTCAGCTCACCAGTGCTTGTTTTTTAAACTCCTTTTCCTGTTATTAGGTCGGGCAAGTCCCTTGAGTCTATTTGGCTAACCCTGGACTGTGGAACATACATACGTACATACATACAAATAAGGGTTTCATTGATTGGTTATGACTACATTTTGTAGTTATTGACCGGTACTAAGAGTAGCAAAATGTACCCAAGTTCAAGTAACAAGAGCAGCACGATGTAGCCAAGTGTAGTAAAAGAAGCATGATGTGACCAAGTTCAAGTAGTAAGATTAGCATGGTTTTACATGGTCTATCAGCCTTCAGGCTGCTTACCTTCTGCAGACAGAGCGGATATGGACTGGGTAGTATTACATAACATTGTCAACGGCGGGCCAGTGTCCCAGGGGGGGCCTTTGATCACAAACAACATCAACTAGTGTACATAGATGTAAGTATAAACACGACTACACCACACTCACACAAGGAGGGGTTAAAATGAAAACAAGCACTAATGAACTGGGCCCAAACAAATCGAATTACCGACGTAGGCCCTGAGTTCGTTCTGCTAGACACCCGCTGACTGAAAAAACTCTACTAGCTACAGAATGCTTAGATTATCATCACGAAATCCCTACAAGTGTGCCAGCCAAGGTTGTTTAGGTAAGAGTCCCCTGCGTCGCAGACGCAGCTTCAGCGTCGCATAATGCAGGCTATGGGTCGGTTATGTGTCCACAACCATCCATAATCACCCACCCATACTCACCCACATTTACCCCCCCCCGGGTCTTAAGTGGTGGCACCAAACTGCCCCAGTCAACACAAACTCAATGGTGGTCTCATAATGTCATTTAGAGGTATGAGTAAAAAGATAGCAAAAAAACTGAGAAGAGCTGCCCCCCCCCCCCCCCCCCCCCCCCCCCCCCCTAAAATGAGGTGCTCAGAATGACCTGGAAAATAAATCGCCATGAATCATGCCATTATAGGCCCATTCTCAGAATGAATTGATCGGCATGAAGAAAACATTGGGGGCCTGGGCTCCTCTTGCTGGTCAAAAGGTTGATTTCTATCCATATTTTTATTTCTATAGCATGCATTGATGGTACTAAGTACATACCACATGTCTCAACGTTGAATTCTATCCAAGCATGCATTGATGGTACTAAGCATATACCACATACCACATGTTAACACGTTGACTTCTTTATGAGCATGCATTGAGGGTACTAAGTGCATACCACATCCCACATGTCGTAATGTTGACTTATATCCAATCATGCATTGATGCTACTAAGTACATAATACATGTCCTAGCATGGACGCCTATCCAAGCATGCATTGATGGTACTACGTACATACCACATGTCGTAACGTTGAATTCTATACAAGCATACATTGATGGTACTAAGTACATACCACATGTCATAACGTTGAATTCTATACAAGCATACATAGGTGGTACTTAGCACATACCACATGTCGTAACGTTGACTTCTATTCAAGCATGTATTGAGGGCACTAAGTGCAAACCACATACCACATGTCCTAACATGGACGTCTATCCAAGCATGCATTGGTGGTAATAAGCACATCCCACAAGTCCTAACATGGACGTCTATTTAACCTTGCATTGGTGGTAATAAGCACATCCCACAAGTCCTAACATGGACGTCTATTTATTCTTGCATTGGTGGTAATAAGCACATCCCACATGTCCTAACATGGACGTCTATTTAACCTTGCATTGGTGGTAATAAGCACATCCCAAAAGTCCTAACATGGACGTCTATTTAACCTTGCATTGGTGGTAATAAGCACATCCCACAAGTCCTAACATGGACGTCTATTTAACCTTGCATTGGTGGTAATAAGCACATCCCACAAGTCCTAACATGGACGTCTATCCAAGCATGGATTGGTGGTAACAATCACATTCCACATGTCCTAACATGGACGTCTATCCAAGCATGCCTTGGTGGTAATAAGCACATACAACATGACCTAACATGGACGTCTATCCAGGCATGCCTTGGTGGTAATTAGCACATCCCACATGTCCTAACATGGACGTCTATCCAAGCATACATTGGTGGTAACAAGCATATACCACATGTCGTAACGTTGACTTCTATCCAAGCATAACCTGATGGTACAAAGTATGCACCACAGGTTGAGGTGGGGTAGTAGATTATTATCGATCAAAGCACTAGCCTAATGGTACCAAGCAGGGTACTACAAAGCGCGGGCGGCAGCGCGATTTCGCGCACACTTTTTGAGCCCCACTGCGCGTTTTGCGCAGTTTCTTCTACCCCATGTGGGCGCAGCCCGCAATTTTTGCGCTTTTTGCACTAGAAAGCTCTGACCAATTTGACATTTGTGAGCTTTAAGCGCTGGCCAGTTTGACAAAATGTAGTACCCTGGTACCAAGTATCAGCTACACCATGTGGTAGCTGATAATCGTCTATCCAAGCACAAGACTTGATGGCATCAAGTATCAGCAACTGATAAACATCGACCCCTCCTTAAGTTCAGGTGGTGTAGCAGATAATCATCTAGCCAAGCACAGGCTTGGTGACACTGTGCTGTCAAGGGTGCGAGTACACTCCCACTGGCTTATCGGATTGACTCCATTCGTAGTATGCCCTACACCCTTGGCACTGTTAAGGGTGCTAGTACACACCACTGGCTGAATCCTCCAAGAAAAACCTTGATGCTGTCAAGGGTGCGAGTACACTCCCACTGGCTTAGCATGCGTACCATCGGATTTACTCCATTCGTGGTATGCCCTACACCCTTGGCACTGTCAAGGGTGCTAGTCCACTCCGCAGGCTGAATAAAGTAATAAAAATTAGAAAAAGGCAACCGGGAAGCTGGCCAGAAGCAGCCTGGCTCAGCCAAACAAATGCGGATGGCAAGTAGGCGGGCTAAGGCAAGTGTTGCACCTCAGCCTGGAAGCTGGCCAGAAGCTGCCTTGCGCAGCCAGTCAGAAGTGACCGGCCCTGGTGTCGGGGCCCAGATTGCCCTACTGGACTCTAAATGTGCTGTTTCGAAGAAGTCGGGCCTGCTAGGCGCAAAGTAGGCGGGCAAGCAGGCGGGCGCGAGGCAGACGGGCCTAGCGGGCGCAAAGTAGGCGGGCAAGCAGGCGGGCCTGGGAGGCGCAAAGTAGGCAGGCAAGCTGGCGGGCGGGCAAGCAGGCAGGCGGACAAGCAGGCGGACACTAAGGCAAGCAGGCGGGCACTAAGACAAGCACGCGGGCACTAAGGCGTGCGGGAGGGCAAGCAGGTGGGCACTAAAGCAAGCACGCGGGCAAGCAGGTGGGCACTAAGACAAGTACGCGGGCGCAAAGTAGGCAGGCACTAAGACAAGTGTTGCATCTCTGCCTGGAAGCGCTTTCGTGGCTTCTCTTCATTGCTGATGCCGAAGCCTGTGAACATCCTGCAAGCATGGAGGTGGTTTAATGAGCGGGTGGGTGGGTGGGATGATGCAGGGTTGGGCGTGTGGGTGGGTGAGCGGTTGGGTGGGTTGATGGGAAGGCGGGCCGGCTGGTGGGATTATGAGCGGGTGGGTGGGTGGGTGGTTTGATCAACGGGTGAGTGGATGGGATGATGCAGGCTTGAGCGGGTGGGTGGATGGGTTGATGAGCGGGTGGGTGGGTGAGCGGGTGTTATGATGAGCGGGTGCGTGAGTGGGTGGGTTGATGAGCTGGTAGTTGGGTGGGTGGGTTGATTAGTGGGTGGGTTGATGGTGGGTTGATGAGCGTGTGGGAAAATAATAATAAGAACATAAAATAATTCAAAAACAAAAGAACCCTGGCGCCACGACCAGGGTACTGCATGACGCATGCCAGCGCGCTAGGTTTTGGAACCCAACTGCTCGATTGAAGCAATTTGTAGAACCCTTTCTGGGTGCAGTGCGCAGATTTTTGTCTTCGGTTGAGTTAAAAGAGCAACCCAAAAGGAGGCAGTTGTGCTTTTGAAGCAACCCTAAATGACCAAATGTAATAACCTGATCTTGACAGTCCTCGCGACACATTTTTAATAGTCAAGTGCAGCCCCAGCCCTTCCTAAGTAAGTGAAGACACTCTACAAACGGGAGATACCTGGGGTCTAACAGATCTCGCCACACAGTTTTAATCGTGCCCCCATGACCAACTCTTTAAGTATATTCAAATACAGCTCCGGCCCTTCCTAAGTAAATGAAGACACTCTACAAATGCGAAAAGGTAATGATAACGCCTGGTGGGGCGTGGTATTAAGGGAACCCATCGTATGCGGGTAGAGAGCGGTCTTCTACCTCAACTGGACAAGCTACCATCGCGGTTGACAATGACCTGCAACGCCCAGGGCGGCCGTAGGGGGAATCGAACCCCTGACCCTGCATCCTCAAAGCGATTTGGTGTACCACTAGACCAATTGATTCGCTGAAAGGGGCTTCTACAAACGGGAGATACCTGGGGTCTAACAGATCTCGCCACACAATTTTAATTGTGTCCCCATGACCAACTCTTTATGTATTTTCAAGTGCAGCCCCAGCCAGTGATTTGTTTTTCAAATCTGAAAGTGGGTTTCTTCTAGCTTGATGGTTTCAGGCCTCCTCCAGGGACAGCCTTTAGTGCTTTCTGTAGCTTTTTGTAGCTAATTAGGGCCATTGAGGGCAAAAAAAGAACTTTTTTTACTTTTTTATAGCGATAATTTCGCTTTAAGGGGGGGTCAAAACTAGCGATCGCTATTCACAGCGGAAATAAAAATCCCAGGCCCCAGCCCTTCCTAAGTAAGTGAAGACACTCAACAAACGGGAGATACCTGGGGTCTTACAAATCTGGCCACACATTTTAAATCATGTCCCTATGGTAAACCGTTGAAGTATATTTAAGTGCAGCCCCTGCCCCCCCATAGTAAGGAAAGACACTCTAAAAATGGAAAAAATAGTTGGCGTCTTGACAGATCTTGTGTACAGACTTCTCAAATGCCTGGTTTTGCTGTCTCTCCCGCAAACCGCAAGAGAAGAGTCAACAGAATCAACAGAATCAACACTTACTCAAACATATATGCAGCCTACAAAACTTGTGCCACACACATCACAATCCTAATGTAGACCCCAAACCCTGCAAAACGAATGATACCTGGAGTCTTTACAGATCTCGAGCACAGACAGGTCAAATGCCAGGTTTCGTTGTCTCTCTCGCAGGATGGCCGCAAAAGCAGAGTCAAAAGAATCAACGATATCCAGACTTTCTCCGGATTGGCGGGCACTCTCATTCTACAGGGGGATAGGAGACGGTAGGGTGATGGGGGAGGAGGGGCGAGGGATGAGGAGGGGATAGGAGAGGGTGGGGGGAGGGAGGGGCGCGAGAGGGTAGAGCGGAAGGAGAGTGTGGGGTGATGGGGGAGTGGGTCTAGGGGTGAATGAGGGGATAGGCGAGGCTTTTGGTTGGGGGGGGGGTGAGGAGGGGATCGGAGAGGTGTGGGAGGGGGGTTGATGAGGGGAATAAGGAGAGGTGTGGGGGAGGGGTTTGAGAGGGGAATCGAGAGGGTGGTTGAGGGGGTGTTTGAGGAGTTTCTCTTCTACTTGTTTTTTTGGCTTTGGTTTTTATTTCTTCTCTTTTCTCTCTCTTTTTTTTGTTCTGTTTTTTTCCGTCTTGTTGCTCTTCTCCGTGTTTTGTTTCGTGGGGTGTCCCGGGCGCGTGCCTCGCCGCGGTGTGTGGGTGCGGGGGGTGCCGCCGTTTGCTTCTGCTCGGGTTGGGGGGCCTGTTTTTGGTGCGGCCTGGCTCGGGTGTTGTTTCTTGGTTCGGGTGCGGTCGGTCCTCCGCGCCGGGTGTGTGTCGGTTGGTTTGCGCCGTGTACGGGGGATAGGAGAGGGTGGGGGGAGGGGGGGTGAGAGGGGATGGAAGGGTTTGTGGAGGGGGGGGAGAGTGTGGGGGGGGGGGGGGGGGGAAGGGGGTTGGAGGGGTAGGAGGGGGGGAGAGCCATGGCCAAGGGTGGAGGGGGGGACTCCGGCCCGAGAAATCAACTGCAAGTTAGCTCATCTTACAGTAAATTATTTCCTCTTTCTCTCTACACCTGCAACCCCCGATAATATTGAGTGCAACCAGATAAAACATAACATTTCAGCTTCCCATAGCCAGCCAGCCTGCCAGCCAAGTTGGGTGGTCTCATTGGAGAGCTGAAAATCAGTCAAGACCATGACGAGATAGTTCACTGAGCATATTGTACATCTTTGAGATGGCAGCTTTGGAAGGATGTTGTACATCTTTGAGATGTAAATTTTTGATGGATGCTGTACATCTTTGAGATGGCAATTTTGGATGGATCTTGTACATCTTTGAGATGTAAATTTTTGATTGATGCTGTACATCTTTGAGATGGCAATTTTGGATGGATCTTGTACATCTTTGAGACGGCAATTTCTGATGGATGTTGTACATCTCTGACTTGGCAACTTTGGATGGCAAGTCGACAACCTTGCCTTCTGAGAGTCATTGTGAACCCCTCGAGCTGTACCTCTCGTCCAGCCTCATCCCAGATGGTCGCGACCCCCCTATATGGCTATATGCAATGCATGGCGACCGAGACAGTTCCAATGGATTCGCCTAGCTGAGACGCTTCGATCTGTCGATGGCCGGAGTGCAACGACTCTGTAATTATAGTTATAAATACCTAGAAAACAAGTTGAAAAGGGTCTGGAGACGAGGGGGGGAAGGGGGGGGGGACCCCAGAAAAGGGTCCACAGAATTTCACCAGATTTTCGGAATCGACCGCTTACAGCCTCCTCTATCTGCTACCACTTCCCGGTACCCTCACACGGTCACACCGACCCTGCCAGACTTTTTATGGCGTTTCGCATCCTCCTGGTAATAATCATAATAACAATAATAACCATAATAACAGGGGGGGGGGCAGAGAGACAGATTTTGGACTGCATGTTCAATATGGTGTCTGATTCAGATGGGAGTTGGAATTTTGAGGAAGTTTCATACAAAAAATAAAGTTGGGAAAATGTTTTTTTACCCCCCCCCCCCCCCCTCCTAAAACCCGCTTACCTCACCCTCCCCCCCCCCCCCCCCCCCCTTAAATGGGGGTCATTCGAAAGATCTTTTCGTGCCCATTCCAGTTATGCTCTTACATCTTTCATAAGGTTGCCCAATCGCGAAGTTAAGATTTTGGCCGCTTTGGGTGAAAACAACTTTGGCCCCCTCTAACTTTGGTACAACTTTATTGGTCGGCCCGTAGGAGCTGACCTATGCGATAGGAACTGAGAAATTGGTTGAAATGTTGGTCAATTAACCGACATCGTAGGAATTGGTTAAATTCCAGAAAAAGCGGTTGGCGAATGCGATTGTTGGTTATGATGCCTGTTAGAACGTTTGAACACTGAGCCGGATATGGGCGAACAGTCGGTTGGAATGGTCGGAAAGTCAGTTAAGGCTTCTTAGATAGAAATTTGATAACTTTCCAGAAAAAGCGGTTAATTAGCGAAACGCGCGAGAAGTCGGTTGGGATGGTCGAAATCAGAGAGAATCGGTTGGCGAATGCGACTGTTAGTTATAATGCCTGTTGTAACGGTTGGAATTCATCTTGGAGATGGGCGAACAGTCGGTTTGAATGGTCAGGAAGTCAGTTGGATTGGGTCCGTCAGGGTGCGCAGATGGTAAAACAATATAACCAACACGTGACTGTTGCCGTCGCCATGCGAGGAGAGCCAACGGTATTTCAGCCAAGCAAGACGGAAGCCATTGGCAGAATTGGCATCGTCAAGCAAAACGGGCTCTATCGTCACTTCTAACTGACATTCTGCCTGCCTGCCTGCCTCTAGCGCCCATTAGAGTCTACAACCTGCCTTCCTGCCGCGTCAATCAATACTGCACACAACATACAAACACTTCACCGGACACACCCTTGGGCCGACCACCCCAGGGGCCCTTAGGGCACCCTACTATTTTTGGCTCAAAATAAAAAAACTGTTTTTTTTAGTTAGAGGATAAGCTCTATTTAAAGCGAAGATGCGGTACGGCAGCTTCTTTCTTGCCCCCCCTTCGCATAATAATATACATATCTTAAAAATCATTATTTCTTTTTTTTCTATCCTACAGGGGAGTTACTAGATTCATTGGATCATGAACTTGAACATAGAAACCATCATCACCACCACCACCACCACCACCATTGCCGGTAACCACCCACCTACATCATTGCTGCCCTGGCAGCCCCCAGTGTTGGTTGGAACGTGCAATTCCACAGAGAAACCATCATCACCACCACCACCAACAACAACATTGCCGGCAACCACCCACCTGCAACAGTGCTTCCTTGGCAGCATCCATAGTTCATTGACACTTGAAAGTTCACTTAGAAATCACCATCGTCATCATCACCACCACCACCACTGCCAGCAACCACCCACCAGCGTCTTGCCCGCCTTGTCAGCATTCAGAGTTCATTGACACTTGAAAGTTCACTCAGAAACCACCATCGTCATCATCACCACCACCACCACCACTGCCAGCAACCACCCACCAGCGTCTTGCCCGCCTTGTCAGCATTCAGAGTTCATTGACACTTGAAAGTTCACTCAGAAACCACCATCGTCATCATCACCACCACCACCACCACTGCCAGCAACCACCCACCAGCGTCTTGCCCGCCTTGTCAGCATTCAGAGTTCATTGACACTTGAAAGTTCACTCAGAAACCACCATCGTCATCATCACCACCACCACCACCACTGCCAGCAACCACCCACCAGCGTCTTGCCCGCCTTGTCAGCATTTAGAGTTCATTGACACTTGAAAGTTCACTCAGAAACCACCATCGTCATCATCACCACCACCACTGCCAGCAACCACCCACCTGCGTCTTGGCCGCCTTGTCAGCATTCAGAGTTCATTGACACTTGAAAGTTCACTCAGAAACCACCATCGTCATCATCACCACCACCACCACCACAACCAGCAACCACCCACCAGCGTCTTGACCGCCTTGGCAGCATCCATAGTTCATTGTCACTTGAAAGTTCATTTAGACACCAACATCATCATCACCACCACCACTACCAGCAACCACCCACCTACGTCTTGGCCGCCTTGGCAGCATTCGTAGTTCATTGTCACTTGAAAGTTCACTCAGAAACCACCATCGTCATCATCATCACCACCACCACTGCCAGCAACCACCCACCTGCGTCTTGGCCGCCTTGGTAGCCGCAGTAGCCTGTGAAGACGAGGAGGATTCCATGGACCGATGGACGGTGAAGACAACCAGCGAGAGCATTAACCTTCCGAACAACAGGAATGTGAAGACAAACTGAAGCTCAGCCAGGGAAGCTGCTTTCGCCGCAGCGATGGTGGCGACTGGATGAAGAGGGTGGGGAAAGTGATGTTGTGGGTTTGTGGTGTGGGGAAGAAATGTTGTGGGTTGGTCATGATGTGTTGCTCTGCCCACCAACCCACAACCCCTACGGCAGCCTGCACCTGTTCAGGGTGTTAAACATCCGTTCAACAACTACATGGTTAACCGATGAAGTATATAAACATCCTGAACAGGTGCAGGCTGCTGTAGGGGTTGTGGGTTGGTGGGCAGACAGCGTTCACTGAAGAAAACATGTAACAGCCCCATCCAATCTAGTCATAATAACAGAATGGGTATGATGGCAGCATGATATATCCTGGTGCACTCATGACTTGGTAGGGTGGCTAAGCAATTTGCCTAGGGAGTTAATTAGATTGCGCAGGCTTTTCATATCATGCCATGGCCGCTTTTCTTGTTGCTTGCTGAGAGCCCTGCTTAATTGAATCGGAGCAAAGAAAAGAAAAGCAGTATGCCAAGTCGGCGTGAATAAAGGAAGCAGTCCAAAGGAGGTCCTCAGACAACACCGTGGGGTGGGAAGGGGGTTCCGGGCCCGGTTACGGGGGGCGGAAGGTAGAAGTAGAGGAGGAGCACTCGGGGTGGCGCAAGACCCGGCAAGACCCCTGGACATTACATGATATCCGCTCCCTGGTTTCCGTGGGTAACCTAGGCCCCAGCACATGAGCCGAAGCTTCGAAGCGACTGTTTCTTTGGGTATCGCACGCCTAGCCCCCAGCACACCATTCGAAGCTTCGAAGCAACTGACGGAGGTAGTAGCTCGTGGCTGATAGTGGGGATCAGCGTGCGTAGATTGCGCAGGCTGTTCGGTAGGTCAGTTCTTGCCTCTGCTGCTAACTTTCGCTACGGTTTCTTCTAAGGCGCAAGTGTAGGCAGAAAATTGCGGCAATCTGAGGGGTTGGGTCGCGCAGGCAGTGCTGCCGGTCCCATAGCTGCTAGCTTTCGCCACAACCTCTGTTTTGAAGGGTTTATAGCCATTCAGGAGATTATTTGGATCGGGTAGGTAGGATTGCATTGGATGGATTGGATTTGATTGGACGCATTGGATGGGTGAGGGTGTTCCGTCCTATCAAGTTTTGGATTATCTCGAACACCCCGCGATAATCCAGAAGTTACGGCTTCCCAGGATATCCAGAGCTTGAACTTGCTACTTACCATGGCCACAAAATCTGCTTCGCAGAGACGTTTATAAGCATCAGGAAGCGAGGTGTATGGATCAATCAGAGTGCTTCGATTGCACTGGCTAGTACGTGGCCAGTCGATGCCACTGCTGCGCATTGATCCCTAATATCCGCTTCGACTCGAGCAGTTCCTAAAACGCAGTTACCCGACCTCTGCCGGGTAAAGGAAACGCTAAGTCACCTGGCGTATGCAACAGCCAAAGGCACGAGGCAAGATATTTATTCATCGCGTAATAGTAGTTAGCGAACAGCACTGGTGGCCCATAATGGCCCAGTGTGGTATATGAATACCTTGTAACACGGAGTGTCTTGTAACTGGAAGCCTAAGAAATGATCTTAGGAGTTTAGACGGCCCTAAGAGTCAGAAGCACGGCTTAAGACTCCCTTCCCGCTTCCAGCGCGTCTAGACCCTAATGGAACCCTCGTTTTAGGTATTCCCGAGTAGCTGATCAGACACTGATCAGTAGGTCAATTCGCTCGGTTTCAACTGCCTACAGAAGTCGTTCGTCATCTGTCGGAAAGTCGTCACCACCGCGTGGCAACTCAGTGGGAGGATCGTTATCCACCACAATTCCCCCTTCTCTAGCCCTAGCCTTCTCCTGAAGTCTAGTACTCTTTCGAATGAGAAACTCATCAGGGGTTACAGTCGCATAATCCCTGTGAGTAGGTTTTTTAACCGTTTTAGGTTTCGGGTCGTTGGCACCTATCACGGGTCGTACCCGAGAAGGGTGTTCTCTCCAATACAAATCGATTTGTTCAGAGCACATAGGTAACAACTCTTCTTCGAGTTCCCAAGAGTGAACATGGTCTGAGTGTAACCATTGTACATAGTAATACACCGTACCAGACTGTATCTTGTGATCAACAACGTTGCTAATCTCGTAGATAAGTTCACCGCATGTGCGTAACAATTCCGGATTTGGTCTAATAAACCCAGTCCCGTCGGATAGGTATTCTTTGACAAGAGATACGTGAAACGTTGGATGAATCTTCCATCCTTCGGGGAGGGATAGAGTCACTGCAATGGTCTCCCCCCTCTTTTGGATAGTGTGAGAGATTTTGTAGGGACCAACGAATCTGGGCATGAGCTTCCGAGTCATACCAGGCCAGTATTTGATGTTCTTCGAGTTCAACAAAACTTCCTGACCGTGAGTATACTTCACCGGTCGACGGTGCAAGTCTGCATACGTTTTTTGACGATCCTTCGCGGATTTAAGCGCTGCCTTGGCCGTGTCATATGCATTATTCATATGCTCGACCCAGGACAGGGCTGGTTGATGTGCCGTAGCGATGACATCATCTGATGGTTGTAGTGCCACTCGAGGGTATCTACCGTACAGCAACCGAAACGGAAAATCTCGAATGCTTCTGTTGTACGAGTTGTTGATGGCGAATTGTGCATTCGGCAAAAGACTGGCCCAATTTTTCTGATTCGCAGAGGAAAAATGGCGAAGAGAGTCTTCGAGAACACTGTTCATACGTTCTGTTTGACCATCTGTTTGTGGGTGAAATGCAGTCGACATTCCAGGTCGGATAGCGCACAGAGTTAAGAGTGTTTGCCAAAATTTACTCGTGAACTTAACATCGCGATCAGAGATGATGGAAAGCGGATGGCCTTGTTCGCTGAGCACGCGCTCGTGGAACAGGGTAGCAATGTTTTCAGCATCGTCTGTCGTTTTGCATGGGATAAGTTTGACCATCTTCGTAAGGCGATCAACGATCACGTAGATCTGATCAAAACCATTCGATTTCGGTAGCCCAACGATGAAGTCCATGGACAGTGAATCGAAGGGGGCGGTCGGAATCGAAAGGGGTTGAAGGTTACCCTGCGGGTTCTGATGTGAAATTTTTACCCGTTGGCAAGAATCACAGTGGCGTACGTAATCAACGACATCGAGTCGCATGGCAGGCCACCAATAGTAGCGTGCAACAGATCGAAAAGTTCGGTCGATGCCTCCATGTCCACTTCGTTGGGTATCGTGGAAAGCAAACAAAATCCGAGCTTTGAGCGAATTACCATTTGGTACAACGATCTGCGACTCAGATGCTGCTCGTATGGATTTGCCGGTGCCAACCCAGAAACCATCTGCCCGTTTGGAGAGGTACTTGGTATTGTGCGGATTATCGAACCACAAGTCTTCCGTGTAACCATGCAGAATATCTGGGGCTATTTCGCGCATGTGGAGTGGGTCATTTGCGGACAGCCTCTGAATGAACAAAGCCGTAGCCTCTGAGAAGGCTGGATTCCTACTCAGAGGGTCAGCTACGTTAGTACGGCCCGCGATATGAGCCCACTTCATGTTCGTGAAGCGCGAGAAAAACTCAAGATATCGTGCCTGCTTTCTGCTCAGCATGGGCTGATTTGCAAGGTAGACGAGGGGTTCGTGGTCGGTGTCAAGTTCGAACTTGCCAGTGCAACCTTCGAGGTAGCATCGCCATTCTTTCAAGGCCAACTACACTGCGAGTAATTCTTGCTCGCCCGTGGAGTAGTTTCGTTCAGCGCTTGAGAATTTGTGAGAGTGGTACGCGATGGGTCGCCCATCTTGCATGAGAACGCCCCCTGTACCAACGACAGAAGCATCGGTTACCGCCCGATAGTCCTTCGCTGGGTCAGGGTGTGCAAGCAAAGGAGCCTTCGTAAGACTTTCTTTGATGCCGAGGAATGCCTCCTGGCAGGCTTGGGTCCAAACATTTTGAAATGCAGGTCCCTTGAGCCCTGCCTGTCGTTTTCCGAGTGGTTTCGGACTTGGTGTCACCGTCGGTGATTTTGTCAGTCCTGGCGGTTTCAATTTCGGTGAAATCGGTGCTGGCCTGTCTGTTAGATTCGAAATCTGGATTAGAGGGGCTGCGAGCGTCGAGTAACCTTGGATACACTTTCTGAAAAAGTTAGAGAGTCCTAGGAACTGCTGAACTTCCTTCGAGGAGGTAGGTGTGGGCCAATCTGCAACTGCTTTCACCTTCGTTTCGTTGACTGGGACGCCTTCACCGGAGAGCACATGCCCTAGGTATTTGACTTCCGGTCTATAGAAGAAACACTTTTCTCGTTTAAGAAAGAGGTGGTTATCTTCAAGACGTTGTAACACAATTCGAATGTGTTTTTCGTGTTCTTCATCATTACTGCTGTAGATGAGAATATCATCCAAGTAAATGACGACGAATTTGCCAATTAAATCTCTGAACACGGTGTTCATGACTTTTGTAAAGGCCGAGGGTGCATTTGCTAGCCCAAAAGGGAGAACCTTGAATTCATAGAGTCCCATCGGGGTTATGAACGCAGTTTTCGGGACGTCTGAATCATGTAACCGTATGTTGTGGTATGCATTACGTAAATCCAGATTTGAGAACACACTAGCTCCTCGAACTGAGTCAAACAGATCGTCAATTCGTGGGAGGGGATAGCGATTTGGTACCGTGACCTTGTTCAATTTACGACAGTCGATAGCCATCCTCCAAGAGCCATCGGGTTTGGCGATGAAAAGGACTGGTGCGCCCCACGGGCTCGAGCTAGGGCTGATGTAGCCTTTGGCCAACAAGTCATTAACTTGGTTTTGGACCTCTAGCAGTTCTGCGGGGGACAACCGGTGTCCTCGAGAGAATTGTGGGGATGCCGCCTCCGTGAGGGGGCATACGAATGGGGTGTCAGCCCTAAGGTCAGAAATCTTGTCCGCCGGGGCGAAGACCTTTTTAAAGTCCGTTTCGCAACCCGAGATTATCCGTTCGTGTTTCGTTTGTTGCACCGAGTTTGCTTGTGCGGCCGTTACTCGAATTGTAAAGGCATCGTCGTCTTGGTCCACTGATGTGACTAGGACTTCGAAACAATTGAGTTTTTGTTTTGATTTGCGGATAAAAATTTTAAGTGCTCTGTTAGACAGGAATCCTGACGTTTTTCGCTGTGCTGTGTCAAAAAATTCGATACGTGCCAAAGTATAAGCAACCAATTCCTTGATGGAGAGAGGTTCCGACTCGAGTCGGGTGGAGTACAGTTCGACTGCTACTCTACGTTTATGCTTTTTAGCTATTTTGAAACTGGCTCTGAGACGTGTCTCTTCAAAACCAATGCAGCACCCCGTCTGCATCATCCAACTTCTTCCGAGAAGTGCGGTGGTGCCGGGCCCTAGCGTAGGGAGGACATAAGCAGATTTAATTTCTGACCTATGTTTGCCTAAGTTCAGGACAAAACTCGTTCTCGTAGTAGTGAGGACTTGGGATCCATCAGCTACCCGCACCATGACTGGTGAGCCCGTAAAGGTGGCTAAACCTGCCCTAGCACAGAATTCTGCGTCTACGAAGACAGAGTCTGCTCCACTGTCAATGAGAACTTTGCCAGATACCCCCGATAGGGTGGCCTCAAAGTGTGCGGTAGCTTGGTCCGCGTGGACACAAGCTGTTGTGCAAGCAGATATGCATGGAATGGCAGGAGGCGGGGGCAGGGTCGGAAGGCAAGGAGGGGATGTGGTCTGTGCTGTAGATGGTGTTACACAGATAGTAGGGGACGGAAACTGAAAAAGAACATCCCTATCTATGTCTACAAGCAGACCTACATCCTACTTCCTAACGGTAGGGCAGCTAGGGCACTTGGAGGGGGCAGTGGCTGTAGCGGCCGTGCGCTTCGTACCACACTTGTAACATAAGTTACCCTCCTTAGCTAGTTTAATAGCATCCGGTGTCCAGGGCTGACCGTCAGCCTGCTTCCACTTATGCTTTTCAGCAAATTGTAGCTGTCCCGCAGGGCTGGAAAAGGGCGGCGGGCCCGTTGCAGCTGGAGTCTGGGCCGTGCCCTTCTTGTGCTTGTGCTGGGTGGACCCCTCGTGAGGTCCACCAGGCCGTTTGCCTTTTGCCTGAACGTACATGGCCGAGGTAGGGGTTGGTGTTTTGGTGGCAGCAAGTTCAGTTTCAATGGCAGCAGCATGTTCGACAAGCTCGTCTAAAGAGGAAAATCGGCCTCCTTGTGCAGCAGTACGTCTGCGGCATCGTGCCTCGATGGTTGGAATCAGACCAAACCGAAACAGAACTAGCTGATCATCCAATTGCATACCCCCGGCAATGCGCACTTCGTTTTGGAAAGCCATAGCGTAATGCCTAACCGTCGAGGTCTGCCGAATCGAGTTGGCATGCAGCCGTTGGCGTGCATTGATGTCGTCGTCAGCATGGTAGGGGTCATAGAAGTTTAGGAACTGAGTTTTTATCTCAGCCCACGTAATGGCCGGTGACGCGGTCATGAGGTGGTCTAGCCACTCGGCAGCTACCCCACCAAAGAAGTTTGGTATTTTTTTTTTTTTTTTTAGTTGTGAAAGGGATGGACGTTCGGTATGTTGGATGGTACTAACATATGGTGCAACGTGCAATATGACTCTAGCAACTTCCACCAAATCCTACCCCTCGGGAGCTTCTTATCTTCTACCCCAGTCCAAAGGGACGGACGTTCATACTTGCCAACTAAGGGCCTCGGGACCAAGGGCAAAACATGTGACGCTACCTTAGCTGCCGCAGCTTGTAGCTCAGCCACTTTGGCCTTGGCCTCCAGCAGCTCAATCTGGGCACGTAGAGCCATTAAAGCGTCCGAATGAGGTCCAGCGGGAGGGCCAACAGCGGGCGGTCCTGCAGCGGGCGCTTCAGCAGCGGGCTGGCCAGCAGCAGGCGATCCATCAGCAGGGGGGCCCGCAGGCAGTCCAGCTGTGGGGGCCGCGGGTTGTCCAGCGGGGGCGGGGGGCGTTGCAGGCGATCCAGCAGCGGGGCCATCCGGTGGTCCAGCGGGGGCGGGGGGCGTTGCAGGCGATCCAGCAGCGGGGGCCCTCTGGTGGTCCAGCGGGGGGCGTTTGCTGGGCCTTCAGGAGAGCGGAAACTCGAAGTGTCTCCTGTTCGGCATCCCTCATTCGCATTTGGAGCCGAGCCATCTCCTCAAGGTGCTTGGATGCGGTGGCCTCGGCCTCGTGATGGTGAAGAAGTTCGAGGCTAGCGATAACCCTGTCCTTCTCCACGAGGGCAACGTGCGCGGCAGCCTTGCCAAGCGGCGTGGAGTCAGGCCTTGTGGCGACCTTCTTGCCATTGACTGTGACAGCCATCCGCGCTTCCTTCAGCTCCTTCTCGGTAGCTGAAAGGTCGGGAGGCGAAGGTGCCGGCCCTCCAGCGCCTTTTCTTTTCTCCTTGGAGAGCTCGTGCAGCTCCCAAGCCTTGACTTGCTGGACGAGCTCCTCGTGGTCCATGTCGTCAACATCCGGGACCTCAGAAGGTGGAGCCGCAGCAGCGTGGGCTGAAGAAGAGGCCATACTCGGTGATGGTGGGCTCGAGGGGACGTCGGGGGGGGGGGGAGTAAAGCGAGTGGCGCGGTTTGAAAGCGCGACCAGGCTCCGAAACCAATTGTGGTATATGAATACCTTGTAACACGGAGTGTCTTGTAACTGGAAGCCTAAGAAATGATCTCAGGAGTTTAGACGGCCCTAAGAGTCAGAAGCACGGCTTAAGACTCCCTTCCCGCTTCCAGCGCGTCTAGACCCTAATGGAACCCTCGTTTTAGGTATTCCCGAGTAGCTGATCAGACACTGATCAGTAGGTCGATTCGCTCGGTTTCAACTGCCTACAGAAGTCGTTCGTCATCTGTCGGAAAGTCGTCACCACCGCGTGGCAACTCAGTGGGAGGATCGTTATCCACCACACCCAGGCTGCCTGTCGCTTCGAATGTGAATTCACAGTGAACATATCCACGGATCATCCACGGATCCAGCTACAAAAGACAGATACTGAGCACGCACTGAGCAGGCAAAATAACGTTGACAGGTCGAAGATGTGGACTAGTATCCGAGAGCGCTTCAGTGACAGGGAGAGCGAGAACTTCTCGTCTTCGCTGAAGGTCTATGGCTAGGTTCAGCCAGTCGTAGGATGTGAGCGAACCCAAACAGGTTGTGAAACCCGCGCGCCTCCATCAGCCCATTAAAACTCACCATGCATCGTGTCGCTCATCCTGGAAGCTACTGTGGAGCGCCTAAGGTTGAAAGAGACTTGGGGACAAATGAGCAGGTTTCAAGGATCATCAAAGGGGTGCGTGATGATACTATTCAGCCTGTCAGAGTCTATTAAACTCGAGATAATGCATATATGCGTCGAGAGGCGATAGAAGTACGTAGTACGGCGGAGAGTGAAGTAAGTATCTCAGTTGGGGTACCCCCCGCCCCCGCCCCCGCGGTACCCCAACTGAGATACTTACTTTGACTCCACTCCATTTATCCAAATACAAAATACGATGTGGTGATACGATGATCGATGAGCGTGGGATAAGTGAAAACAGGACGGGAAAGAAACAAGATCGAAAAGTGGAGCGCTCGAGCGCGAAGCCGAGGAAAATTTAACGGAAGCAAACGAGGAGGCGGTTCATTGAGGGATGTCTCAACAGGTCCACGCTGTCCTTGCGATATTCCCATTGACCAGCGCCAGCGTGGATTGGAAGATTGAGTGAATCTTCTATACCCTAGCCGCGACTTTCTTGACGCTACAATCCCACGCCCTGGCGTCATAAGCGTCGCAGAAATAATGGGCTAGTGGGCTGCTTGCCCTGGTCCTCATTGACGACCAATCCAAGTAAATAAAGGCCCAGGAAGTGGGGGTGTGCACTGCTCGAAAGGAGGCTGAGAACGAGGCTCCTGCACCTCCGCCAGATAACGAAGCTTCGTTAGCAGAATTGTGCAAGAAAGAGAGGAAGCTGTTCGCATCATTGGGCAGATATGTTTCGAAATTTCGAGGTTGCGAGTATCTCGCCCCATGCTGCCCACACTTCTCAAGCGCCTGCGCCTGCGCCTGGAGCTAGCATGCGCAGGCGCCACAGATATGCGACGAGGTGGCGTTATACAACCTTTGAGCAGGCAAATCAATGTGATGAGGTGGCGGTGCACGACCTATGATTATATGAGCTGGCACGTCGGTCATATGGTTCAAAAAACAAGTGTTGAAGATTTCCGATTTGACGTTTTGGCGATTTTAGTTAGTGGTGTTCGAGGTCCTGGTGGTGTTGCTACATTGTTTATTTCGCGTGCCATTAGGTAGCATATTCCTTCTCAGGTGCAGCCAAGCGAAAACGCATAAACTCAAGACATAGTAGCTATTCTCCTCTCTGCAATGAGCGATGATTCCTCCCCGCCAAACTCCTCACGACTTTTTGTCTGTTTTCGGCGGAGCCCCACCTCCCAGTCTGGCAATCCCAGCCCCGCCCCAGCCAGCCTGGCAATCCCGCTGTCCAGGGCCCCCGACCGACGACCGAGACGAAGCCAAGAAGGGGCCGACATTACAATCGCACCCGTGTCGCTGTGCCTGCACCTATCGCTCTCTCCCCGCTCGGAATCCACCCAACAACAAAGAGCAAACAACAACAGCAGCAGCAGCAGCGCTAACCATCATTATTATTATGAGAACACTACGCTTGGGCAAACGGCGCTTCAGCAACCGCAGGAATTCGGGCAGCTAAAATCGCCAGAATTCGGACAGCTCATGTGACAGATAACAATCCGTCACCTGCGCTACCACGAGGTGGCGACGACTTCCCCGAGGAAGGGGAACTGACGTGACCCGACGTGACCTATCTAACGGTCCGGACCGTTTGACAGGTCACGTCAGTTCCCCTTCCTCGGGGAAGTCGTCACAGCTCAAATCTCCTGTTCAGGACAATAAAAGCAGCTACGCGCGAACTCTATTCCTATCTTCAACATTCAGAATTTAATGAGATCCGTAACTCTTGTAGGAGCTCTCGGCGTGCTGCTCGCGTTTGGCTGTACGCAACACTGCGTGCCCCAGCCTGGCATAGGCATATCAATACCACTGCTGCGCAACTTCGTGTGCCATCGTTTGGCGATGCTTCTCGTTGTTGCTCTTCTCCCAGTTTCAGCTGCGAAGGTAACCCCATTCTATATGCGCGATTGATGAACCTTAGGTACCAGTAAGAATAACCAGCCTGTATCTGCTTCTGAAGCTCGACAACTGACTCCACATGTCCTTCGCCAAGGTGCCGAGCAGACTTCAGAGTACCGCGCTCAGCAATTCACTGTCATGAAAACTAGCCACACTGCCTCACTCCTGCCTTGGAAATTTAAAACGATCTAGACAATCCGGGACAGCAGCCTCCTAGCGTCATTGCGGCAGCGCAGGCAGCCGAGGACGCAGCCCAGGACAGTATCTTTGCATACATTGACAGGGATCATGCTGGTTATCATTATCACCAATTGTATTCATTTTCAGGTAATAGCCCAGCTTCGCTTATTATAGGCACCTGAAGGGTTCGTACATGACGGCATATACGTCACTCTTTTAGACGGACAATACCCCAGGCCTGGAAATCGGCAAATCATAAATCGTCAAGACTTATTTTCCCGTTATGTATACCCAGGTATAGGGAGCAAATCGGCCAAAACGACCGAAAGCGATTAGGTAGCAAGATATAACGGTTTGATAAATATCTGGTAAAATTAACAATTTAATAATTTAACTATGTAATTAACTGGAATTTCCTGGATTTGTTTAAGTACCAGAAATCGGCAAATCGGCAAAACGACCGAAAGCGATTAGGTAGCAAGATATAACGGTTTGATAAATATCTGGGAAAATTAACTATTTAATAATTTAACTGTGTAATTAACTGGAATTTCCTGGATTTGTTAAAGTGCCAGAAATCGGCAAATCGGCAAAACGACCGAAAGCGATTAGGTAGCAAGATATAACGGTCACTCCTTTGGATCAATTGGATGGCCGATAGCTATAGGGCGGATGGATGCATCCGCGGATGGCCGACAGTGCGCCCTAATATCCCAGGGGTATCCCTTAGGCACCGCACCTGCGTCCGAGATCGAGGGTATAGTGTAATGTGAGTGAACGATGCACAAGCAGGTGCTAACTTATCCGTACAATTTAATATTGGGGGGGGGTTCAAGAATCAATATAGCAAGACTATTCCTACGCACAAATATTTCGTTGGTTACAATCGGCTCGTACCCGGCCGGGGGGAGACTAGTAATGGGGGGGCTGGGGACTGGGAGCTGTGTGGTAGGAGCACAGGAAAGATATGTTATGTATAGGTTGGATCCAAGAACGCGAATGAGCGAGATCGTGTGCAAAAGGGTAGGCATGATTAGCGCCTACGTGCGCCTATGATCGATGGGTGCAAGAGGATGAACTCGCGTATTCGCTGGCGGGACAACATTCTGGCCTTCCGGCCTCCCGTTGCTTGTGTTTGCAGTCGAGGCAGGATCTCGATCAAAAAGCATAGATAGACAGTCTGTTGTAAAACGGATCGATGGGTGCAACGCAAGAACTCACGAATGGTTTCGTACGGAAGCTTTACTTTGTCGCCCGTTCTTAGCTAGTCGGACAATTGTCAGCCCTCGGGTTTCGCTGATTTCAATGGCGATGCTCCTAGCTATATATTATGGCGACTGCTCCTAGCTATATATCGCTGACTGCTCCTAGCTGAGATTCAGTTTTCCTTTTTTTCGTTTCTATGGTTTAATTTCACGCGTTGGCGCAGGGAACCTTTTGAGGAAAAGAGTTTTGTATGGCGGTGAATCCCAGCGCGTGCGAGTTGCGATTACCTGCCTCCTATGGTGCTAGAAAACAATTACCGACGAGACTTGGACGACAGAAAGTTAAAAACGCCCGTCACATCCCCCCCCCCGGACATTCAGCGCATCTTCCTTCAGCGATAGCAATGGAACCGATGCAGGCTAATTCACAAAAGCACGTGTTAGGGGATCAGGTAGACGCAGCCCCACCAAAAAAGTTGTCACCGTGTCATGAAGGATGACACAGTCCTAAGGGAAGCTGTTACTATCATACAGCTACAGTTCTAACGGGAAGTACAGTATTGAGTCACCAAGACATAAACGATCGAGTGAACCGCAATTGATGGTGAGTAGAGTGAATTTTGAAAGTGCTGTTGTATTTATTTTGTGGTGGTGGTATGGGCCTGCCGTGTGAGGTGTCCTGTTCTACAGAATGCATGGTATACCGGTAGATTTAGCATTTTAAGATGTGTGGCTATCGCGAGCGACAAGTTGGCCCAGGACTCAAGTGCCACGGACCGAGTCTAAGGTAATGACATACTTAGGGCCGGGTTTAGGAGCAAAAATTTGACATAGGGGTACCCTAGTGAGGCTCCGCCACAAAGGTTTAACATTTTATTTTGAGAGAGGAGGGTTCGTTACATAAAATCAGCAAATCATCCCATGGACCAGCACACAGCCGTGCCTTCCATCCAATTGTTAACAAAAAGCATGAGGGTTTTGTGAGGCACCCCACAAACCAGGAACGTAAAAAATAAGGAGCCAACTAGAGGCCGGAGAAAGCGGAAAACGGGAGCAGTCGAGGCAGGCAATCCAAGCACCAAGCCCAACAACCACAAGGAGAGAGGCCGAAAATGAGAATGCCCTTGGACGGTAAAAAGCGCAACCAAGCACAACCATCTTGCAGAAATTATGTTCTCCCCTCAACTTGAGAGAGGATTGTTCCCTTGAAAAAAAGATAACTCCTGGAGGGCGTGGCGTAGGGGACCCTCACGCAGCTGGGGGAAGCTGCCCGGCTGGGCCTGTGCGACCGAGGTGCGACCCAGGTACAAATAACTCATTCGCGGTCGCACCTCTGTGGCGACCAAAGCAAGGGCCCATTTCGCCCTAAACTCGCACACCTGAGGGTCCACGGTGGTCCGCAACCCTGGTGGCAGAATTAGCGACCGTGTCGCAAAAAAAAAACTGAATGCATTATGCAATAACTGATGTGTAACTCGTGTTAGACTAGTATTATACTAGACCATAAGCTTCGAGCCCTCACCGTCACTCTTTTAGTGTAAACAACCCCCGCCCCTCCTCAGCCATGGATACCGATGTGTGGGGAATTGTTTGCCTTGCGGCCCTGTCAGCTATGGATCATGGCCGCCGGCAAATGTGGAGTTTTGGCCTCCTTTGTCCTTGGTGAGGCCACTTCCGGCCCTCGCTAGCCACTCTGTATGATTTAGGGGCCTTCCACCTCCTCAGGTGCAGCTGTTTCGCCTCCTCTCATCGGGCTGGAGCACTTGTCTGTGGCTGATTTCTGGGCTCGCATTGCTGATTTGTCGCTACAGAAGAGCCCCCTCCTGAGTGGGAGGACACGGTGGGAGATGATCACCCCTTCATCAGCCAGCGGTGGGTCCCGTGTTTAACATGGGAGTTCCCAACCCTCCACATATGTCAGTGGCGGATCCTCCGATGGCCCAGGATCATCCCCCCGACCATTTGCTTCTCTCCCAGAATGAGCTTTCCCCTAATCCTCCCTAACAGCCTGGATGACTAGCTTGGATTTGTTCTTGTCCCATGTAGCAACCCGTCTTGTTTCTGGCGGTGTAGGTGATGGGGGTAGCTTCTGTTTTCACTTCTCGAGTCTCCGTTTGACTCTTGACCTGTTTGGCTGTTCTCCTGTGCCCTCTCTCCCGTCCTTTAGCTTGATGGTTTCTTGACAGATAGGCTATGGACTCTCTTAGCTTTTCCCCGCTGGTCTGGTCTTTCGCTTTTTCCTCACGCTTTTTATCGTGTTAGTAGTTCTTGCTTAGTTGTTAAGTGTCCTTTCTTAGCTGTGCTTTTCCTTGTGGCGTTTTGGCTGACGGCTTGGCCTTGTGTTTGCCTTTAGATAGGGAGTGTTAAGGCCGCCTTTTTAGAGCTCTATGCTCTCTTCTTGTTTGTTTGGTGATTTCCTGTGCCTTTTGTCCTTCAACGTCTTCTTGTAGAATCTCGCTTTTTAGGCCTCGGCAACTCTCAGCCCTTCTACTATAATACACTTAATTCGCTAGTTTCTCTAGGCCTTGGTAGTTCGCATTGCTGTTGTCAAGCCTTTTATTTGCTCTTTCGTACGCTTTTTTGGAGGTCACCTCCTGGACCAGGTTCTGAGGGGTATGTTGCCCAACCCCCCACTGTAATAAAACTGTCCAGCTGCCTCGGCGCTGTTCAGTCTCGGCATTGATTTTTTGCTGAGTATGTAACTATATCCTCTCTCTTAAACAAGAGCACTTTTTCGAGCACTTTTTTCCGACAACATTCCGAGACTTTCCGAATCTCGTCTGTCTTGTCGATTTGGTTTCGAACAACATTGTCATCAATCTAAAATCTTTTTTTTGCCAAATGTGGAACTCGTTGTAAGGAAACTACGATTCCTTTTCATTCTGCATGTAAGCTTTGGTTTCAGACATTTCTTTTGCGAAGCGCGAAACTGCTTTTTTAGCCCCGACTGTGACCACGACACCTCAGATCTAGCTTGCAAACGTCGGGGGCAATCTGTATGCATGTTTGGCCGGGAGTTGATTGCGTCTTTAGTTTTTTTTTACATTGTGAGTGTGAGCTTTGGCCCTGTCCTGTGTTTTGTTGCTGCCGCGCTCTGGTCGTCTTTGCAGAGCTGCTGTCGCATGGGTGACTCGCGACATGTACTAGGGCTGAGAGATTGTGCTGGTTTGCTAAGGAGTGATGCCCTGATGCATGGCTGTTACAGGAGTGATGCCCTGCAGTGTTTTAATCTTAGATCAGCAAGACCTTCGGGTGCATGCCTTTCCTTCTTTTTCTGTGTTGCTCTTGGAGGTTACAGTGGTGTTTTATTGGTTGGGGAGAAACAGTGTTGCTTGGATGTGGGGGTGGGTGCTCGGAAGGCCCTTTGTCCTTTGTCCTCCTAGTAATTAGTTTGTGTCCCTCGGTCTTTTGTCCCCTAGTCTTTTCGTCTTTTGTCTTCGGATCTTTTGTCTTAGCGGACTTTTGGTCCATGTCCTCTAATCTTCTTCTTTGGTTTTTCTTCCTCGGTCACATAGGGCTAGTTTTTATCAGATGTTCCCTTTCCTGGTTCCTCCCTATGTAAAAAAAAAAAAAAAAAAAAAAAGGGACAAGACCAAATCCAAGCTAGTCATCTAGGCTGTCTGGAAGGATCAGGGGAAGAAGCTCATTCTGGGAGAGAAGCAAATGGTCAGGGGAATGGTCATGGGTATCTCTCACCAACCCTAAGTGCGCCAACTTTGCATATTGTAGGAGTGGCACCACCATTCGAACTGAATCCTCCGTGTCGCTGGTTTGTGTCGGGAGACCCACCTCCTGGGGTGAAAATCCTTTCACAACTAAAAAAAAAAAAAAAAATGGGCCATCGGAGGATCCGCCACTGACATATGTGGAGGGTTGGAAACTCCCATGTTAACACGGGACCCACCATGGACCATGGCACCATGAAGGGGTGATCCAGGATAACACGGGACCCACCGTGTCCTCCCACTCAGGAGGCAGGGGGCTCTTCTGTAGCGACAAAATCAGCAATGCGAACCCAGAAATCAGCCACAGCAAGTGCTCCAGCCCGCTCCGAGAGGGGGCGAACAGCTGGCACCTGAGGAGGTGGAAGGCCCCACAACTCATACAGACTGGCCTGGCGAGGGCCGGAAGTGGCCTTACCATGGACAGAGGAGGCCAACCTATACAATTGCCGGCGGCCATGATCCATAGCTGACAGGGCCGCAAAGCAAACAATTCCCCACACATCGGTATCCATGGCTGAGGAGGGGCGGGGGTTGCACACCCAGAGGCTAGCTCTCTGGATGGGGCAGGAAGAAAGGGTGGCCAAGGGAACCTCAAGAGCCTCACGGACCGCTAAAGCAACGAACGGGGCACGTCCAAAAGCAGTGGAGGCGGGGGTCGCAGTCTGAAGGCACATCAGGGCAGCGGAACTGTACCCGGGAGGAGGCCCCTGGAACGCCATCGGCCATAAGGCGCCACAATATGTCCTTTTGCCTGTTTTCCCAAGGTAGGGACCAGAGTGAAGAAAGCAGCCTAGCAAACGTCCGTGTCTGGGCAGAGAGAGACCGTGGGCAGTAAGGTGGACCCAAGGCAAGGCTCACGTACATAGCCCGTGCCTCAGATTGGAGGCCCTTTGTTGCTACACTCTGCAAGGCGGTGCCATGCTTAACCTTGAGTTTGGTTAGAGTGGCCGGGAATCCTGTGGAGTATGGAGGGGTGGCGGGCGAGCGGGGAAGGACCTATCCTAGCCGTGGGCTAAGGAGGTGCAAGACGGATACATGGGGGGGGAGGGGGGGGGGGCTGGAGGAGAAGGCAACTGCCCACTGACCTTGCTATCCGCTCTGCTTCTCGAGGCTCCAGCCCAGGTTATGACGGACTTCCCTTTGAAGTCTACAATGCGTTCCATGCAGAACTGTCCCCGATCCTTCAAAGGGTTTTAAGATAAAGATCTAGATCTGCGCTAAGATCCAGATCAAGATCTAGATCTTGACACTGTCTCTGTCCTCATTCCTGTTGTTTACCTGACCAGACCAGTCTTTTAGGTTTTCGCTTTGCTTCCACTTGTCTTTCTTCTTTTCTGGTTGCCTCCCTGCTTTTGGCTTGTTTTTGCAGTTTCTCCCTTAGTTTGCTTACCCTAGTTCAGTTTCCACCCTTAGTTGCCTCCTTAGTTTCCCCCTAAGTTGCTTCCTTGGTTCCCCCCCCCCCCCCTCTCCACCCCTCCCCCCCTTTCTTCTCTTAGTTTCTCGCATAGTTTTCCTTTTAGTCTTCCTTAGTTTGCATCTCCTCTTTCAGTCTTCTGATCCGGTGACTGTTAGAGATTGCAATGGTTTGGCCCCCCCCTTCATAGGTCTTTTTTCTTAGTGATCCTAGCCCCTTCTCTTGGGCTTCCTGTTTTGGGCTTCTTCCTTGCCTCTCTCGTTTGTTTGTCTTCTGTTCCTGTCTTCCTTTGTCCCTTTAGTCGCCCAGGTGGTGTCTGTCCCTTGGCTGTCCCTTAGCCGTTCATGTCTTTTTCTTTGGTATTTTCTCCTTGGTCACAAAGGGCTAGGTTTTATCAGTTGCGCCTTTTCCTGGTTCCCCCCTTTGTAAAAAAAAAAAAAACTCTTCCTTCCAAGATCAAGTTAATACGGCCTTCCTAGCACCCCTCATTCAGGGAACCATCTGCCTTCTTCACAAGACTGGTCAGCCCAAAGACTCCCTCGCAGGTGACCGTCTTATCACCCTTCTCAATTGCGATCTTAAGCTGATCCTTTTGATCATGGCTCACCGGCTGCAACGCCCACTGGAATATCTCATCGACGTCACTCAATCAGCTTTCCTCCGTGGTAGAGACATCAGTGACAACATCCGCTATCACCTGGGCTTGGCTGCACGCTTGAAAGAGCTTGGCTTACCAGGCTGGTTGCTTCATTCTGACCTCACTAAAGCTTATGATTCTGTCAACAGGGGATGGCTCCTCAAGACAATGTCAGCCATGGGATTCAATAGTGCAGGCATCACGCGCTCGTGCGATATCCTCATGAATGGCAGCTCTACGCGAGTGCGTCTCAATGGTTTCTTCACTACCTCCTTCCCCAACACTTCCGGCTTTATCAGCGTGGGGCCTTGAGCTGTAATCAATGGGTCATCATCTTTGAGCCCTTCATCACCTACAATAACCAACTGAGATTTTTTTTTTTTTTTTACAAAGGGGGGAACCAGGAAAAGGCGCAACTGATAAAACCTAGCCCTTTCGGACAGCTAAGGGACGGACACCACCTGGGCGACGTAAGGGACAAAGGAGGACGGGAAGAGAAAACAAACAAACCAGAGAGGCAAGGAAGAAGCCAAAAACAGGAAGCCCAAGATAAGGGGCTAGGACTACTAATAAAAAAGACCTATGAAGGGGGGAGCCACAACATTGCAACCTCTAACAGTCACCGGATCAGAAGAACTGAAAGAGGAGATGCAAACTAAGGAGACTAAATGGAAAAAACTATGAGAGAAAACTAAGAGAAAAAAGGGGGGGAGGGGTGGGGGGGGGGGGGGGCCTAAGGAGGCAACTGAGGAGGAAACTAAGGAGGCAAATAAGGGTGGAAACTGAACTAGGGGAAGCAAACTAAGGGAGAAACTGCAAAAACAAGCCAAAAGCAGGGAGGCAACCAGAAAGAAGAAAGACAACTGGAAGCAAAGCGAAAACCTAAAAGACTCGTCTGGGCGTGTACAACAGGAATGAAGACAGAGACACTATCAAGATCTAGATCTTGATCGGATCTTAGCGCAGATCTGGACCTGATCTTGGTCCAGATCTAGCCCCAGATCTGAACGTTTGTCGAGTGCTGTGTCCAAATCTAGAACCTGATCCTGATCTGGGGCAGGGTCTTGATCTTGGGCTTGGGCTGGATCAAGGTCAGGGTCAACGATCGGGGCCTAGAGGCTGGGGCTTGGGCATGGACCTGGTCAGGGTCTAGATGCAGGGTCTAGAGCTCGGGAATGTGCTGGGGTCTGGGTCCAGAGGTGCTAGAGCAAGGTCTAGATCCGGGTAATGGGCTGGATCTGGGTCAGGGTCTAGATCAGGGTCTAGAACTAGGGGCTTGGACTGGGTCTGGGATTTGGGTCTGGGATTGTAGGGAGCGCTGGGGCCATGGGGATTTTTATTTCCATGTTGTGCGGGGTATCAGGCTTCCTGGTCACCGGGAGTGACCCCCAATCATGGGTGCCAAAAGATCGGGGGGGTGGCCCATAAGCTTGCAAAGGAAGCCTACTTTGCATATTGTAGGAGTGGCACCACCATTCGAACTGAATCCTCCGTGTCGCTGGTTTGTGTCGGGAGACCCACCTCCTGGGGTGAAAATACTTTCACAACTAAAAAAAAAAAAAAATGTGAGAGAGCAATCTAGGCCACGCCACCAGTCTTGACAGAAGGCGCCATTATCAAGGTGTCGAAGATCCGTCTGGGTGCGCATCCAGTCCCTGGCGATGGCTTGGTGAAGGTGGCCAAGGGCAAGGCAGATAGCCTTGTGGTGAAGGGGCTCAGAATGGTCCGTCTGTCAGCCCGGGACGAACGGACCTGCCATATCGCGCCCAGGTGGTTATACGCAGAGAGGACCACAACCTTAGGGTAGAGGGAGGAGGGGGTGTCCCGGGCCAAAGGGTGATGTCGTCACCGAGGAGGAAGAAGGGGCAACGAGGAAGGCGCTGCCCACCGGTGAGGGTCTCCCAAGTGGAAAGGAGCCAGTCTATGACAGGGGCAGAATCAGGGCATTCCAAGAAAGCGTGAGACATTGTGTCAGCAGTGTGCAGCTGCAAGCAGTCAGGGCTGGAGCAGACTATGGAGGGGGGGTCGTCTTGGTTGACCCGTTGGAAGCGTCCTCGTACATGAGCAAGGAACGCATTGCAGCCCAGGGTGCCATGAAGCAAGCTCCGGCAAGTGATGGTATAAGGACGGTGGAGAGTCTTGTCAGCGAGGCGTACCCACACCTGCGAAAAGCCTGCACGTAGAGGGAGGGAGACTTGAGGTTCGTCTTGTCTTTGAGCAGTTCTCTCCGCTGGGCCTGGACGGGAGGGGCAGACACGTTGTAAGTCCACCCAAGCGTTCTGTGGGAGGTCTTCAGGGGAGGGAACTGGAATAGGGGTGGCAACGAGCTTGCCCCTGACCTAGATCCAGCCCCAGCCCAAGATCAAGACCCTGCCCCAGATCAGGATCAGGTTCCAGATTTGGACACAGCACACGACAACGTTCTAGATCTGGGGCTAGATCTGGACCAAGATCAAGGTCCAGATCTGCGCTAAGATCCAGATCAAGATCTAGATCTTGCTACTGTCTCTGTCTTCATTCCTGTTGTACATGCCCAGACCAGTCTTTTAGGTTTTCGCTTTGCTTCCAGTTGTCTTTCTTCTTTTCTGGTTGCCTCCCTGCTTTGGCTTGTTTTTGCAGTTTCTCCCTTAGTTTGCTTCCCCTAGTTCAGTTCCCACCCTTAGTTGCCTCCTTAGTTTCCCCCTCAGTTGCCTCCTTAGTCCCCTCCCCCCCCCCCCCCCCCCCCCTCCCCCCCCTTTTTTCTCTTAGTTTCTCGCATAGTTTTCCATTTAGTCCTCCTTAGTTTGCATCTCCTCTTTCAGTCTTCTGATCCGGTGACTGTTAGAGGTTTGCAATGTTTTGGCCCCCCCCTTCATTTTTTTTTTTTTTTTTTTTTTTTTAGTTGTGAAAGGATTTTCACCCCAGGAGGTGGGTCTCCCGACATAGGTCATAGGTCATAGGTCATAGGTCTTTTTTCTTAGTAGTCCTAGCCCCTCTCTTGGGCTTCCTGTTTTTGGCTTCTTCCTTGCCTCTCTGGTTTGTTTGTCTTCTGTTCCCGTCCTCCTTTGTCCCTTACGTCGCCCAGGTGGTGTCCGTCCCTTAGCTGTCCCTTAGCCGTTCTTGTCTTTTTCTTTGGTCTTTTCTCCTTGGTCACAAAGGGCTAGGTTTTATCAGTTGCGCCTTTTCCTGGTTCCCCCCCTTTGTAAAAAAAAAAAAAAAAAAAAAAAAAAACTGATAAAACCTAGCCCTTTGTGACCAAGGAGAAAATACCAAAGAAAAATACTTGAACGGCTAAGGGACAGCTAAGGGACAGACACCACCTGGGCGACTAAAGGGACAAAGGAGGACAGGAACAGAAGACAAACAAAACAGAGAGTCAAGCAAGAAGCCCAAAATAAGAAGCCCAAGAGAAGGTCACCGGAACAGAAGACTGAAAGAGGAGATGCAAATTAAGGAGGACTAAAAGGAAAACTGTGCGAGAAACTAAGAGAAAAAAGGGGGGGAGGGGGGGGGGGGGGGGGGGGGGGGGGGAACTAAGGAAGCAACTGGGGGGGGGAACTGGAACTATGGAGGCAACTAAGGGTGGAAACTGAACTAGGGGAAGCAAACTAAGGGAGAAACTGCAAAAACAAGCCAAAAGCAGGGAGGCAACCAGAAAAGAAGAAAGACAACTGGAAGCAAAGCGAAAACCTAAAAGACTGGTCTGGTCAGGTAAACAACAGGAATGAGAACAGAGACAGTATCAATATCTAGATCTTGATCTGGATCTTAGCGCAGATCTGGACCTTGATCTTGGTCCAGATCTAGATCCAGATCTGGAATGTTGTCGTGAGCTGTGTCCAAATCTGGAACCTGATCCTGATCTGGGGCAGGGTCTTGATCGTGGGCTTGGGCTGGATCTAGGTCAGGGTCAAGATCAGGGCCTAGAGCTGGGGCTTGGGCTGGACCTAGGTCAGGGTCTAGATCAGGGTCTAGAGCTAAGGCTTGGGCTGGGTCTGGGTCAAGGTCTAGAGCAGGGTCTAGATCCGGGGAATGGGCTGGATCTGGGTCAAAATCTAGATCTAGGGCTTGGGCCGTGTCTGGGATTGGGTCTGGGATTGGGTCTGGGAGCGCTGTGGCCATGGGGATTTTTATTTCCATGGTGCGGGTATCAGTCTCCTGGTCACCGGGAGTGACCCCAATCATGGTGCAAAAGATCGGGGTGGTGGCCCATAAGCTTGCAAAGGAAGCCACGGTGAGAGAGCAATCTAGGCCACGCCACCAATCTTGACAGAAGGCGCCATTATCAATTTTTTTTTTTTTTTTTACATAGGGAGGAACCAGGAAAGGGAACATCTTTTTTTTTTTTTTTTTTTTTTAGTTGTAAAAGGATTTTCACCCCAGGAGGTGGGTCTCCCGGCTAAGGGACAGCTAAGGGACGGACACCACCTGGGGTTGCGCCTTTTCCTGGTTCCCCCCTTTGTAAAAAAAAAAAAAGGAGACCCACCTCCTGGGGTGAAAGTCCTTTCACAACTAAAAAAAAACCGGGCATATTGTTATGATACGATATATAGCCGTATCATACCCAACTGCCTGGACCGCCCAACCGGCTAGGATGGATTCCTGCCAGGTCTAGGAGCCGGGTTGCCGCCAAGCAAGGCCGGGGTGTAGAACCTAACCTACACCCTGCTATACACGCAGACGGCTACAAGAGTAGGCGTCCCACTTGTAAAGTATCGTCTTACCAAATAACAGGTTAGGGTGAATCACGTCCCTGCGCCCACTCTCATCACACGAGTCACGTAGTAGTGCTCTTTTTTTTTTTTTTTTTTTTTTACGAAGGGGGGAACCAGGAAAAGGCGCAACTGATAAAACCTAGCCCTTTGTGACCAAGGAGAAAAGACCAAAGAAAAAGACAAGAACGGCTAAGGGACAGCCGTTCTTGTCTTTTTCTTTGCTCATCAGCTCTCATCACACGAGCCGAGCAACAGTCTTGCAGTATTGTGCGCATTCCATCCTGAAGACAACCAAGACTTGATGCGCAATCTCAATCTTGAAGACTAAGCCCCTGCGTGGCTTCTTACCGTTTTTTTTTTTTTTTTTTACCTCTCTCCCACTACTTAGACTCTCTTCTTCCCTTTCCTTCGCCCCTCTCCAAGTTGCCACCTTCCATCGCTCCCTCTCCTCCCCTTCCTTCGCTACCCCCCCCCCCCCCCCCCCCCCTCCCCTCCCCAATCGCTAACCCATGGCTCAGCAACATCCTGCTGCGCAACCTCCTGCGGAGCCTCTTCCTCGGACTCTCCCCTTCCGTCAGCCGATCTCCAACTTCACCAAGCTGGACGGATCCAAATCTGATTGGACAATCTGGATCACCAAGGTCCAGTGGGATATCGACAGAATTCCCGCCTGGGGCCCCATCCTGGAGGACGCCGAGGGCATTTTTTTTTTTTTTTTTTTTTACAAGGGGGGGAACCAGGAAAAGGCGCAACTGATAAACCTAGCCCTTTGTGACCAAGGAGAAAAGACCAAAGAAAAAGACAAAAACAGCTAAGGGACAGCTAAGGGACGGACACCACCTGAGCGACGTAAGGGACAAAGGAGGACGAGAACAGAAGACAAACAAACCAGAGAGGCAAGGAAGAAGCCAAAAACAGGAAGCCCAAGAGAAGGGGCTAGGACTACTAAGAAAAAGGCCCATGAAGGGGGGGGCCATAACATTGCAACCTCTAACAGTCACCGGATCAGAAGACTGAAAGAGGAGATGCAAACTAAGGAGGACTAAAAGGAAAACTATGCGAGAAACTAAGAGAAAAAAGGGGGGGAGGGGGGGGGGGGGGGACTAAGGAGGCAACTGAGGGGGAAACTAAGGAGGCAACTAAGGGTGGAAACTGAACTAGGGGAAGCAAACTAAGGGAGAAACTGCAAAAACAAGCCAAAAGCAGAGAGGTAACCAGAAAAGAAGGAAGACAACTGGAAGCAAAGCGAAAACCTAAAAGACTGGTCTGGTCAGGTAAACAACAGGAATGAAGACAGAGACAGTATCAAGATCTAGATCTTGATCTGGATCTTAGCGCAGATCTGGACCTTGATCTTGGTCCAGATCTAGCCCCAGATCTGGAACGTTGTCGTGTGCTGTGTCCAAATCTGGAACCTGTTCCTGATCTGGGGCAGGGTCTTGATCTTGTGCTTGGGTTCGATCTAGGTCAGGGTCAAGATCGGGGCCTAGAGCTGGGGCTTGGGCTGGACCTAGGTCAGGGTCTAGATCAGGGTCTAGAGCTCGGGAATGGGCTGGGTCTGGGTCAGGGTCTAGATCAGGGTCTAGAACTAGGGCTTTTTTTTTTTTTTTTTTTTTTTTAGTTGTGAAAGGATTTTCACCCCAGGAGGTGGGTCTCCCGACACAAACCAGCGACACGGAGGATTCAGTTCGAATGGTGGTGCCACTCCTACAATATGCAAAGTAGGCGCACTAAGGGTTGGTGAGAGATACCAACCCACGACCAAACGAACATTCACCACTACCCCTGTTGACCACGGCAGACAAGCTCCCTGCCATGGTCGTTAGAGGCGGAATCAAGGAGACATAACTAGAGAACCACCCGAGGGCAGAAATCCGACAGTACTTCCCTACAAGGTTTGCTTAGGGCCAGGACGCCAAAATACTGAGGAATCGAACCTCACCACCCCCTTCCTACTCTCGCAAGTAGGGTCGATACAGCAAGGGTACTGTAGATCACAAGGGATGTAGAACACACCACATTTGTAACTCAGCCTGCGTGTCCTGCGATCTAACGCCGCCCCCTAACCGCTAAGGTACACCTTGGCAAGCCAGGAAAAGAGCAATCTCCCGTGGAACTATGGTCTGGGCGATTTTCACGCCCAGACCGGTCTATTTTGGCGAATTTCACGCCCAGACCAGGTGGTTGTGTGTGGGGGGGTGAGGGGTGCGTTGTGGAGGTATGGGTGGGTGGTAAGTTGAAAGAACGTTTGGTGATGGGGGGAGAGTGTGTGGTTATGTGTGATGTGGTGGGGGAGTGAGTGTGGGTTAGGTGGTGAAGAGGGAAGGTGTGAGTGTGTGTGTTTGGAGGGGATTTACTGGCCCAGACCGGTCTAGGCGACTCGCACGCCCTGGCCAGGGTTGTGGTGGTGGGGTGGGGGTGAGGGGTGTGATGTGAAGGTTGGTGGTGGTTTGTAGTAAGAACGTGTTGTGATAGGGGGGTGAGTGAGTGGTTATGGATCTCATTTATCGCAACTCCTTACTCCACACCCCTCGCAGTGAACGCTGGAACGCAGTGGACCTGGCCTTGACCCCTCATCACTGTACCGCGGCGCTGTCAGTCTGTACTGGTTTTCAGGCTCATTAAACGCCGGCCACCAGACCTTATCTCCCTCATTTATCGCAACTCCTTACTCTACACCCCTCGCAGTGAACGCTGGAACGCAGTGGACCTGGCCTGGACCCCTCATCACTGTACCCGCGGCGCTGTCAGTCTGTACTGGTTTTAAGGCTCATTAAACGCCGGCCACCAGACCTTATCTCCCTCATTTATCGCAACTCCTTACTCCACACCCCTCGCAGTGAACGCTGGAACGCAGTGGACCTGGCCTGGACACCTCATCACTGTACCGCGGCGCTGTCAGTTTTTTTTTTTTTTTTTTTTTTTTTTTACATAGGGAGGAACCAGGAAAGGGAACATCTGATAAAAAGTAGCCCTATGTGACCGAGGAAGAAAAACCAAAAAAGGAGATTAGAGGACATGGACCAAAAGTCCGCTAAGACAAAAGATCCGAAGACAAAAGACGAAAAGACTAGGGGACAAAAGACCGAGGGACACAAACTAATTACTAGGAGGACAAAGGACTAAGGGCCTTCCGAGCACCACCCCCACCTCCAAGCAACACTGTTTCTCCCCAACCAATAAAACACCACGTTAACCTCCAAGAGCAACACAGAAAAAGAAGGAAAGGCATGCACCCGAAGGTCCTGCTGATCTAAGATTAAAACACTGCAGGGCATCACTCCTGTAACAGGCCAGTGCATCAGGGCATCACTCCTTTAGCAAACCAGCACATACTCTCAGCAGCCTAGTAACATGTCGCTAGGTCACCCATGCAGATCAGCAAGCTCTGCAAAGACGACCAGAGCGCGGCGTGCAACAAAAAACAGGACAGGGCCAAAGCTAACACTAACAAGGTAACTAAAAAAAAATCGAAAGAAGCAAATCAAACTCCTTAGAAAACGTCCTGGACGGTGAAAGGGTAGAACCCCCACAAGATCCACTGACCAGCAAGGAAAAACCTTAAAGGCGCACTAAAGCAGCTAGCAAATAAACCGGTAGCCTGTGCATCAGGGCATCACTCCATTAGCATTCTAGCGCAGTCTATCAGCAGCCTAGTATCATGCCACTAGGTCGCCGATGCAAATCAGCAAGCTCTGCAAAGACAACCAAACGCGGCATGTCTACGGTTCAAAGGTAGCGGTAACAAGGTAACAAAAACTATGTAGCTCCTAAGTAAGCCTCCTGAACCTGCAGACGCAAGAAACAACACGGTACAGGGCATCACTCCTATAACAGTCCAGTGCATCAGGGCATCACTCCATCAGCAGACCGGCGTGCCAGCTCAGCTGTCAAGTAGCATGCCACTTCTTCTCCAATGCAGACCAGCAAGCTCTGTAAGGAAGAAGACCAAAGCAGGGCATGCTACTGATAAACAGGTCCGGGAAAAAGCAAACAAAAACAGTCTTAAGGGCAGGAGCAGCAGATCCACCCCCAAAAACTACTATCCAGCCCTCTAGGGCAGCAAAATGCTAAGACAAACAGTATCGCTATGGTTTCCAACCAATGTCACACTCCAGGATCGGCAAGTCTCTAATTAGAGAACAAGAAGATGCTGACCAATGCAGACCTTCAAAAGGAGACCTGCTGACTGAGAATTCAAGAAAGAGGGAATGAGTCTCAACAGCACAACACCTGTCTAAGGCCAAAAAACACTAAAAAATCGCTAGGGCGAAAAAAGGACCTCCAGCTCCAATTGTCGCCTTAAAGCTTCGTCTACTAGGTATCTCAGCAGCTGACATGAAGGAGCAGGGATGAGAGGGAGGAGATGGAGGATTCTGAGAGGAAGGAGGAAGTGGGTGGGGCTCGGAAGAAGGGAATCAGGAGAGAGCTGCTTCTGAAGTACTAAGGATGGGGGTCGGGTGGTCCCAAATTAACTTGAAGAGAATAGCCTGCCCCCCTCCAGTAGGCTGACCTCTTATGCTGACCTCTGGAGGGGGCAGAGTAGCGGATTAGACCGCATGAGCGTCTGTAACAATCAAATGGGGCACTGAGCAGCTCCCATAGCCGCGAAATTGCAGTCGCTCCAGCCGAATTGGCCGAAGCAGCTTCGCAGCAAAGTTAGAAGGCGGCCGGGGAGCAGACATTGCTAGGGCGAAAAAGGACCTCCAGCTCCAATTGTCGCCTCAAAGCTTCGTCTACTAGGTATCTCAGCAGCTGACATGAAGGAGCAGGGATGAGAGGGAGGAGATGGAGGATTCTGAGAGGAAGGAGGAAGTGGGTGGGGCTCGGAAGAAGGGAATCAGGAGAGAGCTGCTTCTGAAGTACTAAGGATGGGGGTCGGGTGGTCCCAAATTAACTTGAAGAGAATAGCCTGCCCCCCTCCAGTAGGCTGACCTCTTATGCTGACCTCTGGAGGGGGGCAGAGTAGCGGATTAGACCGCATGAGCGTCTGTAACACTCAAATGGGGCACTGAGCAGCTCCCATAGCCGCGAAATTGCAGTCGCTCCAGCCGAATTGGCCGAAGCAGCTTCGCAGCAAAGTTAGGCGGCCGGAGGGCAGACATTGCTAGGGCGAAAAAAGGACCTCCAGCTCCAATTGTCGCCTCAAAGCTTCGTCTACTAGGTATCTCAGCAGCTGACATGAAGGAGCAGGGATGAGAGGGAGGAGATGGAGGATTCTGAGAGGAAGGAGGAAGTGGGTGGGGCTCGGAAGAAGGGAATCAGGAGAGAGCTGCTTCTGAAGTGCTAAGGATGGGGGTCGGGTGGTCCCAAATTAACTTGAAGAGAATAGCCTGCCCCCCTCCAGTAGGCTGACCTCTTATGCTGACCTCTGGAGGGGGCAGAGTAGCGGATTAGACCGCATGAGCGTCTGTAACACTCAAATGGGGCACTGAGCAGCTCCCATAGCCGCAAAATTGCAGTCGCTCCAGCCGAATTGGCCGAAGCAGCTTCGCAGCAAAGTTAGGCGGCCGGAGGGCAGACATTGCTAGGGCGAAAAAAGGACCTCCAGCTCCAATTGTCGCCTCAAAGCTTCGTCTACTAGGTATCTCAGCAGCTGACATGAAGGAGCAGGGGATGAGAGGGAGGAGATGGAGGATTCTGGAGAGGAAGGAGGAAGTGGGTGGGGCTCGGAAGAAGGGAATCAGGAGAGAGCTGCTTCTGAAGTGCTAAGGATGGGGGTCGGGTGGTCCCAAATTAACTTGAAGAGAATAGCCTGCCCCCCTCCAGTAGGCTGACCTCTTATGCTGACCTCTGGAGGGGGCAGAGTAGCGGATTAGACCGCATGAGCGTCTGTAACACTCAAATGGGGCACTGAGCAGCTCCCATAGCCGCGAAATTGCAGTCGCTCCAGCCGAATTGGCCGAAGCAGCTTCGCAGCAAAGTTAGAAGGCGGCCGGGGAGCAGACATTGCTAGGGCGAAAAAAGGACCTCCAGCTCCAATTGTCGCCTCAAAGCTTCGTCTACTAGGTATCTCAGCAGCTGACATGAAGGAGCAGGGATGAGAGGGAGGAGATGGAGGATTCTGAGAGGAAGGAGGAAGTGGGTGGGGCTCGGAAGAAGGGAATCAGGAGAGAGCTGCTTCTGAAGTACTAAGGATGGGGGTCGGGTGGTCCCAAATTAACTTGAAGAGAATAGCCTGCCCCCCTCCAGTAGGCTGACCTCTTATGCTGACCTCTGGAGGGGGCAGAGTAGCGGATTAGACCGCATAAGCGTCTGTAACACTCAAATGGGGCACTGAGCAGCTCCCATAGCCGCGAAGTTGCAGTCGCTACTGCCGAATTGGCCGAAGCAGCTTCGCAGCAAAGTTAGGCGGCCGGAGAGCAGACATTGCTAGGGCGAAAAAAGGACCTCCAGCTCCAATTGTCGCCTCAAAGCTTCGTCTACTAGGTATCTCAGCAGCTGACATGAAGGAGCAGGGATGAGAGGGAGGAGATGGAGGATTCTGAGAGGAAGGAGGAAGTGGGTGGGGCTCGGAAGAAGGGAATCAGGAGAGAGCTGCTTCTGAAGTACTAAGGATGGGGGTCGGGTGGTCCCAAATTAACTTGAAGAGAATAGCCTGCCCCCCTCCAGTAGGCTGACCTCTTATGCTGACCTCTGGAGGGGGCAGAGTAGCGGATTAGACCGCATGAGCGTCTGTAACACTCAAATGGGGGCACTGAGCAGCTCCCATAGCCGCGAAATTGCAGTCGCTCCAGCCGAATTGGGCCGAAGCAGCTTCGCAGCAAAGTTAGAAGGCGGCCGGGGAGCAGACATTGCTAGGGCGAAAAAGGACCTCCAGCTCCAATTGTCGCCTCAAAGCTTCGTCTACTAGGTATCTCAGCAGCTGACATGAAGGAGCAGGGATGAGAGGGAGGAGATGGAGGATTCTGAGAGGAAGGAGGAAGTTGGTGGGGCTCGGAAGAGGGAATCAGGAGAGAGCTGCTTCTGAAGTACTAAGGATGGGGGTCGGGTGGTCCCAAATTAACTTGAAGAGAATAGCCTGCCCCCCTCCAGTAGGCTGAACCTCTTATGCTGACCTCTGGAGGGGGCAGAGTAGCGGATTAGAACCGCATGAGCGTCTGTAACACTCAAATGGGGCACTGAGCAGCTCCCATAGCCGCGAAATTGCAGTCGCTCCAGCCGAATTGGCCGAGCAGCTTCGCAGCAAAAGTTAGGCGGCCGGAGGGCAGACATTGCTAGGGCGAAAAAAGGACCTCCAGCTCAATTGTCGCCTCAAAGCTTCGTCTACTAGTATCTCAGCAGCTGACATGAAGGAGCAGGGATGAGAGGGAGGAGATGGAGGATTCTGAGAGGAAGGAGGAAGTGGGTGGGGCTCGGAAGAAGGGAATCAGGAGAGAGCTGCTTCTGAAGTGCTAAGGATGGGGGTCGGGTGGTCCAAATTAACTTGAAGAGAATAGCCTGCCCCCCTCCAGTAGGCTGGACCTCTTATGCTGACCTCTGGAGGGGCAGAGTAGCGATTAGACCGCATAGAGCGTCTGTAACCGCATGAGCGTCTGTACACTCAAATGGGGCAACTGAGCAGCTCCCATAGCCGCGAAATTGCAGTCGCTCCAGCCGAATTGGCCGAAGCAGCTTCGCAGCAAAGTTAGAGGCGGCCGGGGGAGCAGACATTGCTAGGGCGAAAAAGACCTCCAGCTCCAATTGTCGCCTCAAAGCTTCGTCTACTAGGTATCTCAGCAGCTGGACATGAAGGAGCAGGGATGAGAGGGAGGAGATGGAGGAGTTGAGGAGGAAGGAGGAGTGGTGGGGCTCGGAAGAAGGGAAGCAGAGAGAGCTGCTTCTGAAGTACTAAGGATGGGGGTCTGGGTGGTCCCAAATTAAACTTGAAGAGAAGAGAATAGGCCCTGCCCCCCTCCCGTAGGCTTGACCTATTATGCTGGACCTCTGGAGGGGCAGAGTAGCGGATATAGACCGATAATAATGCGTCTGTAACACTCAAACATGGGGCCACGAGCAGCTCCCATAGCCGCAAGCAGCAGTCGCTATCGCCGAATTGGCCGAAGACAGGCTTCGCAGCAAAGTAGGAGGCCGGAGAGCAGACATTGTAGGCGAAAAAAGGACCGTCCAGCTCCATTGTCGCCTCAAAGCTTCGTCTACTAGGTATCTCAGCAGCTGACATGAAGGAGCAGGGATGAGAGGGAGGAGATGGCTGATTCTGAGAGGAAGGAGGAAGTGGGTGGGGCTCGGAAGAAGGGAATCAGGAGAGAGCTGCTTCTGAAGTACTAAGGATGGGGGTCGGGTGGTCCCAATAATTGAGAGAATAGCCTGCCCCCATCAGTAAGGCTGACCTCTTGCTGACCTTGGAGGGGCGAGTTCAGAGAGTCAGAGTAGCGGATAGACCGCATATGAATGAGCGTCTGTAACATTCAAATGGGCAGCATGGCGCTCCCATAAAGCCGCGCGAAAGTGCAGGCGCTCCAGCCGGAATTGGCCGAAGCAGCTTCGCAGCAAAGTTAGAAGGCGGCGGGGGGCAGACAGGCTAGGGCGAAAAAAGGACCTCCAGTCCAATTGTCGCGCTCAAAGCTTTTCGTCACAGGTATCTCAGCAGCTGACCCCAATTGGGGGGGGGGGAAGGAGCAGGGAATGCGAGGAGGAGATGGAGGATTCTGAGAGGAAGGAGGGAAGTGGGTTGGGGCTCGGAAGAGGGAATCAGGAGAGGGGGCTTTTTTTTTGCTTTTTTTTTGACGTACTAAGGATGGGGGGTTCGGGTGTCCCAATAACTGAAAGAAGAAATAGCCTGCCCCCCTCCAGTAGGCTGTGACTTATGCTGACTCGGGAGGGGGAGCGTAGCGGAGTAGACAGATAAGCGGCTGTAACATAAATTGGGCCCGAGCAGCTCCCATAGCCGCGAAGTTGCAGTCGCTACTACGAATTGGCCAAGGCAGCTTCGCAGCAGCAAAGTAGTAAGGCGCGGAGGAGCTGACATGCTGGGCGAAAAAGGACCTCCAGCTCCAGTTGTCGCCTCAAAGCTTCGTTCTACTAGGTATCTCAGAAGCTGACATGAAGAGCAGGGATGAGGAGCGGAGGAGATGGAGGATTCTGGAGAGGAAGGAGGAAGTGGGTGAGGGATCGCGAAGACGGGAATCAGGAGAGAGCTGCTTCGAAGTACTAAGGATGGGGGTCTCGGTTCGGCGTGGTCCAAATAACTTGAAGAGAATAGCTGCCCCCCCGTAGGCTGAACCTCTTATGCGACCTCTGGAGGGGGCCCCAGAGTTAGCGGATAGACCGCATGAGCGTTGTAAACACTCAAACTGGGGCACTGAGCATGCTCCCATAGCGCAAAAATTGCAGTCGCTCCAGCCGAATTCGCAGCAAAGTTAGAAGGCGGCCGGGGAGCAGACATTGCTAGGGCGAAAAAAGGACCTCCAGCTCCAATTGTCGCCTCAAAGCTTCGTCACTAGGTATCTCAGCAGCAGACATGAAGGAGCAGGGATGCGGAGGGAGAGATGGAGGACTCTGAGAGGAGGATAGGAAGTGGCGGGCTCGGAAGAAGGGAATCAGGAGAGAGCTGCTTCGAAAGGATAAGGATGGGGGTCGCGGTGGTCCCAAATTAACTTGAAGAGAATAGCCTGCCCCTCCGTCGGCGACAAACTCTTATGCTGACCTCTGGAGGTGGGCAGAGTAGCGGATTAGACCGCATTGAGCGCTGTAATCACTCAAAAGGGACGCCAATGAGCAGATCCATAGCCGCGAATTGCAGTCGCGCTAGCCGAATTGGCCGAAGCAGCTTCGCAGCAAAGTTCAGAAGAGGCCGGGGAAGCAGACATGTAGGGCGAAAAAGGACCCTCCAGCTCCAATTGTCGCCCTCAAAGGCTTGTCTACTAGGTTATCTCAGCAGTGACATGACGGAGCAGGGATAGAGGGAGGAGATGGAGCGATTCTGAGAGGAAGGAGAAGTGGGTGGGGCTCGGAAGAAGGAAATCAGGAGAGAGGGTTCGAAGTACTAAGGATGGGGGTCGGGTGGTCACAAATTACTTGAAGAGAAAGCTCCTGCCCCATCCAAGTAGGTGACATCTTATGCTGACTTATGGAGGGGGCAAGAACAGACAGAGTAGCGGAATATTAGACCGCATAAGCGTCTGGAACACTCAAAGGGGGCACTGAGCAGCTCCCATAGCGCGAATCAGTGGCAGTCGCTACTGCCGAATTGGCCGAAGCAGCTCGCAAGCAAAGTTAGGCGGCCGGAAGGAGAGCAGACATTGTAGGGCGAAAAAGGACATCCAGCTCAATTGTGCTCCAAAGCTTCGTCTACTAGGTATCTCAGCAGCTGACATGAAGGAGCAGGGATGAGAGGGAGGAGATGGAGCGATTTGAGGGAAGAGGAAGTGCGCTGGTGGCTCGGAAAAGAAGGAATCAAGAGAGAGTGGCTTAGAAGTAACTAAGGATGGGGCGGTCGGGCGGTCCCAAATTACCTTGAAGAGATAGCCGCCCCCCCTCCAGAGGAGACCTTTATGCTGACCTCTGGAGGGGAGGCAGAGAGCGGATTACGACCGCCCTTTTTCCCCCCATTTTTACTCTCCTTCCCTTTTTCTTCTTTTTTTTTCCTATGAGTCCGTCTGTAACCATATGGTTGGGCACTGAGAGCAGCAGTATCCATAGCCGCAAAATTCCGCAGGCGCTCCAGCCGAATGCCGAAGCAGTTCGCGAGCAACGTTAGAAGGGAGGCGGGGACAGAAAGGCTGCTAGGCGAAAAAAAAAAAAACGGAACTCAGCTCCAATTGGCCCTCACAGCTTGCGGTTATAGTTTATCTCCGCGTGACATCAAGGGAGCAGGGATTGTCTTGATGGATGGGATGGAGATGGAGGGAATCTGAGAGAAGGAGGAAGTGGGTGGGGCTCGGAAGAAGGGAACAGGAGAGGAGCTTCTGACGTGATAAGGTGGGGGTCGGGTTGGTTCCAAATCTGAAGAGACAGCCTGCCCACTCAGTAGGCTTGACCTCCTTATGGCTGACCTCTGGAGAGGGCGCAGCGGGACAGCGCAGCAGACAGCAGACCAGCATCCCAGAGAAGTAGTAGCGGATAGACGATGAGCGTCTTGGTGTAACACTCAAAGGGGCACGAGCAGCTCCCTCTAGCCCCCCGCGAAATGCAGTCGCTCCAGCCGGATGGCCGAAGCAGCTTCGCAGCCCAAAGTTAGGAAGGCGGCTGGGGGAAAGGGTGGGAGCAGACATGGCTAGGGCGAAACGATAAAAAGGACCGCCAGCTCCAATGTCGCCTCAAGCTTCGTCTCTTACTAGGTTATTCAGACAGCTGACATGAAGGAGCAGGGATGATGAGAGGGAGGAGATGGAGGTTTGAGAGGAAGGAGGCAGTGGGTGGGGCTCGGAACGAAGGGA
>JACBWV010000318.1:41752-55341 GCA_013435795.1 Chlamydomonas sp. ICE-L | reverse complement strand
CGCAGTCAAGGAATTAAAGGACCCTGCGAGGCCATTACCCAGGCCTTTGGTTGCGTGCTGTCGAAGCAGACGTCCCGCGAGATCCTTTCCTCTGCCGTTACGTCAGACCTGTGAAGGGATTGCTTCATGTGGACCTATTGTGGCTCCTAATCACCCCTGCCTCTCTCGGGCACCCAGCCCAAGAGGGCAAGTACTGCCTGGGTGTGCTTTTGTGTTGGAGGGCCACTAGGTACAGCTTTTGTCATCATGCTGAAGACCAAAAGGACCAGGCATCAGCCATCGCGCCCTGCATGACCTCACATCTCATGCTGCAGAAATAAACATGGCATTCACTGTCACGTAGTGCGCTCGGACAGAGGAGAGAATTCGCCAATGGGGTGAACTTGGTGAACTCGCTGCCTTCTTTGCGTTCAAGAGGATTTGTCCATCAAAACCACAGGAACCTTACAGACAAGAGGAGCAATAATGGCGACGGCGGACAGCGTGAGAGTTGAACAGGACCCTAATGGAAAAGGGTTTTAGGGCCCCATAATGCCTTTCACAGTGGTTGGCCCTGCTACCTTTGGCGAGGGCCTCCCTAACCCCATCCTCCTACAGACAGCTGCTTAACACCATTAAGGAATCCTCCCCAGCCAGTGGCCGGGAGAATACGCACTCACCAGCTGGCTGACCAGGCGCGGTACAAGTAATTCCAAGAAGTAGAATACAAAGTAAAGGAGATTTTTAGGGCGCTTTGGGAAAAAGGCATTGGGCAAATCGTGCACACAAAGCTGCAAACTGACAGCGGCGGCAAAGCTGGATCTGATCTCGTAAAGCAGAATGTTCCTGTAAGCCCAGCATTGGTGATGTAGGTCTAAGCAGACAGGTGTTTCATTGGGTACGAGTGCCAACTCCAAGGCATACCCGGATCCTGGATCAAGACGGCTAAACCGGCAAGACTGTTGCTTGTGGCTCGAGATTTACCTTCCATGAGGGGCTAGTTCCCATTAACAACAATGACGACGCCCACGCGGCCCATCCCCCCCACACTATGAATGATTTGAACCACTGTTGGCATTGTTAGACTTCAAGCTGGGGAACCTGATAACCTGATATGAGGGGAACCATGGGTTAGTGACTTGGCAACCTCTCAGCGGACCCAAAAACTTACCCCAGAACGGATGATTGAATTGGAGATATTTTGTTAGATGAGCTGACAGTGTTGAGAAGAAAAGACTTACCCCTTTGACAATGGATATGACTCAGATGAGGAAGAAGATAGATGAGGACATTGCCCCTCCCCCTTTGCACAGGCTACTGACTCAGATTGAGGAGGAAGATGGAAGACAGATGAGGACATAAGGAACACATTGCCTCCACTGCCTCTACTCAAGATGCACCTCCTCCGCGGCGATCATCCAGACTCAGGCAGGCACCTTCAGAGTGGTGGGCCACCTCAGCTGCTGTTGTTGAACTTCAGCCTGAGCCAGTGTCTGTGAAGGAAGCTCTCGCAGGTCCCGAAGCTCAGCAGTGGAAGCTTGCAATGGATGAAGAGTATGCAGCTCTGCTCCACAACAAGACTTGGGAGGTTGAGGACAGACCCCCTGGAACCAATGTACTCCCTGTCAAGTGGATCTTCAAGAGGAAGCGAGACGCTGCCGGTAACATCGAGCGCTACAAGGCTCGCCTGGTAGTTGTTGGATGCAGGCAGCGGGAGGGTCTCGACTACAATGATATATATGCACCTGTAGGGAAGCACGCAACTCTGCGCACCCTCTTGGCTGTCACAGCTCACCGCGATCTTGAACTGCATCAGCTGGACGTTGCCAACGCGTTCCTCAATGGGGAACTGGAAGAGGATCTGTGGATGCAGCAACCTCCAGGTTTTGCAGTTGGGGGAAGCGACCGCGCATGCCATTTGCGCAAGACTCTCTATGGTCTGAAGCAGAGCCCCCGTGCTTGGTATGCAAACTTGCGCTCCCAGCTGGAGGCCATTGGCTTTAATGCCTCTGTGGCCGACCCTGGATTGTTCATCATGATGGCTGGCTCTGGTGACTGGACCTATGTGCTGATCCATGTCGACGACATCCTGATTGCCGGTTTAGCGGAAGGAGTCACACTGGTGAAAACCAAGCTGGCTGAAGTCTTCAAAATCAAGGACATGGGGGAATCCTCCTTCTACCTTGGTATGGACATCATCAGGGACAGAGGGATGAAGACACTCCTCTTGACTCAGAAAAGGTATGTGGCTGACCTCATGGACAAGTTTGCCTCACATGCCAAGTCAAAGAAGGTGCCACTATCCCCAGCCACCAAGCTGAACAAGGCAGGAGAGCCTATGGACCAGACTGTTGTGAGCTACAGCGAGATCATTGGGTCTCTGATGTATCTTGCAGTGTGCACCAGGCCTGACCTCTCACAGTCAGTGGGAGCTTTGGCCAGATACATGGCAAACCCCACTGAGGACCACCTGGCTGCTGCAAAGCATGTGTTGGCGTACATTTCTGGCACTCTGGACTATGGGTTGTTCTTTGGAGGCAGTGATCTGCTGGAGCTTCAGGGCTTAGCTGACTCAGACTTCGCTGGAGACACTGACACACGGAGGTCGACGACTGGCTACGCTTTCAGGCTGAATGGAGCTGTGGTCTCCTGGCAGAGCCGATTGCAGCCCACGGTGGCGCACTCCACCACAGAGGCTGAGTACATGGCTGCTGGTGCAGCTGTCAAGGAAGCACTCTGGTTCAGGAAGCTTCTACCTGAGTTTGGAATGGTGCTAGGAGCAGTACCTATCTACGGTGACAACCAAGCAGCCATTAAGCTGCTGAAGAACCCCATCTCCTGCGTGCGCACGAAGCATATTGATGTTGTGCACCACTTTGCGCGTGAGCGAGTGGCAAGGTCAGAGGTGACCTTCACCTACATCTCCACTGAGGAAATGGTGGCAGATGTACTGACTAAAATCCTGCCTAGGTGCGAGTTTGAGCTGTGCAGGCTCGGGTTGGGAGTTACCAACAAGTAGGAACATTCAGTCAGTCACGAGTGGGAGTGTTAGAATATCAGTTAGCACTTGCCTTGTGATATTTGATGTCGGACTAGACTTCATGTCATGCTAATTAGGTTAAGGCAAAACGCTGCCCCCAGGGGGAATCGAACCCTTGTCGAATCTCCGTATAGCTCATGGCGTTACACCACTGAGCCAGTAGTACTATGCTGTGCTGTGTTTTGTGAGTACGAGATAGCGCTTGTGGCCAACCGGTTGTTGCCGCCCGATGGCCGGTTTAGGGATGCTTCGCGGTAGCTACTGAAGGAATCTACCGGTGGAATCTTCCAAAGATGCCTTCCGTAGATTCCCTCCCGAACAGTATAAAAGGGGACTCACGAGAGCAGAGTACCACTTACTCTCTCTCTGGTCCCCAGGTAAGATTTACTGTTCTGCTGCCATTACTGCGTCTCTTGCTATGATCTTTGGTGCTCCAGAAAGCTGAGTCTCGCGCGCATCTGTTCGCGCGCATCTGACCGAGCGAATCTGTTCGCGCGCACCTGACTGCGCGCATTTGTTCAAAGCTAGTTGTTTAGCTTTGTTTGCAGCTCTCTCTTTCTCTCTGCTTTGATACTTTGACTCTTAGTCCTAATTGCTTTGCTTAGATATTGAAGGCTCTTCGCCTGCTTCTTGTACATTGCCTGTTCCCACTTGTCAGTTCTAAGGCATTCGCCTCTCTTTGTAGTTGTTTTGTTTCTGATGTAATTACCACTTACTCTCTCTTTGGTCCCCAGCCTATTTATTTTACAGATAGCCTTGTGGTGAAGGGGCTCAGAATGGTCCAGTCTTTTTTTTTTTTTTTTTTTTTTACATAGGGAAGAACCAGGAAAGGGAACATCTGATAAAACCTAGCCCTATGTGACCGAGGAAGAAAAACCAAAGTAGAAGACTAGAGGACATGGACCAAAAGTCCGCTAAGACAAAAGATCCGAAGACAAAAGACGAAAAGACTAGGGGACAAAAGAACGAGGGACACAAACTAATCACTAGGAGGACAAAGGACTAAGGGCCTATCGAGCACCACCCCCACCTCCAAGCAACACTGTTCCTCCCCAACCAACAAAACACCACTGCAACCTCCAAGAGCAACACAGAAAAAGAAGGAAAGACATGCAAGCAAAGGTCTTGCTGACTTAAGATTAAAGCACTGCAGGGCATCACTCCTGTAACAGGCTAGTGCATCAGGGCATCACTCCTTTGGCAAACCAGCACAGACTCTTAGTAACATGTCACTAGGTCACCCATGCAGATCAGCAAGCTCTGCAAAGACGACCAGAACGCGGCATGCCTACAGTTCAAAGGTAGCAGAAACAAGGTAACAAAAACTATGTAGCTTCTAAGTAAGCCTCCTGAACCTGCAGACGCAAGATACAACACGGTACAGGGCATCACTCCTATAACAGTCCAGCGCATCAGTGCATCACTCCATCAGCAGAACGGCGAGCCAACTCAGCTGTCAAGTAGCATTTTTTTTTTTTTTTTTTTTACATTGGGAGGAACCAGGAAAGGGAACATCTGATAAATTCTAGCCCTATGTGACCAAGGAAGAAAAACCAAAGAAGAAGACTAGAAGACATGGACAAAAGTCCGCTAAGACAAAAGATCCAAGACAAAAGACGAAAAGACTAGGGGACAAAAGAACGAGGGACACAAACTAATTAATTATTTGAACTAGGAGGACAAAGGACAAAGGGCCTTCCGAAGCATGCCACTTCTTCTCCAATGCAGGCCAGCAAGCTCTGTAAGGAAGAAGACCAAAGCAGGGCATTGCAATGTTATGGCCCCCCCCTTCATAGGTCTTTTTTCTTAGTAGTCCTAGCCCCTTCTCTTGGGCTTCCTGTTTTTGGCTTCTTCCTTGCCTCTCTGGTTTGTTTGTTTTTTGTTCCCGTCCTCCTTTGTCCCTTACGTCGCCCAGGTGGTGTCCGTCCCTTAGCTGTCCCTTAGCCGTTCTTGTCTTTTTCTTTGGTCTTTTCTCCTTGGTCACAAAGGGTTAGGTTTTATCAGTTGCGCCTTTTCCTGGTTCCCCCCTTTGTAAAAAAAAAAAAAAAAAAAAAAAATGCTACTAATAAACAGGTCCAGGAAAAAGCAAAAAAAAATAGTCTTCAGGGCAGGAGCAGATCCACCCCCAAAAACTACTATCCAGCCCTTAGGGAAGCAAAAAGCTTAGACAAACTGTATCGCTATGGTTTCCAACCAATGTCACACTCATGGATCGACAAGTCTAGAATTAGAGAACAAGAAGATGCTGACCAATGCAGACCTTCAAAAGGAGACCTGCTGACTGAGAATCCTAGAAAGAGAGAAAGAGTTTTAGCAGCACAACACCTGCCTAAGGCCAAAAAACACTAAAAATCACGCAAAAAAAGGACCTCCAGCTCCAATTGCCGCCTCAAAGCTTCGTCTACTAGGTATCTCAGCAGCTGAATTGAAGGAGCAGGGATGAGAGGGAGGAGATGGAGGATTCTGAGAGGCAGGAGGAAGTGGGTGGGGCTCGGAAGAAGGGAATCAGGAGAGAGCTGCTTCTGAAGTACTAAGGATGGGGGTCGGGTGGTCCCAAATTAACTTGAAGAGAATAGCCTGCCCCCCTCCAGTAGGCTGACCTCTTATGCTGACTTCTGGAGGGGGCAGAGTAGCGGATTAGACTGCATGAACGTCTATAACACTAAAATGGGGCACTGAGCAGCTCCCATAGCCGCGAAATTGCAGTCGCTCCAGCCGAATTGGCCGAAGCAGCTTCGCAGCAAAGTCAAAAGGCGGCCGGAGAGCAGACATCGCTAGGGCGAAAAAAGGACCTCCAGCTCCAATTGTCGCCTCAAAGCTTCGTCTACTAGGTATCTCAGCAGCTGACATGAAGGAGCAGGGATGAGAGGGAGGAGATGGAGGATTCTGAGAGGCAGGAGGAAGTGGGTGGGTCTCGGAAGTCTGTCAGCCCGGGACGAACGGACCTGCCATATCGCGCCCAAGGTGGTTATACGCAGGAAGGACCACAACCTTAGGGTAGAGGGAGGAGGGGGTGTCCCGGGCCAAAGGGTGATGTCGTCACCGAGGAGGAAGAAGGGGCAACGAGGAAGGCGCTGCCCACTGGTGAGGGTCTCCCAAGTGGAAAGGAGCCAGTCTAAGACAGGAGTAGAATCAGGACATTCCAAGAAAGCGTGACACATTGTGTCAGCGGTGTGCAGCTGCAAGCAGTCAGGGCTGGAGCAGACTATGGAGGGGGGGTCGTCTTGGTTGACCCGTTGGAAGCGTCCTCGTACATCACCAAGGAACGCATTGCAGCCAAGGGTGCCATGAAGCAAGCTTTGGCAAGTGATGGTATAAGGACGGTGGAGAGTCTTGTCAGCGAGGCGTACCCACACCTGCGAAAAGCCTGCACGTAGAGGTAGGGAGACATGAGGTTCGTCTTGTCTTTGAGCAGTTCTCTCCGCTGGGCCTGGACGGGAGGGGCGGACACGTTGTAAGTCCACCCAAGCGTTCTGTGGGAGGTCTTCAGGGGAGGGGACTGGAATAGGGGTGACAACGAGCGCTCTCTCTGTTGCTGAGGTAATCCATCGGGATTCAAGACCACAGAGGCCTCGCAGGTCAGGGTTAGTGCTAGGGTGAGAGTCCAAGGTGGAGGGGGGTAGAATGCTCCACAGCCTGGGCCAAGCAGCACGTTCCTCGGTATAACCAGGCACAAAATGGTGGGAACTGGGGCTTTGTTGCATAATATGTTGGTGAAGAAGGGCCTGCCGTGCTTGGCGCACAGAGAGTTCAAGAAGGTTCACCTCAGTATCATCTCTCCTGATTCCCTTCTTCCGAGCCCCACCCACTTCCTCCTTCCTCTCAGAATCCTCCATCTCCTCCCTCTCATCCTTGCTCCTTCATGTCAGCTGCTGAGATACCTAGTAGACGAAGCTTTAAGGCGACAATTGGAGCTGGATACCTAGTAGACTCATTCCCTCTTTCTTGAATTCTCAGTCAGCAGGTCTCCTTTTGAAGGTCTGCATTGGTCAGCATCTTCTTGTTCTCTAATTAGAGACTTGCCGATCCTGGAGTGTGACATTGGTTGGAAACCATAGCGGTACAGTTTGTCTTAGCATTTTGCTGCCCTAAGGGCTGGATAGTAGTTTTTGGGGGTGGATCTGCTGCTCCTGCCCTGAAGACTGTTTTTTGTTTGCTTTTTCCTGGGCCTGTTTATCAGTAGCATGCCCTGCTTTGGTCTTCTTCCTTACAGAGCTTGCTGGCCTGCATTGGAGAAGAAGTGGCATGCTACTTGACAGCTGAGTTGGCTCGCCGGACTGCTGATGGAGTGATGCCCTGATGCGCTGGACTGTTATAGGAGTGATGCCCTGTACCGTGTTGCATCTTGCGTCTGCAGGTTTAGGAGGCTTACTTAGAAGCTACATAATTTTTGTTACCTTGTTTCTGCTACCTTTGAACTGTAGGCATGCCGCGTTCTGGTCTTCTTTGCAGAGCTTGCTGATTTGCATCGGCGACCTAGTGGCTTGATACTAGGCTGCTGATAGACTGCGCTGACATGCTAATGGAGTGATGCCCTGATGCACAGGCTACCGGTTAATTTGCTAGCTGCTTTAGTGCGCCTTTAAGGGTTTTCCTTGCTGGTCAGTGGATCTTGTGGGGGTTCTACCCTTTCACCGTCCAGGTCGTTTTCTAAGGAGTTTGATTTGCTTCTTTCAATTTTTTTTTAGTTACCTTGTTAGTGTTAGCTTTGGCCCTGTCCTGTTTTTTGTTGCATGCCGCGCTCTGGTCGTCTTTGCAGAGCTTGCTGACCTGCATGGGTGACCTAGCGACATGTTACTAGGCTGCTGAGAGTATGTGCTGGTTTGATAAAGGAGTGATGCCCTGATGTACTGGCCTGTTACAGGAGTGATGCCCTGCAGTGTTTTAATCTTAGATCAGCAAGACCTTTGGGTGCATGCCTTTCCTTCTTTTTCTGTGTTGCTCTTGGAGGTTGCAGTGGTGTTTTATTGGTTGGGGAGAAACAGTGTTGCTGGAGGTGGGGGTGGTGCTTGGAAGGCCCTTTGTCCTTTGTCCTCCTAGTAATTAGTTTGTGTCCCTTGTTCTCTTGTCCCCTAGTCTTTTCGTCTTTTGTCTTCGGATCTTTTGTCTTTGCGGACTTTTGGTCCATGTCTTCTAGTCTTCTTCTTTGGTTTTTCTTCCTTGGTCACATAGGGCTAGGTTTTATCAGATGTTCCCTTTCCTGGTTCCTCCCTATGTAAAAAAAAAAAAAAAAAAAAACGTTTTCCTTTTAGTCCCCCTTAGTTTGCATCTCCTCTTTCAGTCTTCTGATCCGGTGACTGTTAGAGGTTGCAATGTTTTGGCCCCACCCTTCATAGGTCTTTTTCTTAGTAGTCCTAGCCCCTTATCTTGGGCTTCCAGTTTTTGGCTTCTTCCTTGCTTCTCTGGTTTGTTTGTCTTCTGTTCCCGTCCTCCTTTGTCCCTTACGTCGCCCAGGTGGTGTCCGTCCCTTAGCTGTCCCTTAGCCGTTCTTGTCTTTTTCTTTGGTCTTTTCTCCTTGGTCACAAAGGGCTAGGTTTTATCAGTTGCGCCTTTTCCTGGTTCCCCCCTTTGTAAAAAAAAAAAAAAAAAAGGGGTCCCCCTCCTCCTCCTCAACATTCGAGAAGCTTGTGATGAGCTCAAGAACATCATCGCTTCGCAATCCATCCTCTTAAATCTCTTATTCGATTCAGACATCGTCACAAAATGGGCCAACATGAAGGATGTTATTCGCACCAGCAGTTGGGCCATTTACAAGAAGCATCGCCGTGCCCGCTAGCGTGCCGCCCGCTTAGCAGAGGACGACGCCCGGCAGGAAGTCTCACAGCTGCATTTCTCCCCCGATGCAATTTCTTCCCTGGCACGCCTCAACATAGCCAATGCTAAGGCATTAGCAGCAACACTCGCTTGGCAGCAACTCCTTGCTCCAATGCTAAAAGCTCTACCTATCCCCGAGCACACTTTTGGGGATTCATCTTCCTTCTACTCCCACCACCTTTCCCGTTACCCACACCCCCCAGTCCACATCAAGCTTATCCAGCCTCCAGGGCCACCCCGGCATCTTCCCCTTTCTGTGGCTGACCTCTCTTCAATGATAGGAGTCAACATAGGACTGGCGTATGCTCGGGACTTTTATAGTGCTGATTCCTCCTTTGGACTGTACCGTCCCAACCCTCTCATCAACCAGGCTAACCAGGATCTTCTGCTCACATCCCTCCCTCGTCCCCTTCCCCTAGTTATACAGCCCTTGCAGAAGGCGTCAATGGCGATGGCCTGATCACATCAGAGGAGATGGACCTTGCCATCCGCTCTGCTTCTCAAGGACTTCCCTTTGAAGTATACAATGTGTTTCATGCAGAACTGTCCCCGATCCTTCAAAGGGTTTTCAAATCTGCCTTCCATAGGTATTTTTTCTTAGAGGTCCTAGCCCCTTCTCTTGGGCTTCCTGTTTTGGGGCTTCTTCCTTGCCTCTCTGGTTTGTTTGTCTTCAGTTCCTGTCTTCCTTTGTCCCTTCAGTCGCCAAGGTGGTGTTTGTCCCTTAGCTGTCCCTCAGCCTTTCTTGTCTTTTTCTTTGGTCTTTTCTCCTTGGTAACAAAGGGCTACGTTTTATCAGCTGTGCCTTTTCCTGGTTCCCCCCTTTGTAAAAAAAAAAAAATACAGGACCAAGTTAACACGGCCCCCCTAGCATCCCTCATTCAGGGAACCATCTGCCTTCTCCACAAGACTGGTCAGCCCCAAGACTCCCTCGCAGGTTACCGTCCTATCACCCTTCATAATTGCGACCTTCAGCTGATCCTTTTGATTTTCCCTCTTTCTTGAATTCTCAGTCAGCAGGTCTCCTTTTGAAGGTCTGCATTGGTCAGCATCTTCTTGTTCTCTAATTAGAGACTTGCCGATCCTGGAGTGTGACATTGGTTGGAAACCATAGCGATACAGTTTGTCTTAGCTTTTTGCTGCCCTAGAGGGCTGGATAGTAGTTTTGGGGGGTGGATCTGCTGCTCCTGCCCTGAAGACTGTTTTTTGTTTGCTTTTTTCCGGACCTGTTTTTCAGTAGCATGCCCTGCTTTGGTCTTCTTCCTTACAGAGCTTGCTGGTCTGCATTGGAGAAGAAGTGGCATGCTACTTGACAGCTGAGCTGGCACGCCGGTCTGCTGATGGAGTGATGCCCTAATGCACTGGACTGTTATAGGAGTGATGTACCGTGTTGTATCTTGCGTCTGCAGGTTCAGGAGGCTTACTTAGGAGCTACATAGTTTTTTTTACCTTGTTACCGCTACCTTTGGACCGTAGACATGCCGCGTTTGGTTGTCTTTGCAGAGCTTGCTGATTTGCATCGGCGACCTAGTGGCATGATACTAGGCTGCTGATAGACTGCGCTGAAATGCTAATGGAGTGATGCCCTGATGCACAGGCTACCGGTTTATTTGCTTTAAAGTGCCAGCTGCTTTAGTGCGCCTTTAAGGTTTTTCTTGCTGGTCAGTGGATCTTGTTTTTTTTTTTTTTTTTTACATAGGGAGGAACTAGGAAAGGGAACATCTAATAAAACCTAGCCCTATTTGACCAAGGAAGAAAAACCTAAGAAGAAGACTAGAGGACATGGACCAAAAGTCCGCGAAGACAAATGATCCAAGACAAAAGACGAAAAGACTAGGGGATAAAAGAACGAGGGACACAAACTAATTACTAGGAGGACAAAGGACAAAGGGCCTTCCGAGCACCACCCCCACCTCCAAGCAACACGGTTCTACCCTTTCACCGTCCAGGACGTTTTCTAAGGAGTTTGATTTGCTTCTTTAGATACCTTGTTAGTGTTAGCTTTGGCCCTGTCCTGTTTTTTGTAGCATGCCGCGCTCGGGTCGTCTTTGCAGAGCTTGCTGATCTGCATGGGTGACCTAGCGACATGTTACTAGGCTGCTGAGAGTATGTGCTGGTTTGCTACAGGAGTGATGCCCTGATGTACTGGCCTGTTACAGGAGTGATGCCCTGCAGTGTTTTAATCTTAGATCAGCAAGACCTTTGGGTGCATGCCTTTCCTTCTTTTTCTGTGTTGCTCTTGGAGGTTACAGTGGTGTTTTATTGGTTGGGGAGAAACAGTGTTGCTTGGAGGTGGGGGTGGTGCTCGGAAGGCCCTTTGTCCTTTGTCCTCCTAGTGATTAGTTTGTGTCCCTCGTTCTTTTGTCCCCTAGTCTTTTCGTCTTTTGTCTTGGATCTTTTGTCTTAACGGACTTTTGGTCCATGTCTTCTAGTCTTCTTCTTTGGTTTTCCTTCCTTGGTCACATAGGGCTAGGTTTTATCAGATGTTCCCTTTCCTGGTTCCTCCCTACGTAAAAAAAAAAAAAAAAAAAAACGGCTGCAACGTCCTCTGGAATATCTCATCGACGTCACTCAATCAGCTTTCCTCCGTGGGAGAGACATCCGTGACAACATCCGCTATCACCTAGGCTTGGCTGCGCGCTTGAAAGAGCTTGACTTACCAGGCTGGTTGCTGCACTCTGACCTCACTAAAGCTTATGATACTGTCAACAGGGGATGACTCCTCAAGACAATGTTAGCCATGGGATTCAATAGTGCAGGCATCTCGCGCTGGTGCGATATCCTCATGAATTGCAGCTCTACGCGAGTGCGCCTCAATGGTTTCTTCACTACCTCCTTCCCCAACACTTCCGGCTTCCCTCAAGGTGGGGCCTTGAGCGGTAATCAATGGGTATTATCATCATCTATGGGCCCTTCATCACCTTCAATAACCAACTGAGATCTTGTGGAACTCTGCAATCCTTCTGTCTTCCCTCAGGAGAGTTGGCCCCTGCCACCCTATCGTTTGCTGACGATGGCAAGCACTTTGTCCTCAACCCAGCCACAGATGGGCCTATCATCATGGAGACATACGTCGTAGCCAATTCGGCTGGCTTACCCGCCCAGTCTGTTCCCAAGACCCGTCTTCTGCTTCTTGAACTTCCCCCAGACATACCCCTCCCTGCAGATCTGGACCCCGCCCTTGGCACCCATCACTTGACTGGCTACCACCTCCATCCCCCAGACACACCTCACAGATTGCTGGGCGTGCCGTTTGGTGCAGACACTGCCCTTTGCAAGGCTTCAGCCTACCAGCACATGCCCCATAGCATCTCACGTGCGGCAGCTCAATGGCTCTCATGCAATCTCAATGTTATTGGAAGGGCGTATGTTGCTTTGCAATGCAAGGCTTCCAAGTTCATCTTCCAGGCTAACTTTGCATCACCACCAGCGCCTCTTGTAAAAATAATAGGCTGGGGACCAGAGAGAGAGTAAGTGGTCATTACATCAGAAATAAAACAACTACAAAGAGAGGCGAATGCCTTAGAACTGACAAGTGGGAACAGGCAATGTACAAGAAGCAGGCGAAGAGCCTCCAATATCTAAGCAAAGCAATTAGGACTAAGTGTCAGAGTATCAAAGCAGAGAGAAAGAGAGAGCTGCAAAACAAAGCTAAACAACTAGCTTTGAACAAATGCGCGCAGTCAGGTGCGCGCGAACAGATTCGCTCGGGTCAGATGCGCGCGAACAGATGCGCGCAAGTCTCAGCTTTCTGGAGCACCAAAGATCATAGCAAGAGACGCAGTAATGGCAGCAGAACAGTAATCTTACCTGGGGGACCAAAGAGAGAGAAAGTGGTACTATCTGCGCTCGTGAGTCCCCTTTTATACTGGTCGGGGAGGGAATCTACTGAAGGCATCTTTGGAAGATCCACCGGTAGATGCCTTCAGTAGTCTAACCGCGAAAGATCACACCGCCAGCTACCCAGCCGACCAGCCCACTCCCTATAAAACGGCCCACTCGGGCTCCCTCCCGGATACCTTTCACCACAATCTGCTCTCTCGGTTTTCCACCCCGTAGCGCTATGTCTCTGTCTTACCTCACCACACCCACCCCCCCACACACCCGCACCAGCCATCCCCCCAGCTACTCACTGCGCCCCCCCCCTCCAAGCCCGCCGTCCCCGCCGCTAACGCACCTGAGCTATACCCCGAGATCGAAACACAGGGTTCGATTCCCCTGGCGGGCAGCGTTTCTGCTTTACCGAACCCACCCTACGACCCCCCACCTGAACCCATGACCCCCAGTCTAGTCCCGACATTCAGATACCACCACCAAAGGCACGTGCTCCACAAACTGACTATTTCCAACACCTCCCACTCCCCCCGTGACGACCTGAATGTTTCCTTTGTTGGTAACTCACCAACCCCGGCCCCCTCGACACAGCTACAAAACTCCCGCCGACACCTAGGCAGGATTTAGTGACCCGTCCACATCAGCCAACATTTACAACAAGTTGCACGTGTAGCCCGCCTTGCACAGCGTCACCCTCTTGACCTCTGGCCACTCGCCCTCACGCCGCCAAAGTGGACGCCCCACACACCCCCATAAATACTGCTTAGTCGCCAGCCCACCCGCAGCCGGAGATGGCGGCCTTCCCCCTTCCAGCAGCTTAATGGCTGCTGGTTGCATCAACGGAGATAGGTTCATGCTCCCCTAGCACACCCCATCCACAAACTCAGCGTTAGAAGCCTCTGCAACCAAGAGGCTGTCCTTGACA
>JACBWV010000318.1:0-36459 GCA_013435795.1 Chlamydomonas sp. ICE-L | reverse complement strand
TCTTCTACTAGGTATCTCAGCAGCTGACATGAAGGAGCAGGGATGAGAGGGAGGAGATGGAGGATTCTGAGAGGAAGGAGGAAGTGGGTGGGGCTCGGAAGAAGGGAATCAGGAGAGAGCTGCTTCTGAAGTACGGATGGGGTCGGGTGGTCCCAAATTGAAGTAAGGATGGGGGTCGGGTGGTCCCAAATTAACTTGAAGAGAATAGCCTGCCCCCCTCCAGTAGGCTGACCTCTTATGCTGACCTCTGGAGGGGGCAGAGTTTTTTTTTTTTTTTTTTTTTTTTTTTTTTTACAAAGGGGGGAACCAGGAAAAGGCGCAACTGATAAAACCTAGCCCTTTGTGACCAAGGAGAAAAGACCAAAGAAAAAGGCAAGAACGGCTAAGGGACAGCTAAGGGACGGACACCACCTGGGCGACGTAAGGGACAAAGGAGGACGGGAACAGAAGACAAACAAACCAGAGAGGCAAGGAAGAAGCCAAAAACAGGAAGCCCAAGAGAAGGGGCTAGGACTACTAAGAAAAAAGACCTATGAAGGGGGGGGGCATAACATTGCAACCTCTAACCGTCACCGGATCAGAAGACTGAAAGAGGAGATGCAAACTAAGGAGGACTAAAAGGAAAACTAGGCGAGAAACTAAGAGAAAAAAGGGGGGGAGGGGGGGGGGGGACTAAGGAGGCAACTGAGGGGGAAACTAAGGAGGCAACTAAGGGTGGAAACTGAACTAGGGGAAGCAAACTAAGGGAGAAACTGCAAAAACAAGCCAAAAGCAGGGAGGCAACCAGAAAAGAAGAAAGACAACTGGAAGCAAAGCGAAAACCTAAAAGACTGGTCTGGGCAGGTAAACAACAGGAATGAAGACAGAGACAGTATCAAGAACCAGATCTTGATCTGGATCTTAGCGCAGATCTGGACCTTGATCTTGGTCCAGATCTAGCCCTAGATCTGGAACGTTGTCGTGTGCTGTGTCCAAATCTGGAACCTGATCCTGATCTGGGGCAGGGTCTTGATCTTGGGCTTGGGCTGGATCTAGGTCAGGGTCAAGATCGGGGCCTAGAGCTGGGGCTTGGGCTGGACCTAAATCAGGGTCTAGATCAGGGTCTAGAGCTCGGGAATGGGCTGGGTCTGGGTCAGGGTCTAGAGCAAGGTCTAGATCCGGGTAATGGGCTGGATCTGGGTCAGGGTCTAGATCAGGGTCTAGAACTAGGGCTTGGGCTGGGTCTGGGGTTGGGTCTGGGATTGTAGGGAGCGCTGGGGCCATGGGGATTGTCATTTCCATGGTGCGGGTATCAGGCTCCTGGTCACCGGGAGTGGACCCCAATCATGGTGCAAAAGATCGGGGGGGTGGCCCATAAGCTTGCAAAGGAAGCCACTGTGAGAGAGCAATCTAGGCCACGCCACCAATCTTGACAGAAGGCGCCATTATCAAGGTGTCGAAGATCCGTCTGGGTGCGCATCCAGTCCCTGGCGATGGCTTGGTGAAGGTGGCCAAGGGCAAGGCAGATAGCCTTGTGGTGAAGGGGCTCAGAATGGTCCAGTCTGTCAGCCCGGGACGAACGGACCTGCCATATCGCGCCCAAGGTGGTTATACGCAGGAAGGACCACAACCTTAGGGTAGAGGGAGGAGGGGGTGTCCCGGGCCAAAGGGTGATGTCGTCACCGAGGAGGAAGAAGGGGCAACGAGGAAGGCGCTGCCCACCGGTGAGGGTCTCCCAAGTGGAAAGGAGCCAGTCTATGACAGGGGCAGAATCAGGGCATTCCAAGAAAGCGTGAGACATTGTGTCAGCAGTGTGCAGCTGCAAGCAGTCAGGGCTGGAGCAGACTATGGAGGGGGGGTCGTCTTGGTTGACCCGTTGGAAGCGTCCTCGTACATGAGCAAGGAACGCATTGCAGCCCAGGGTGCCATGAAGCAAGCTCCGGCAAGTGATGGTATAAGGACGGTGGAGAGTCTTGTCAGCGAGGCGTACCCACACCTGCGAAAAGCCTGCACGTAGAGGGAGGGAGACTTGAGGTTCGTCTTGTCTTTGGGCAGTTCTCTCCGCTGGGCCTGGACGGGAGGGGCGGACACGTTGTAAGTCCACCCAAGCGTTCTGTGGGAGGTCTTCAGGGGAAGGGACTGGAATAGGGGTGACAACGAGCGCTCTCTCTGTTGCTGAGGCAATCCATCGGGATTCAAGACCACGGAGGCCTCGCAGGTCAGGGTTAGTGCTAGGGTGAGTGTCCAAGGTGGAGGGGGGTAGAATGCTCCACAGCCTGGGCCAAGCAGCACGTTCCTCGGTATAACCTGGCACAAAATGGTGGGAACTGGGTCTTTGTTGCATGATATGTTGGTGAAGAAGGGCCTGCCGTGCTTGGCGCACAGAGAGTTCAAGAAGGTTCACCTCAGTATCATCATGGAGGTGGAGACCCCATGTTGTTGGGTCCAGTTGGAGGTCCTCCCAAAGACCAACCAGCCATGGTTCCAAGAGCTCTTGCCTCTGGTGGGGGGGGAGGCCTTGCTGGATCAGCTGCTCCTCAAAGTCTGCCCGTAACCATGCTTCTCGAGGTTTCTTGCGTAGGGTGATGAGGGCAGCTTGGGGGTGTCCTTGGGGGGGAAGGGCAGGAAGGGTGAGAGGGTGTAACCGGCCAGAGGGCCAGACCTCCCAAAGACGGTCCTCTCCAGTGAGGGGATCTGGCCCCTCTGCAAGGGGACCAGCAGGGGCCACAGCGGGAAAGAGCTTCCACTTGGGAGGTGGAAGTTCAGGAAGGAGGACAGCATCCCGCCAGGGGTCTGGCAGAGAGGAGAGGATGAAGTCAAGGTCTTGGACAGCAGCGGGAGGGAGGTGAGCTCGTTGTTGATGAGCTGAGCGGATGTCCTTGAGACGGTGCCACGAGAGTGCTTGGGAGGAGAGCACTTGGTTTGAGGTGATGGGCATGGACGGAAAAGGAGGGGTGTTGTTGAAGGTGGTTTCCAGAAGGATGGATTGGGGGCACTGCATGGGCGGAGCGATAATTCTACGAATGTTCAGCAGGAGAAAAGCCTCTGCACTTTCCCGGGCCAAGTTGGTGGTGATTGAGGCGATGTCCACAGAAGACGGGGCGGTAACCAGGGCATGGTATCCACTTGGCTGACCTGGAGGAAGGCGCACAGCCCGAGAAATCTCGTGACGGTAGAGCTGCTGCCAGGGGTGACCTGTGTAACTGAAGAGGAGCCATGTGGTCTTGGCCAGCATAGCAGCCGAGTGGGAAGCAAGATGGGGTACAGCAAGCCCTCCTCGATGAAAAGGAAGGACGGCTGTCCCGAAGCGGGGGAAGAGGTGTCCTGGACGTGGTGATTCCTCCTCCTTGCAGGCTAGAGGTTGCAACAAAGGCATTGAGAGAAGATTGCAACTGCTGGCGGAGAGGCGCTGGTGGTGATGCAAAGTTAGCCTGGAAGATGAACTTGGAAGCCAAGCATTGCATAGCAACATGCGCCCTTCCAATAACATTGAGATTGCGTGAGAGCCATGGAGCTGCTGCACGTGAGATGCTATGGGGCATGTGCTGGTAGGCTGCAGCCTTGCAAAGGGCAGTGTCTGCACCGAACGGCACGCCCAGCAATCTGTGAGGTGTGTCTGGGGGATGGAGGTGGTAACCAGTCAAGTGATGGGTGCCAAGGGCGGGGTCCAGATCTGCAGGGAGGGGTATGTCTGGGGGAAGTTCAAGAAGCAGAAGACGGGTCTTAGGAACAGACTGGGCGGGTAAGCCAGCCGAATTGGCTACGACGTATGTCTCCTTGATGATAGGCCCATCTGTGGCTGGGTTGAGGACAAAGTGCTTGCCATCGTCAGCAAACGAGAGGGTGGCAGGGGCCAACTCTCCTGAGGGAAGACGGAAGGATTGCAGAGTTCCACAAGATCTCAGTTGGTTATTGTAGGTGATGAAGGGCTCAAAGATGATGACCCATTGATTACAGCTCAAGGCCCCACCCTGAGGGAAGCCGGAAGTGTTGGGGAAGGAGGTAGTGAAGAAACCGTTGAGACGCACTCGCGTAGAGCTGCCATTCATGAGGATATCGCACCAGCGCGTGATGCCCGCACTATTGAATCCCATGGCTGACATTGTCTTTAGGAGCCATCCCCTGTTGACAGAATCATAAGCTTTAGTGAGGTCAGAATGCAGCAACCAGCCTGGTAAGCCAAGCTCTTTCAAGCGCGCAGCCAAGCCTAGGTGATAGCGGATGTTGTCACTGATGTCTCTGCCACGGAGGAAAGCTGATTGAGTGACGTCGATGAGATATTCCAGTGGGCGTTGCAGCCGGTGAGCCATGATCAAAAGGATCAGCTTAAGGTCGCAATTGAGAAGGGTGATAGGACGGTAACCTGCGAGGGAGTCTTGGGGCTGACCAGTCTTGTGGAGAAGGCAGATGGTTCCCTGAAGGAGGGGTGCTAGGGGGGCCGAGTTAACTTGATCTTGGAAGGCAGAGTTGAAAACCCTTTGAAGGATCGGGGACAGTTCTTCATGGAACGCATTGTAGACTTCAAAGGGAAGTCCGTCATAACCTGGGCTGGAGCCTCGAGAAGCAGAGCGGATGGCAAGGTCCATCTCCTCTGATGTGATTAGGCCATCGCCATTGACACCTTCTGCAAGGGCTGCATAACTAGGGGGGAGGGGACGAGGGAGGGATGTGAGCAGAAGATCCTGGTTAGCCTGGTTGATGTGAGGGTTTGGACGATACAGTCCAAAGGAGGAATCAGCACTATAAAAGTCCCGAGCATACTCCAGTCCTATGTTGACTCCTATCATTGAAGAGAGGTCAGCCACAGAAAGGGGGTGATGCTGGGGTGGCCCTGGAGGCTGGATAAGCTTGATGTGGACTGGGGGGTGAGGGGAACGGGAAAGGTGGTGGAAGTAGAAGGAAGATGAATCCCCAAAAGTGTGCTCAAGGATAGGTAGAGCTTTGAGCATTGGAGCAAGGAGTTGCTGCCAAGCGAGTGTTGCTGCTAATGCCTTAGCCTTGGCTATGTTGAGGCGTGCCAGGAAAGAAATTGCATCGGGGGAGAAATGCACCTGTGAGAATTCCTGCCGGGCGTCGTCCTCTGCTAAGCGGGCGGCACGCTGGCGGGCACGGCGATGCTTCTTGTAAATGGCCCAACTGCTGGTGCGAATAACTTCCTTCATGTTGTCCCATTTTGTGACGATGTCTGAATCGGGTAAGAGGTTTAGGAGGAGGGATTGTGAAGCGATGATGTTCTTGAGCTCATCACAAGCTTCTGGAATGTTGAGGAGGAGGAGGGGGAACCCTTGCAGACCTTGGCCCTTGGGTGGAGCGTGGCCTAGGAAGGAGAGGGTTATAGACACAGGGCGGTGGTCAGAGATAAAGCCAGAGGTAGGGAGAATGGAGGAAGTGGCTGTGAAGAGGGCTAGGAGGGAGTCTGAAGCCAGCCAGCGGTCAAGCCTACCGCCCGATGAGGCTGGGATGCTCCAATGTGTGAAGTCTTTGGCAGTCGGGTGCGTGTTCCTCCAGATGTCTTGTAGGCTGTAGGTATTCATGATGTCTGCAAGGGGAGGTGCCCCCTGCATGCGACTCATGGGGTCAATATTGAGTCTGTGAGGAGGGTAGACCGCATCGAGGGGGTCAAGAATGCAGTTGAAATCACCAACAACGAGAAGGAGGCGTCCGTCAGTGGGAAGGTTGGGACGCACGCAGTTGAAAAAGAAGTCTTCTCTGTCAGCAGCTTGGGCCGGAGCATAGACGCACAAAATGGTGATGACGGAGTCACCAATGAAAGCATCGATGCCTAGAATGCGGCCTGTTGGACCTAGGATAGGTCTTAGGACGGGATCTGTGATGGGGCAGTGAGGGCTTAATATCAGGATGATGCCTTCAGTGTGCCCTGTACCAGGGCAAAAGAAAAATCTTGCGCCTGGCCAGATTGCCCCCGCGCCTGGGAGGTGTTGAAGAAGGTCCTCGGGTGATGAGGTTGACCTTACTTCAGTGAGCACTGCCATATCCACTCGCGTTTCTCGAAGCCAAGAAATGTGCTCAAAGAGTTTAAGGGGTGTAAGTCCTTGCGCGTTGGTGCAGACAAAGGTACTCCTAGGAGGGGCATGCTGTGCATTCATTCGTGTTCTCCCCTGGTGTGATCCCGGCTTGTGTTGCCGCTGATATTTAAGCGTGCAGATTTGCGGGTTGACCTAGGGGACATTTCAGAGAGAGAGGTGCTGGGAAGAGAGACTGCCCACCAGGGCTGTTGGTCTTCAGGGACTGTCCGAGTTCTCTTGCGAGAGTGGACAGCCTGTTGAAGAGGGACGGCCTGTAAGGGGTGAACGGCCTGAAGAGAGGAGGTGGCACGGTGAGGGGGGGAAGCTTGAGCGGGGGAGGTTGCCTGTAGAGGGGGAGGGGCTGAGCGCCACCAACGTGCGTTGTCAGCACGTGAAGTGGAAGGGGGGGTGGCAGGAGGAGTTAAGAGAAGGGGAGAAGGAGCAGGGACGGGGGAGGTGGGATCTGGGGGGGTGTATGCTCCAAGGGCCGAGTGGATGCCCAGGCTGGAAGAAGAAAGCGAGGGGATAGATGAAGGAGAGGGAGGAGTAGGGAGGAGCAGGGGGGCCAAGTCCTCGCGTGGGGATGGAGGGGGAGGAAGAGAAGAAGGGGAGGGGATGAGAGGGATATAAAAGGGTTCGGAGAACTCTTCGTTGTCATCGCTGTCACTATCAATAATAGGTTGGATGCCAAATCGAAGGGGGGCTGGGCTGCAGTCGCCCCTGCAGCTGGGACACGAGGAGTGTCCTATAGTGAACCAAGTCGTGATGCATGTGAAGTGGAAGGAGTGCGCACAAGGTGTCCAATAAGGGGGCTCGGTCCCAAAGGGGTTGAGACAAATGGGGCAGCAAAGCGGATCATGCTGGGTGTTTGATAGAGAGTCCAGATCACTGGTGGCTGGAGGGTGGTGGGTGATGGCGGAGAGAGGTAAGGAAGGGGTGTGGGAGGGACGTCGGGTGGCCAGTGGGCTGGAGGAAGAGGGATGGACAAGAGAGGGAGGGAGGTGAAAAGGAGAGTAGCGGATTAGACCGCATGAGCGTCTGTAACACTCAAATGGGGCACTGAGCAGCTCCCATAGCCGCGAAATTGCAGTCGCTCCAGCCGAATTGGCCGAAGCAGCTTCGCAGCAAAGTTAGAAGGCGGCCGGAGAGCAGACATTGCTAGGGCGAAAAAAGGACCTCCAGCTCCAATTGTCGCCTCAAAGCTTCGTCTACTAGGTATCTCAGCAGCTGACATGAAGGAGCAGGGATGAGAGGGAGGAGATGGAGGATTCTGAGAGGAAGGAGGAAGTGGGTGGGGCTCGGAAGAAGGGAATCAGGAGAGAGCTGCTTCTGAAGTACTAAGGATGGGGGTCGGGTGGTCCCAAATTAACTTGAAGAGAATAGCCTGCCCCCCTCCAGTAGGCTGACCTCTTATGCTGACCTCTGGAGGGGGCAGAGTAGCGGATTAGACCGCATGAGCGTCTGTAACACTCAAATGGGGCACTGAGCAGCTCCCATAGCCGCGAAATTGCAGTCGCTCCAGCCGAATTGGCCGAAGCAGCTTCGCAGCAAAGTTAGAAGGCGGCCGGAGAGCAGACATTGCTAGGGCGAAAAAAGGACCTCCAGCTCCAATTGTCGCCTCAAAGCTTCGTCTACTAGGTATCTCAGCAGCTGACATGAAGGAGCAGGGATGAGAGGGAGGAGATGGAGGATTCTGAGAGGAAGGAGGAAGTGGGTGGGGCTCGGAAGAAGGGAGTCAGGAGAGAGCTGCTTCTGAAGTACTAAGGATGGGGGTCGGGTGGTCCCAAATTAACTTGAAGAGAATAGCCTGCCCCCCTCCAGTAGGCTGACCTCTTATGCTGACCTCTGGAGGGGGCAGAGTAGCGGATTAGACCGCATGAGCGTCTGTAACACTCAAATGGGGCACTGAGCAGCTCCCATAGCCGCGAAATTGCAGTCGCTCCAGCCGAATTGGCCGAAGCAGCTTCGCAGCAAAGTTAGAAGGCGGCCGGAGAGCAGACATTGCTAGGGCGAAAAAAGGACCTCCAGCTCCAATTGTCGCCTCAAAGCTTCGTCTACTAGGTATCTCAGCAGCTGACATGAAGGAGCAGGGATGAGAGGGAGGAGATGGAGGATTCTGAGAGGAAGGAGGAAGTGGGTGGGGCTCGGAAGAAGGGAATCAGGAGAGAGCTGCTTCTGAAGTACTAAGGATGGGGGTCGGGTGGTCCCAAATTAACTTGAAGAGAATAGCCTGCCCCCCTCCAGTAGGCTGACCTCTTATGCTGACCTCTGGAGGGGGCAGAGTAGCGGATTAGACCGCATGAGCGTCTGTAACACTCAAATGGGGCACTGAGCAGCTCCCATAGCCGCGAAATTGCAGTCGCTCCAGCCGAATTGGCCGAAGCAGCTTCGCAGCAAAGTTAGAAGGCGGCCGGAGAGCAGACATTGCTAGGGCGAAAAAAGGACCTCCAGCTCCAATTGTCGCCTCAAAGCTTCGTCTACTAGGTATCTCAGCAGCTGACATGAAGGAGCAGGGATGAGAGGGAGGAGATGGAGGATTCTGAGAGGAAGGAGGAAGTGGGTGGGGCTCGGAAGAAGGGAATCAGGAGAGAGCTGCTTCTGAAGTACTAAGGATGGGGGTCGGGTGGTCCCAAATTAACTTGAAGAGAATAGCCTGCCCCCCTCCAGTAGGCTGACCTCTTATGCTGACCTCTGGAGGGGGCAGAGTAGCGGATTAGACCGCATGAGCGTCTGTAACACTCAAATGGGGCACTGAGCAGCTCCCATAGCCGCGAAATTGAAGTCGCTCCAGCCGAATTGGCCGAAGCAGCTTCGCAGCAAAGTTAGAAGGCGGCCGGAGAGCAGACATTGCTAGGGCGAAAAAAGGACCTCCAGCTCCAATTGTCGCCTCAAAGCTTCGTCTACTAGGTATCTCAGCAGCTGACATGAAGGAGCAGGGATGAGAGGGAGGAGATGGAGGATTCTGAGAGGAAGGAGGAAGTGGGTGGGGCTCGGAAGAAGGGAATCAGGAGAGAGCTGCTTCTGAAGTACTAAGGATGGGGGTCGGGTGGTCCCAAATTAACTTGAAGAGAATAGCCTGCCCCCCTCCAGTAGGCTGACCTCTTATGCTGACCTCTGGAGGGGGCAGAGTAGCGGATTAGACCGCATGAGCGTCTGTAACACTCAAATGGGGCACTGATCTAGACCCTGATTTAGACCCTGATCTAGACCCTGATCTAGACCCTGATTTAGGTCCAGCCCAAGCCCCAGCTCTAGGCCCCGATCTTGACCCTGACCTAGATCCAGCCCAAGCCCAAGATCAAGACCCTGCCCCAGATCAGGATCAGGTTCCAGATTTGGACACAGCACACGACAACGTTCCAGATCTAGGGCTAGATCTGGACCAAGATCAAGGTCCAGATCTGCGCTAAGATCCAGATCAAGATCTGGTTCTTGATACTGTCTCTGTCTTCATTCCTGTTGTTTACCTGCCCAGACCAGTCTTTTAGGTTTTCGCTTTGCTTCCAGTTGTCTTTCTTCTTTTCTGGTTGCCTCCCTGCTTTTGGCTTGTTTTTGCAGTTTCTCCCTTAGTTTGCTTCCCCTAGTTCAGTTTCCACCCTTAGTTGCCTCCTTAGTTTCCCCCTCAGTTGCCTCCTTAGTCCCCCCCCCCCCCCCCCCAGTCCCCCCCTTTTTTCTCTTAGTTTCTCGCATAGTTTTCCTTTTAGTCCTCCTTAGTTTGCATCTCCTCTTTCAGTCTTCTGATCCGGTGACAGTTAGAGGTTGCAATGTTTTGGCCCCCCCCTTCATAGGTCTTTTTCCTTAGTAGTCCTAGCCCCTTCTCTTGGGCTTCCTGTTTTTGGCTTCTTCCTTGCCTCTCTGGTTTGTTTGTCTTCTGTTCCCGTCCTCCTTTGTTCCTTACGTTGCCCAGGTGGTGTCCGTCCCTTAGCCGTCCATTAGCCGTTCTTGTCTTTTTCTTTGGTCTTTTTTCCTTGGTCACAAAGGGCTAGGTTTTATCAGTTGCGCCTTTTCCTGGTTCCCCCCTTTGTAAAAAAAAAAAAGACGACCAGAGCGCGGCATGCAACAAAAAACATTACAGGGCCAAAGCTAACACTAACAAGGTATCTAAAGAAGCAAATCAAACTCCTTAGAAAACGTCATGGACGGTGAAAGGGTAGAACCCCCACAAGATCCACTGACCAGCAAGGAAAACCTTGAAGGCGCACTAAAGCAGCTGGCGCTTTAAAGCAAATAAACCGGTAGTGCTTCAGGGCATCACTCCATTAGCATTTCAGCGCAGTCTATCAGCAGCCTAGTATCATGCCACTAGGTCGCCGAAGCAAATCAGCAAGCTCTGCAAAGACAACTATCACTTGACTGGTTACCACCTCCATCCCCCAGACACACCTCACAGATTACTGGGCGTGCCGTTCGGTGCAGACACTGCCCTTTGCAAGGCTGCAGCCTACCAGCACATGCCCCATAGCATCTCACGTGCAGCAGCTCCATGGCTCTCACGCAATCTCAATGTTATTGGAAGGGCGCATGTTGCTATGCAATGCTTTGCTTCCAAGTTCATCTTCCAGGCTAACTTTGCATCACCACCAGCGCCTCTCCGCCAGCAGTTGCAATCTTCTCTCAATGCCTTTGTTGCAACCTCTAGCCTACAGGAGGAGGAATCACCACGTCCAGGACACCTCTTCCCCCGCTTCGGGACTGCCGTCCTTCCTTTTCATCGAGGAGGGCTTGCTGGTCCCCATCTTGCTTCCCACTCGGCTGCTATGCTGGCCAAGACCACATGGCTCCTCTTCAGTTACACAGGTCACCCCTGGCAGCAGCTCTACCGTCACGAGATTTCTCGGGCTGTGCGCCTTCCTCCAGGTCAGGCAAGTGGATACCATGCCCTGGTTACCGCCCCGTCTTCTGTGGACATCGCCTCAATCACCACCAACTTGGCCCGGGAAAGTGCAGAGGCTTTTCTCCTGCTGAACATTCGTAGAATTATCGCTCCGCCCATGCAGTGCCCCCAATCCATCCTAAAGGAAGCCACCTTTAACAACACCCCTCCTTTTCCGTCCATGCCCATCACCTCAAACCAAGTGCTCTCCTCCCAAGCACTCTCGTGGCACCGTCTCAAGGACATCCGCTCAGCTCATCAACAACGAGCTCACCTCCCTCCCGCTGCTGTCCAAGACCTTGACTTCATCCTCTCCTCTCTGCCAGACCCCTGGCGGGATGCTGTCCTCCTTCCTGAACTTCCACCTCCCAAATGGAAGCTCTTTCCCGCTGTGGCCCCTGCTGGTCCCCTTGCAGAGGGGCCAGATCCCCTCACTAGAGAGGACCGTCTATGGGAGGTCTGGCCCTCTGGCCGGTTACACCCTCTCACCCTTCCTGCCCTTCCCCCCCAAGGACCGTTGACATGCCGCGTTTGGTCGTCTTTGCAGAGCTTGCTGATTTGCATCGGCGACCTAGTGGCATGATACTAGGCTGCTGATAGACTGCGCTGAAATGCTAATGGAGTGATGCCCTGATGCACAGGCTACCGGTTTATTTGCTTTAAAGTGCCAGCTGCTTTAGTGCGCCTTTAAGGTTTTCCTTGCTGGTCAGTGGATCTTGTGGGGGTTCTACCCTTTCACCGTCCAGGACGTTTTCTAAGGAGTTTGATTTGCTTCTTTAGATACCTAGTTAGTGTTAGCTTTGGCCCTGTCCTGTTTTTTGTTGCATGCCGCGCTCTGGTCGTTTATGCAGAGCTTGCTGATCTGCATGGGTGACCTAGCGACATGTTACTAGGCTGCTGAGAGTATGTGCTGGTTTGCTACAGGAGTGATGCCCTGATGCACTGGCCTGTTACAGGAGTGATGCCCCGCAGTGTTTTAATCTTAGATCAGCAAGACCTTCGGGTGCATGCCTTTCCTTCTATTTCTGTGTTGCTCTTGGAGGTTACAGTGGTGTTTTATTGGTTGGGGAGGAACAGTGTTGCTTGGAGGTGGGGGTGGTGCTCGGAAGGCCCTTTGTCCTTTGTCCTCCTAGTAAGTAGTTTGTGTCCCTCGTTCTTTTGTCCCCTAGTCTTTTCGTCTTTTGTCTTGGATCTTTTGTCTTAGCGGACTTTTGGTCCATGTCCTCTAGTCTTCCTCTTTGGTTTTTCTTCCTTGGTCACATAGGGCTAGGTTTTATCAGATGTTCCCTTTCCTGGTTCCTCCCTATGTAAAGAAAAAAAAAAAAAAAAAAAGGGTGAGGAAGAAGGGAATCAGGAGAGAGCTGCTTTTGAAGTACTAAGGATGGGGGTCGGGTGGTCCCAAATTAACTTGAAGAGAATAGCCTGCCCCCCTCCAGTAGGCTGACCTCTTATTCTGACCTCTGGAGGGGGCAGAGTAGCGGATTAGACCGCATGAGCGTCTGTAACACTCAAATGGGGCACTGAGCAGCTCCCATAGCCGCGAAATTGCAGTCGCTCCAGCCGCTTTGGCCGAAACAGCTTCGCAGCAAAGTCAAAAGGCAGCCGGAGAGCAGACATTGCTAGGGCGAAAAAAGGACCTCCAGCTCCAATTGTCGCCTCAAAGCTTCGTCTACTAGGTATCTCAGCAGCTGACATGAAGGAGCAGGGATGAGAGGGAGGAGATGGAGGATTCTGAGAGGCAGGAGGAAGTGGGTGGGGCTCGGAAGTCCTAGCACTAGCACTAACCCTGGAAGTGGGTGGGGCTCGGAAGCCCTAGCACTAACCCTGGAAGTGGGTGGGGCTCGGAAGCCCTAGCACTAGCACTAGCACTAGCACTAGCACTAACCCTGGAAGTGGGTGGGGCTCGGAAGCCCTAGCACTAACCCTGACCTGCGAGGCCTCCGTGGTCTTGAATCCCGATGGATTGCCTCAGCAACAGAGAGAGCGCTCGTTGTCACCCCTATTCCAGTCCCCTCCCCTGAAGACCTCCCACAGAACGCTTGGGTGGACTTACAACGTGTCCGCCCCTCTCGTCCAGGCCCAGCAGAGAGAACTGCTCAAAGACAAGACGAACCTCAAGTCTCCCTCCCTCTACGTGCAGGCTTTTCGCAGGTGTGGGTACACCTCGCTGACAAGACTCTCCACCGTCCTTATACCATCACTTGCCGGAGCTTGCTTCATAGCACCCTGGGCTGCAATGCGTTCCTTGCTCATGTACGAGGACGCTTCCAACGGGTCAACCAAGACGACCCCCCCTCCATAGTCTGCTCCAGCCCTGACTGCTTGCAGCTGCACACTACTGACACAATGTCTCACGCTTTCTTGGAATGCCCAGATTCTGCCCCTGTCATAGACTGGCTCCTTTCCACTTGGGAGACCCTCACCGGTGGGCAGCGCCTTCCTCGTTGCCCCTTCTTCCTCCTCGGTGACGACCTCACCCTTTGGCCTCGGACACCCCCTCCTCCCTCTACCCTAAGGTTGTGGTCCTTCCTGCGTATAACCACCTTGGGCGCGATATTTTTTTTTTTTTTTTTTTACGTAGGGAGGAACCAGGAAAGGGAACATCTGATAAAACCTAGCCCTTTGTGACCGAGGAAGAAAAAACAAAGAAGAAGACTAGAGGACATGGACCAAAAGTCCGCTAAGACAAAAGACGAAAAGACTAGGGGACAAAAGACCGAGGGACACAATCTAATTACTAGGAGGACAAAGGACTAAGGGCCTTCCGAGCACCACCCCCACCTCCAAGCAACACTGTTCCTCCCCAACCAACAAAACACCACTGTAACCTCCAAGAGCAACACAGAAAAAGAAGGAAAGGCATGCAAGCAAAGGTCTTGCTGATCTAAGATTAAAACACTGCAGGGCATCACTCCTGTAACAGGCTAGTGCATCAGGGCATCACTCCTTTAGCAAACCAGCACAGACTCTTAGTAACATGTCGCTAGGTCACCCATGCAGATCAGCAAGCTCTGCAAAGACGACCAGAACGCGGCATGCCTACAGTTCAAAGGTAGCAGAAACAAGGTAACAAAAACTATGTAGCTTCTATGTAAGCCTCCTGAACCTGCAGACGCAAGATACAACACGGTACAGGGCATCACTCCTATAACAGTCCAGTGCATCAGGGCATCACTCCATCAGCAGACCGGCGTGCCAGCTCAGCTGTCAAGTAGCATTCCACTTCTTCTCCAATGCAGACCAGCAAGCTCTGTAAGGAAGAAGACCAAAGCAGGGCATGCTACTGATGAACAGGTCCAGAAAAAAGCAAACAAAAAACAGTCTTCAGGGCAGGTGCAGCAGATCCACCCCCAAAAACTACTATCCAGCCCTTAGGGCAGCAAAAAGCTAAGACAAACTGTATCGCTATGGTTTCCAACCAATGTCACACTCAAGGATCGACAAGTCTCTAATTAGAGAACAAGAAGATGCTGACCAATGCAGACCTTCATAAGGAGACCTGCTGACTGAGAATCCAAGAAAGAGGGATAGAGTCTTAGCAGCACAACACCTGTCTAAGGCCAAAAAACACTAAACATCGCGCGAAAAAAGGACCTCCAGCTCCAATTGTCGCCTCAAAGCTTTGTCTACTAGGTATCTCAGCAGCTGAAATGAAGGAGCAGGGATGAGAGGGAGGAGATGGAGGATTCTGAGAGGCAGGAGGAAGTGTGTGGGGCTCGGAAGAAGGGAATCAGGAGAGAGCTGCTTCTGAAGTACTAAGGATGGGGGTCGGGTGGCCCTGAATTAACTTGAAGAGAATAGCCTGCCCCCCTCCAGTAGGCTGACCTCTTATGCTGACCTCTGGAGGGGGCAGAGTAGCGGATTAGACTGCATGAGCGTCTATAACACTCAAATGGGGCACTGAGCAGCTCCCATAGCCGCGAAATTGCAGTCGATCCAGCCGAATTGGCCGAAACAGCTTCGCAGCAAAGTCAAAAGGCAGCCGGAGAGCAGACATTGCTAGGGCGAAAAAAGGACCTCCAGCTCCAATTGTCGCCTCAAAGCTTCGTCTACTAGGTATCTCAGCAGCTGACATAAAGGAGAAGGGATGAGAGGGAGGAGATGGAGGATTCTGAGAGGCAGGAGGAAGTGGGTGGGGCTCGGAAGCCCTAGCACTAGCACTAACCCTGGAAGTGGGTGGGGCTCGGAAGCCCTAGCACTAACCCTGGAAGTGGGTGGGGCTCGGAAGCCCTAGCACTAGCACTAGCACTAGCACTAGCACTAGCACTAACCCTGGAAGTGGGTGGGGCTCGGAAGCCCTTGCACTAAGCCTGACCTGCGAGGCCTCCGTGGTCTTGAATCCCGATGGATTGCCTCAGCAACAGAGAGAGCGCTCGTTGTCACCCCTATTCCAGTCCCCTCCCCTGAAGACCTCCCACAGAACGCTTGGGTGGACTTACAACGTGTCCGCCCCTCCCGTCCAGGCCCAGCGGAGAGAACTGCTCAAAGACAAGACGAACCTCAAGTCTCCCTCCCTCTACGTGCAGGCTTTTCGCAGGTGTGGGTACGCCTCGCTGACAAGACTCTCCACCGTCCTTATACCATCACTTGCCGGAGCTTGATTCATGGCAGCCTGGGCTGCAATGCGTTCCTTGCTCATGTACGAGGACGCTTCCAACGGGTCAACCAAGACGACCCCCCCTCCATAGTCTGCTCCAGCCCTGACTGCTTGCAGCTGCACACTGCTGACACAATGTCTCACGCTTTCTTGGAATGCCCTGATTCTGCCCCTGTCATAGACTGGCTCCTTTCCACTTGGGAGACCCTCACCGGTGGGCAGCGCCTTCCTCGTTGCCCCTTCTTCCTCCTCGCTGACGACATCACCCTTTGGCCCGGGACACCCCCTCCTCCCTCTACCCTAAAGTTGTGGTCCTTCCTGCGTATAACCACCTTGGGCGCGATATGGCAGGTCGTTCGTCCCGGGCTTTTTTTTTTACAAAGGGGGGAACCAGGAAAAGGCGCAACTGATAAAACCTAGCCCTTTGTGACCAAGGAGAAAAGACCGAAGAAAAAGTCAAATCATGGTGCAAAATATCGGGGGGGTGGCCCATAAGCTTGCAAAGGAAGCCACTGTTAGAGAGCAATCTAGGCCACGCCACCAATCTTGACAGAAGGCGCCATTATCAAGGTGTCGAAGATCCGTCTGGGTGCGCATCCAGTCCCTGGCGATGGCTCGGTGAAGGTGGCCAAGGGCAAGGCAGATAGCCTTGTGGTGAAGGGGCTCAGAATGGTCCAGTCTGTCAGCCCGGGACGAACGGACCTGCCATATCGCGCCCAAGGTGGTTATACGCAGGAAGGACCACAACCTTAGGGTAGAGGGAGGAGGGGGTGTCCCGGGCAAAATGGTGATGTCGTCGGCGAGGAGGAAGAAGGGGCAACGAGGAAGGCGCTGCCAACCGGTGAGGGTCTCCCAAGTGGAAAGGAGCCAGTCTATGACAGGGGCAGAATCAGGGCATTCCAAGAAAGCGTGAGACATTGTGTCAGCAGTGTGCAGCTGCTAGCAGTCAGGGCTGGAGCAGACTATGGAGGGGGGGTCGTCTTGGTTGACCCGTTGGAAGCGTCCTCGTACATGAGCAAGGAACGCATTGCAGCCCAGGGTGCCATGAAGCAAGCTCCGGCAAGTGATGGTATAAGGACGGTGGAGAGTCTTATCAGCGAGGCGTACCCACACCTGCGAAAAGCCTGCACGTAGAGGGAGGGAGACTTGAGGTTCGTCTTGTCTTTGAGCAGTTCTCTCTGCTGGGCCTGGACGGGAGGGGCGGACATGTTGTAAGTCCACCCAAGCGTTCTGTGGGAGGTCTTCAGGGGAGGGGACTGGAATAGGGGTGACAACGAGCGCTCTCTCTGTTGCTGAGGCAATCCATCGGGATTCAAGACCACGGAGGCCTCGCAGGTCAGGGTTAGTGCTAGGGTGAGTGTCCAAGGTGGAGGGGGGTAGAATGCTCTACAGCCTGGGCCAAGCAGCACGTTCCTCGGTATAACCTGGCACAAAATGGTGGGAACTGGGGCTTTGTTGCATGATATGTTGGTGAAGAAGGGCCTGCCGTGCTTGGCGCACAGAGAGTTCAAGAAGGTTCACCTCAGTATCATCATGGAGGTGGAGACCCCATGTTGTCTGGTGTAACGAATACAATGTCGGAGACATCTGTATGTCATTTCTAGATACGGCTTGTTTGTGTTACGAATACAATGCTGGAGACTTTTGAAACAAATAGATTCATATAGGTGACTTGTGTTACGAATACAATGTTGGAGACTTCTGTAGATCATCTATATATACGGCTGACTCGTGTAACGAATACAATGCTGGAGACATCTGCAGATGATTTTTAGATACGGCTTGGACGCTTGGTTGTATAACGAATTCAATGCTGGAAACTTGTGAAACACATACATTCATACGGGCGACTCTTGTAACAAATAGAATGCTGGAAACTTATGACACATACAGAATGGGTGACTCGTGTAACGAATACAATGTGGAGACTCCTGTACGCGCCGGAAGTATTTTTTTTTTTTTTTTTTTTTTTACAAAGGGGGGAACCAGGAAAAGGCGCAACTGATAAAACCTAGCCCTTTGTGACCAAGGAGAAAAGACCAAAGAAAAAGTCAAGAACGGCTAAGGGACAGCTAAGGGACGGACACCACCTGGACGACGTAAGGGACAAAGGAGGACGGTAACAGAAGACAAATAAACCAGAGAGGCAAGGAAGAAGCCAAAAACAGGAAGCCCAAGAGAAGGGGCAATATGAAGTATTGGCACATTTCATTTTACCCCTATAACTGGGTCTCAGAAAAGAATGGCAAAACTAACTTGGCAAAGGGGTCTATGGCTTTGACTGTCTCAAGATTATATCTGAAATTCAGTTGGCAAATCGTCTTTTTGCTTACATGTTTTTGTTACATTTCCTCGTTACATGTTCACAAAGCAGTCTGCCCAAGTTTTCTGTAAAACCATGTGACAATTCAAAACAGGAGTATCATACTTGCTAGGGCTTATAAACCAGACCAAATTGCTGGCTGTAGCCATATAACCAAGTTCAAGGTCTTGTTACCTTTTTTCATTTTTCAATTCAAACCAGATTCAAGTGTGACTCAAATAGTCAAATGATTTATTCTGGGCATAAGCACCAAGAATATCATTGGCTCTACATATCATCTGCCACGTGTGCAATCTAAACAGAGTACTTGAACCCTGCAAATAAATAGAGTAGGCAAGTGCCTGCAATATGAGCACATAACTAATTCAGCTTACCTGCTTTACATTTAGCTGACCAATAGACTAGCTGCTGCCTAGCGGCTATGCATATAAATAATAAGGTTGGCGCCTGCGAAGTAGAGTTAGTAAGTGCTGGAGCCGCTCTACATACTGCCTGCCAACCTTGCAATCTAAACACAGCAATTGAACCCTGCAGATCCGCCTACTAGGCAGGTGCCCGCAATCTGAGCACATCAATAATTCAGCTTAACAGCTTTACTTATAGCAGACCTATAAACTAGCAGCTGCCTAGGAGGTATACACATAATCTAATTAGGTTGGCGCCTGCATGGTCCTTTTTTTTTTTTTTTTTTTACATAGGGAGGAACCAGGAAAGGGAACATCTGATAAAACAGACAGCAAGTGCTGGGGGCACTCTACATATAGTCCGCCACGCATTTACAAGCCCCTCTTGCCCCCCCCCCCCCCCCCCCCCCCCCCCCCCCCCCCTCCACACACACACACCACCACCTACCCACCCCTAATGGCATCCCCCCCCCCCCCCCCACCGCCACCACCACCACCACCACCAACCCTTGATGGCTGCCATACCCCTGATGGCAGCCCCACCCCCCATCTCAACCCCTGATGCAACGCCCACCCCTCATGGCTATCCCACCCCCACCCTGAACAGTGTATGTGAATGTCTGATAGTGAACGTGTATGTCCGGCAGTGTATGTGCATACCAAACAGTGTATGTGAATGTCCAGCAATGTATGTGTATGACCAACAGTGTATGCGTATGCCCCTGTCTCTGTCACTGACCAGGAGCCTGATACCCGCACCATGGAAATGACAATCCCCATGGCCTCAGCGCTCCCTACAATCCCAGACCCAATCCCAGACCGAGCCCAAGCCCTAGTTCTAGACCCTGATCTAGACCCTGACCCAGATCCAGCCCATTACCCGGATCTAGACCTTGCTCTAGACCCTTACCCAGACCCAGCCCATTCCCGAGATCTAGACCCTGTTCTAGACCCTGACCTAGGTCCAGCCCAAGCCCCAGCTCTAGGCCCCGATCTTGACCCTGACCTAGTTCCAGCCCAAGCCCAAGATCAAGACCCTGCCCCAGAGCACGATCAGGTTCCAGATTTGGACACAGCACTCGACAACGTTCCAGATCTGGGGCTAGATCTGGACCAAGATCAAGGTCCAGATCTGCGCTAAGATCCAGATCAAGATCTAGATCTTGATACTGTCTCTGTCTTCATTCCTGTTGTACATGCCCAGACCAGTCTTTAGGTTTTCGCTTTGCTTCCAGTTGTCTTTCTTCTTTCTTCTGGTTGCCTCCCCTGCTTTTGGCTTGTTTTTGCAGTTTCTCCCTTAGTTTGCTTCCCCTAGTTCAGTTTCCTCCCTTAGTTGCCTCCTTAGTTTCCTCCTCAGTTGCCTCCTTAGTCCCCCCCCCCCCCCCCCCGTCCCCCCCTTTTTTCTCTTAGTTTCTTGCATAGTTTTCCTTTTAGTCCTCCTTAGTTTGCATCTCCTCTTTCAGTCTTCTGATCCGGTGACAGTTAGAGGTTGCAATGTTTTGGCCCCCCCCTTCATAGGTCTTTTTCCTTAGTAGTCCTAGCCCCTTCTCTTGGGCTTCCTGTTTTTGGCTTCTTCCTTGCCTCTCTGGTTTGTTTGTCTTCTGTTCCCGTCCTCCTTTGTCCCTTACGTCGCCCAGGTGGTGTCCGTCTCTTAGCTGTCCCTTAGCCGTTCTTGACTTTTTCTTTGGTCTTTTCTCCTTGGTCACAAAGGGCTAGGTTTTATCAGTTGCGCCTTTTCCTGGTTCCCCCCTTTGTAAAAAAAAAAAAAAAACTGTCAATGCTCGGGACTTTTATAGTGCTGATTCCTCTTTTGGACTGTATCGTCCAAACCCTCACATCAACCAGGCTAACCAGGATCTTTTGCTCCACATCCCTCCCGAGTCCCCTCCCCCTAGTTATGCAGCCCTGCAGAAGGTGTCAATGCGAGGCCTAATCACATCAGGGAGGATGGACCTTGCCATACGCTCTGCTTCTCGAGTCCAGTCCAGGTGATTTTTTTTATTGTTTTATTCCCCTTGGAAGTCTACTTTCCCTTGAAGTTACAATGCGTTCAGAAGAACTGTCCCCGATCCTTCAAAGGGTTTCCAAGTCTGCCTTCCAAGATCAAGTTAACTCGGCCCCCTAGAACCCCTCATTCAGGGAACATCTGCCTTCTCCACAAGATGGTCAGCACCAAGGACTACCTCGCAGGTTACCGTCCTATAACTTCTCATATTGCGACTTAAGCTGATCCTTGTGATCATGGGATCACCGGCTGCAACGCACCAATGGAAATATCTAATAGACGTAATCAATCAGCTTGTCGCTCCACCCCCCCCCCACACCACCCCCCCCCCCCCCCCCCCCACCACCCCCCCCCCCCAACCCCCCCTCCCCCCCCACCACACCCACCCCAAACAAACCAAACAACCCAACCCCCACCCCCCCCCCCCCCCCCCCCCCCCCCCCCCCCCCCCCCCCCCCCCCCCCCCCCCCCCCCCCCCCCCCCCCCCCCCCCCCCCCCTGGCAGCGACATCAGTGACACCATCGCTATCACTAGGATTGGCTGCGGCTTGAAAGGATTGGCTTACCAGGGCTGGTTGTGCATCTGCCTCCTAATGCTTATGATTCTGCAAACAGGGGATGGGGCTCTAAAGGACAATGTCAGCCATGGGATTCAATAGTGCAGGCATCACCGATGAGCGATATCCTCATGAAGGGCAGCTTCTAGCGAGTGGTCTCAACGGTTCTTCACTACCTCCTTCCCCAACATCCGATTCCCTAGGGTGGGGCTTGAGCTGTAATCAAGCCTCCTGGTATCTCTTTGAGCCCTCATCACCTACAATAACCAACTGAGATCTTGTGGAACTCTGCAATCCTTCCGTCTTCCCCAGGAGCGTTGGCCCCAGCCACCCTCTCGTTTTGCTTGACGATGGCAAGCACTGTGTCATCAACCCAGCCACAGATGGGGAACATCACAAGGAGACATTACGTGTAGCCAATTCGGGCCTGCTACTCGCAGTCTGTCCCAAGACGTCTTCTGCTTCTTGAACTTCCCCCAGACCCCACATACCCCTCCCAGCAGAGATCTGGACCCCGCCCTTGGCAACCATCACTTGGACTGGTTTTCACCTCCATACCAGAACACGCACCTCCAAAGATTGTGGTTTGCTGGGTTGCCTGGGCGTGCGTTTCAGTACAGACGAATGCCATTTGCAAGGCTGCAGCCTACCAGCACATGCCCCATAGCATCTCACGTGCAGCAGCTCCATGGCTCTCACGCAATCTCAATGTCTTGTCTTAGCGGACTTGGGGTCTTTCCTTAGTCTTATGATTTGGTTTTTCTTCCTTGGTCACATAGGGGAGGTTTATAAAGATGTTCCTTTCAGTTCCTCCCTATGTAAAAGAAAATAAAAAAATGTTATTGCAGGGCGCATTTTTTTTGATTTGTTTTTTTTTTACATAGGGAGGAAGAGGAAAGGGAACATCTGATAAAACCTAGCCTATGTGACCAAGGAAGAAAAACCCAAAAGAAGACGACTAGGGACATGGACAAAAGTCCAGATAAGACCAAACCACCCAAACAAAAAACTATACTGAAAAAAAAGCCCACAACCAAAAAGACAATACAATCAAAGAACAAAAAGAAAACTGAAAGAGGAGAATCAGATCCAAAGACAAAAGCCAATACCAAAAAAAAAAAAAAAGAAAAAAAAAGAAAAAAAGAGACCGAGACGGAGAAAAGACTAGGGGAACAAAAGAACGGCCGCGGTTCCCGGCCGGGAACTCTGAGGTGGGGTCTATTCGGTGCTGACAAGCGAGAACGCCTTCTCGCGGAGTAACGAGTCGGAACCCCTGAGAAGGGGGAGTGCGGGACATTCGGGGGGCGCTGCCGTTGGACTGTCGGGGGAAATGATGCGAGGGTCCCGGAAATCCGTGGTAGTGCGTGTGTGGGGGGAAGCATTGTGGAAGATAGTTGTTTTTTGTACGGACTGGTGAGAGGAACGTACACTCCTGGCGTCATTTCGAATAGGGGAGGGGGCGGTTGTTGCGTGAAGCAGGGTCTTGAGAAAGTGGCGCGGCGCGATAGATTTGGGGGAGGAGTGTGGTGGGAAGGTGTCGGGGGGGGGGAAAGAAAGAGGGGTGAAAGGAGAAAGAATAGAAAGAACGAGGGGGGGACACAAAAGGACAAACAAAAATTATAATTACTATTTGGAGCGGAAAGAACCGGAGGGGTGCGGACAGCGAGGACACAACAGTACAGGGTACAGAAGGGGAAAAAAAAAAACGCAACCAAAGGGACAAAAGGAGGGCCTTCCGAAGCAACCACCCCCCACTTCCAAGCAGCAACATTTGTGTCCTCCCCAACCAATAAAACACCCACTGTAACCTCCAAGAGCAACACAGAAAAAGAAGGAAAGGCATGCACCCGAAGGTCTTGCTGATCTAAGATTAAAACACTGCAGGGCATCACTCCTGTAACAGGCCAGTGCATCAGGGCATCACTCCTGTAGCAAACCAGCACATACTCTCAGCAGCCTAGTAACATGATGCTAGGTCACCCATGCAGATCAGCAAGCTCTGCATAGACGACCAGAGCGGGGCATGCAACAAAAAAAAATGTTGCTATGCAATGCTTGGCTTCCAAGTTCATCTTCCAGGCTAACTTTGCATCACCACCAGCGCCTCTCCGCCAGCAGTTGCAATCTTCTCTCAATGCCTTTGTTGCAACCTCTAGCCTGCAGGAGGAGGAATCACCACGTCCAGGACACCTCTTCCCCCGCTTCGGGACAGCCGTCCTTCCTTTTCATCGAGGAGGGCTTGCTGTACCCCATCTTGCTTCCCACTCGGCTGCTATGCTGGCCAAGACCACATGGCTCCTCTTCAGTTACACAGGTCACCCCTGGCAGCAGCTCTACCGTCACGAGATTTCTTGGGCTGTGCGCCTTCCTCCAGGTCAGGCAAGTGGATACCATGCCCTGGTTACCGCCCCGTCTTCTGTGGACATCGCCTCAATCACCACCAACTTGGCCCGGGAAAGTGCAGAGGCTTTTCTCCTGCTGAACATTCGTAGAATTATCGCTCCGCCCATGCAGTGCCCCCAATCCATCCTACTGGAAACCACCTTCAACAACACCCCTCCTTTTCCGTCCATGCCCATCACCTCAAACCAAGTGCTCTCCTCCCAAGCACTCTCGTGGCACCGTCTCAAGGACATCCGCTCAGCTCATCAACAACGAGCTCACCTCCCTCCCGCTGCTGTCCAAGACCTTGACTTCATCTCTCTCCTCTCTGCCAGACCCCTGGCGGGATGCTGTCCTCCTTCCTGAACTTCCACCTCCCAAATGGAAGCTCTTTCCCGCTGTGGCCCCTGCTGGTCCCCTTGCAGAGGGGCCAGATCCCCTCACTGGAGAGGACCGTCTTTGGGAGGTCTGGCCCTCTGGCCGGTTACACCCTCTCACCCTTCCTGCCCTTCCCCCCTTTGTCCTCCTAGTAATTAGTTTGTGTCCCTCGTTCTTTCGTCCCCTAGTCTTTTCGTCTTTTGTCTTGGATCATTTGTCTTAGCGGACTTTTGGTCCATGTCCTCTAGTCTTCTTCTTTGGTTTTTCTTCCTTGGTCACATAGGGCTAGGTTTTATCAGATGTTCCCTTTCCTGGTTCCTCCCTATGTAAAAAAAAAAAAAAAAAAAAAAAGGACACCCCCAAGCTGCCCTCATCACCCTACGCAAGAAACCTCGAGAAGCATGGTTACGAGCAGACTTTGAGGAGCAGCTGATCCAGCAAGGCCTCCCCCCCCACCAGAGGCAAGAGCTCTTGGAACCATGGCTGGTTGGTCTTTGGGAGGACCTCCAACTGGACCCAACAACATGGGGTCTCCACCTCCATGATGATACTGAGGTGAACCTTCTTGAACTCTCTGTGCGCCAAGCACGTCAGGCCCTTCTTCACCAACATATCATGCAACAAAGCCCCAGTTCCCACCATTTTGTGCCAGGTCCCTTCCTCCTCCTTCCTCCTCCCTCTCATAATCCTCCATCTCCTCCCTCTCATCCCTGCTCCTTCATTTCAGCTGCTGAGATACCTAGAAGACAAAGCTTTGAGGCGACTATTGGAGCTGGAGGTCCTTTTTTCGCGCGAATTTTAGTGTTTTTTGGCCTTAGGCAGGTGTTGTGCTGCTAAGACTCTATCCCTCTTTCTTGGATTCTCAGTCAGCAGGTCTCCTTTTGAAGGTCTGCATTGGTCAGCATCTTCTTGTTCTCTAATTCGAGACTTGTCGATCCTTGTGTGTGACATTGGTTGGAAACCATAGTGTTACAGTTTGTCTTAGCTTTTTGCTGCCCTAAGGGCTGGATAGTAGTTTTTGGGGGTGGATCTGCTGCTCCTGCCCTGAAGACTGTTTTTTGTTTGCTTTTTCCCGGACCTTTTTATTAGTAGCATGCCCTGCTTTGGTCTTCTTCCTTACAGAGCTTGCTGGCCTGCATTGGAGAAGAAGTGGCATGCTACTTGACAGCTGAGCTGGGACGCCGGTCTGCTGATGGAGTGAAGCCCTGATGCGCTGGACTGTTATAGGAGTGATGCCCTGTACCGTGTTGTATCTTGCGTCTGCAGGTTCAGGAGGCTTACTTAGAAGCTACATAGTTTTTGTTACCTTGTTTGTGCTACCTTTGAACTGTAGGCATGCCGCGTTTGGTCGTCTTTGCAGAGCTTGCTAATCTGCATGGGTGACCTAGCGACATGTTACTAAGAGTCTGTGCTGGTTTGCTAAAGGAGTGATGCCCTGATGCACTAGCCTGTTACAGGAGTGATGCCCCGCAGTGTTTTAATCTTAGATCAGCAAGACCTTCGGGTGCTTGCCTTTCCTTCTATTTCTGTGTTGCTCTTGGAGGTTACAGTGGTGTTTTATTGGTTGGGGAGGAACAGTGTTGCTTGGAGGTGGGGGTGGTGCTCGGAAGGCCCTTTGTCTTCTGTCCTCCTAGTAATTAGTTTGTGTCCCTCGTTCTTTTGTCCCCTAGTCTTTTCGTCTTTTGTCTTCGGATCTTTTGTCTTAGCGGACTTTTGGTCCATGTCTTCTAGTCTTCTTCTTTGGTTTTTCTTCCTTGGTCACATAGGGCTAGGTTTTATCAGATGTTCCCTTTCCTGGTTCCTCCCTATGTAAAAAAAAAAAAAAAAAAAAAAAAAAGACAAGACGAACCTCAAGTCTCCCTCCCTCTACGTGCAGGCTTTTTTCGCAGGTGTGGGAACGCCTCGCTGACAAGACTCTCCACCGTCCTTATACCATCACTTGCCGGAGCTTGCTTCATGGCACCCTGGGCTGCAATGCGTTCATTGCTCATGTCCTTGCTGGAGGTCCTTTTTTCGCCCTAGCAATGTCTGCTCTCCGGCCGCCTTATAACTTTGCTGCGAATCTGCTTCGGCCAATTCGGCCGGAGCGACTGCAATTTCGCGGCTATGGGAGCTGCTCAGTGCCCCATTTGAGTGTTACAGACGCTCATGCGGTCTAATCCGCTACTCTGCCCCCTCCAGAGGTCAGCATAAGAGGTCAGCCTACTGGAGGGGGGCAGGCTATTCTCTTCAAGTTAATTTGGGACCACCCGACCCCCATCCTTAGTACTTCAGAAGCAGCTCTCTCCTGATTCCCTTCTTCCGAGCCCCTCCCACTTCCTCCTTCCTCTCAGAATCCTCCATCTCCTCCCTCTCATCCCTGCTCCTTCATGTCAGCTGCTGAGATACCTAGTAGACAAAGCTTTGAGGCGACAATTGGAGCTGGAGGTCCTTTTTTTGGCGATTATTTAGTGTTTTTTGGCCTTAGACAGGTGTTGTGCTGATGAGACTCATTCCCTCTTTCTTGAATTCTCAGTCAGCAGGTCTCCTTATGAAGGTCTGCATTGGTCAGCATCTTCTTGTTCTCTAATTAGAGACTTGCCGATCCTGGAGTGTGACATTGGTTGGAAACCATAGCGATACAGTTTGTCTTAGCATTTTGCTGCCCAAGAGGGCTGGATAGTAGTTTTTGGGGGTGGATCTGCTGCTCCTGCCCTGAAGACTGTTTTTGTTTGCTTTTTCCCGGACCTGTTTATCAGTAGCATGCGCTGCTTTGGTCTTCTTCCTTACAGAGCTTGCTGGTCTGCATTGGAGAAGAAGTGGCATGCTACTTGACAGCTGAGCTGGCACGCCGGTCTGCTGATGGAGTGATGCCCTGATGCACTGGACTGTTATAGGAGTGATGCCCTGTACCGTTTTTTTTTTTTTTTTTTTACATAGGGAGGAACCAGGAAAGAAAAAATATGATAAAACCTAGCCTGTGTTGTGTCTTGCGTCTGCAGGTTCAGGAGGCTTACTTAGGAGCTACATAGTTTTTGTTACCTTGTTACCGCTACCTTTGAACCGTAGACATGCCGCGTTTGGTTGTCTTTGCAGAGCTTGCTGATTTGCATCGGCGACCTAGTGGCTTGATACTAGGCTGCTGATAGACTGCGCTGACATGCTAATGGAGTGATGCCCTGATGCACAGGCTACCGGTTTATTTGCTAGCTGCTTTAGTGCGCCTTTAAGGTTTTTCCTTGCTGGTCAGTGGATCTTGTGGGTGTTCTACCCTTTCACCGTCCAGGACGTTTTCTAAGGAGTTTGATTTGCTTCTTTAGATTTTTTTTTAGTTACCTAGTTAGTGTTAGCTTTGGCCCTGTCCTGTTTTTTGTTGCATGCCGCGTATGGTCGCTTTGCAGAGCTTGCTGATCTGCATGGTTGACCTAGCGACATGTTACTAGGCTGCTGAGAGTCTGTGCTGGTTTGCTAAAGGATTGATGCCCTGATGCACTGGCCTGTTACAGGAGTGATGCCCTGCAGTGTTTTAATCTTAGATCAGCAAGACCTTCGGGTGCATGCCTTTCCTTCTTTTTCTGTGTTGCTCTTGGAAGTTACAGTGGTGTTTTATTGGTTGGGGAGAAACAGTGTTGCTTGGAGGTGGGGGTGGTGCTCGGAAGGCCCTTTGTCCTTTGTCCTCCTAGTAATTAGTTTGTGTCCCTCGTTCTTTTGTCCCCTAGTCTTTTCGTCTTTTGTCTTGGATCTTTTGTCTTAGCGGACTTTTGGTGCATGTCTTCTAGTCTTCTTCTTTGGTTTTTCTTCCTTGGTCACATAGGGCTAGGTTTTATCAGATGTTCCCTTTCCTGGTTCCTCCCTATGTAAAAAAAAAAAAAAAAAAAAAAAAGGACGAGGACGCTTCCAACGGGTCAACCAAGACGACCCCCCCTCCATAGTCTGCTCCAGCCCTGACTGCTTGCAGCTGCACACTGCTGACACAATGTCTCACGCTTTCTTGGAATGCCCTGATTCTGCCCCTGTCATAGACTGGCTCCTTTCCACTTGGGAGACCCTCACCGGTGGGCAGCGCCTTCCTCGTTGCCCCTTCTTCCTCCTCGCTGACGACCTCACCCTTTGGCCTCGGACACCCCCTCCTCCCTCTACCCTAAGGTTGTGGTCCTTCCTGCGTATAACCACCTTGGGCGCGATATGGCAGGTCCGTTCGTCCCGGGCTGACAGACTGGACCATTCTGAGCCCCTTCACCACAAGGCTATCTGCCTTGCCCTTGGCCGCCTTCACCAAGCCATCGCCAGGGACTGGATGCGTACCCAGACGGATCTTCGAAACCTTGATAATGGCGCCTTCTGTCAAGATTGGTGGCGTTTTTTTTTTTTTTTTTTTTACAAAGGGGGGAACCAGGAAAAGGCGCAACTGATAAAATCTAGCCCTTTGTGACCAAGGAGAAAAGACCGAAGAAAAAGTCAAGAACGGCTAAGGGACAGCTAAGGGACGGACTCCACCTGGGCGACGTAAGGGACAAAGGAGGACGGGAACAGAAGACAAACAAACCAGAGAGGCAAGGAAGAAGCCAAAAACAGGAAGCCCAAGAGAAGGGGCTAGGACTACTAAGAAAAAAGACCTATGAAGGGGGGGGCCATAACATTGCAACCTCTAACAGTCACCGGATCAGAAGACTGAAAGAGGAGATGCAAACTAAGGAGGACTAAAAGGAAAACTATGCAAGAAACTAAGAGAAAAAAGGGGGGGAGGGGGGGGGGGGGGGGACTAAGGAGGCAACTGAGGAGGAAACTAAAGAGGCAAATAAGGGTGGAAACTGAACTAGGGGAAGCAAACTAAGGGAGAAACTGCAAAAACAAGCCAAAAGCAGGGAGGCAACCAGAAAAGAAGAAGACAACTGGAAGCAAAGCGAAAACCTAAAAGACTGGTCTGGGCAGGTAAACAACAGGAATGAAGACAGAGACAGTATCAAGATCTAGATCTTGATCTGGATCTTAGCGCAGATCTGGACCTTGATCTTGGTCCAGATCTAGCCCCAGATCTGGAACGTTGTCGAGTGCTGTGTCCAAATCTGGAACCTGATCCTGATCTGGGGCAGGGTCTTGATCTTGGGCTTGGGCTGGAACTAGGTCAGGGTCAAGATCGGGGCCTAAAGCTGGGGCTTGGGCGGGACCTAGGTCAGGGTCTAGAACAGGGTCTAGAGCTCGGGAATGGGCTGGGTCTGGGTAAGGGTCTAGAGCAAGGTCTAGATCCGGGTAATGGGCTGGATCTGGGTCAGGGTCTAGATCAGGGTCTAGAACTAGGGCTTGGGCTAGGTCTGGGATTGGGTCTGGGATTGTAGGGAGCGCTGGGGCCATGGGGATTGTCATTTCCATGGTGCGGGTATCAGGCTCCTGGTCACCGGGAGTGACCCCAATCATGGTGCAAAAGATCGGGGGGGTGGCCCATAAGCTTGCGAAGGAAGCCACTGTGAGAGAGCAATCTAGGCCACGATGTCAGCGAGGCGTACCCACACGCCTTAAAGCTTCGTCTACTAGGTATCTCAGCAGCTGACATGAAGGAGCAGGGATGAGAGGGAGGAGATGGAGGATTCTGAGAGGAAGGAGGAAGTGGGTGGGGCTCGGAAGAAGGGAATCAGGACAGAGCTGCTTCTGAAGTACTAAGGATGGGGGTCGGGTGGTCCCAAATTAACTTGAAGAGAATAGCCTTCCCCCCTCCAGTAGGCTGACCTCTTATGCTGACCTCTGGAGGGGGCAGAGTAGCGGATTAGACCGCATGAGCGTCTATAACACTCAAATGGGGCACTGAGCAGCTCCCATAGCCGCGAAATTGCAGTCGCTCCAGCCGAATTGGCCGAAGCAGCTTCGCAGCAAAGTTATAAGGCGGCCGGAGAGCAGACATTGCTAGGGCGAAAAAAGGACCTCCAGCTCCAATTGTCGCCTTAAAGCTTCGTCTACTAGGTATCTCAGCAGCTGACATGAAGGAGCAGGGATGAGAGGGAGGAGATGGAGGATTCTGAGAGGAAGGAGGAAGTGGGTGGGGCTCGGAAGTGGGTGGGGCTCTTTCTTGGATTCTCAGTCAGCAGGTCTCCTTTTGAAGGTCCGCATTGGTCAGCATCTTCTTGTTCTCTAATTCTTGACTTGTCGATCCTTGAGTGTGACATTGGTTGGAAACCATAGCGATACAGTTTGTCTTAGCTTTTTGCTGCCCTAAGGGCTGGATAGTAGTTTTGGGGGGTGGATCTGCTGCTCCTGCCCTGAAGACTGTTTTTTGTTTGCTTTTTCCTGGACCTGTTTATCAGTAGCATGCCCTGCTTTGGTCTTCTTCCTTACAGAGCTTGCTGGCCTGCATTGGAGAAGAAGTGGCATGCTATTTGACAGCTGAGTTGGCTCGCCGGTCTGCTGATGGAGTGAAGCCCTGATGCGCTGGACTGTTATAGGAGTGATGCCCTGTACCGTTTTGTATCTTGCGTCTGCAGGTTCAGGAGGCTTACTTAGAAGCTACATAGTTTTTGTTCCCTTGTTTCTGCTACCTTTGAACTGTAGGCATGCCGCGTTCTGGTCGTCTTTGCAGAGCTTTCTGATCTGCATGGGTGACCTAGCGACATGTTACTAAGAGTCTGAGCTGGTATGCTAAAGGAGTGATAACCTGATGCACTAGCCTGTTACAGGAGTGATGCCCTGCAGTGTTTTAATCTTAGATCAGCAAGACCTTTGCTTGCATGCCTTTCCTTCTTTTTCTGTGTTGCTTTTGGAGGTTACAGTGGTGTTTTGTTGGTTGGGGAGGAACAGTGTTGCTTGGAGGTGGGGGTGGTGCTTGGAAGGCCCTTTGTCCTTTGTCCTCCTAGTAATTAGTTTGTGTCCCTCGTTCTTTTGTCCCCTAGTCTTTTCGTCTTTTGTCTTCGGATCTTTTGTCTTAGCGGACTTTTGGTCCATGTCCTCTAGTCTTCTTCTTTGGTTTTTCTTCCTCGGTCACATAGGGGTAGGTTTTACCGGATGTTCCCATTCCTGGTTCCTCCCTATGTAAAAAAAAAAAAAAAAAATACATGGGGTTTCAAGACCACGGAGGCCTCGCAGGTCAGGGTTAGTGCTAGGGTGAGTGTCCAAGGTGGAGGGGGGTAGAATGCTCCACAGCCTGGGCCAAGCAGCACGTTCCTCGGTATAACCTGGCACAAAATGGTGGGAAATGGGGCTTTGTTGCATGATATGTTGGTGAAGAAGGGCCTGACGTGCTTGGCGCAAAGAGAGTTCAAGAAGGTTCACCTCAGTATCATCATGGAGGTGGAGACCCCATGTTGTTGGGTCCAGTTGGAGGTCCTCCCAAAGACCAACCAGCCATGGTTCCAAGAGCTCTTGCCTCTTGTGGGGGGGGAGGCCTTGCTGGATCAGCTGCTCCTCAAAGTCTGCCCGTAACCATGCTTCTCGAGGTTTCTTGCGTAGGGTAATGAGGGCAGCTTGGGGGTGTCCTTGGGGGGGGAAGGGCAGGAAGGGTGAGAGGGTGTAACCGGCCAGAGGGCCAGACCTCCCAAAGACGGTCCTCTCCAGTGAGGGGATCTGGCCCCTCTGCAAGGGGACCAGCAGGGGCCACAGCGGGAAAGAGCTTCCATTTGGGAGGTGGAAGTTCAGGAAGGAGGATAGCATCCCGCCAGGGGTCTGGCAGAGAGGAGAGGATGAAGTCAAGGTCTTGGACAGCAACGGGAGGGAGGTGAGCTCGTTGTTGATGAGCTGAGCGGATGTCCTTGAGACGGTGCCACGAGAGTGCTTGGGAGGAGAGCACTTGGTTTGAGGTGATGGGCATGGACGGAAAAGGAGGGGTGTTGTTGAAGGTGGCTTCCTTTAGGATGGATTGGGGGCACTGCATGGGCGGAGCGATAATTCTACGAATGTTCAGCAGGAGAAAAGCCTCTGCACTTTCCCGGGCCAAGTTGGTGGTGATTGAGGCGATGTCCACAGAAGACGGGGCGGTAACCAGGGCATGGTATCCACTTGCCTGACCTGGAGGAAGGCGCACAGCCCGAGAAATCTCGTGACGGTAGAGCTGCTGCCAGGGGTGACCTGTGTAACTGAAGAGGAGCCATGTGGTCTTGGCCAGCATAGCAGCCGAGTGGGAAGCAAGATGGGGTACAGCAAGCCCTCCTCGATGAAAAGGAAGGACGGCTGTCCCGAAGCGGGGGAAGAGGTGTCCTGGACGTGGTGATTCCTCCTCCTGTAGGCTAGAGGTTGCAACAAAGGCATTGAGAGAAGATTGCAACTGCTGGCGGAGAGGCGCTGGTGGTGATGCAAAGTTAGCCTGGAAGATGAACTTGGAAGCCAAGCATTGCATAGCAACATGCGCCCTTCCAATAACTTTGAGATTGCGTGAGAGCCATGGAGCTGCTGCACGTGAGATGCTATGGGGCATGTGCTGGTAGGCTGCAGCCTTGCAAAGGGCAGTGTCTGCACTGAACGGCACGCCCAGCAATCTGTGAGGTGTGTCTGGTGGATGGAGGTGATAACCAGTCAAGTGATGGGCGCCAAGGGCGGGGTCCAGATCTGCAGGGAGGGGTATGTCTGGGGGAAGTTCAAGAAGCAGAAGGCGGGTCTTGGGAACAGACTGGGCGGGTAAGCCAGCCGAATTGGCTACGACGTATGTCTCCTTGATGATAGGCCCATCTGTGGCTGGGTTGAGGACAAAGTGCTTGCCATCGTCAGCAAACGAGAGGGTGGCAGGGGCCAACTCTCCTGAGGGAAGACGGAAGGATTGCAGAGTTCCACAAGATCTCAGTTGGTTATTTTAGGTGATGAAGGGCTCAAAGATGATGACCCATTGATTACAGCTCAAGGCCCCACCCTGAGGGAAGCCGGAAGTGTTGGGGAAGGAGGTAGTGAAGAAACCGTTGAGACGCACTCGCGTAGAGCTGCCATTCATGAGGATATCGCACCAGCGCGTGATGCCTGCACTATTGAATCCCATGGCTGACATTGTCTTTAGGAGCCATCCCCTGTTGACAGAATCATAAGCTTTAGTGAGGTCAGAATGCAGCAACCAGCCTGGTAAGCCAAGCTCTTTCAAGCGCGCAGCCAAGCCTAGGTGATAGCGGATGTTGTCACTGATGTCTCTGCCACGGAGGAAAGCTGATTGAGTGACGTCGATGAGATATTCCAGTGGGCGTTGCAGCCGGTGAGCCATGATCAAATAGATCAGCTTAAGGTCGCAATTGAGAAGGGTGATAGGACGGTAACCTGCGAGGGAGTCTTGGGGCTGACCAGTCTTGTGGAGAAGGCAGATGGTTCCCTGAAGGAGGGGTGCTAGGGGGGCCGAGTTAACTTGATCTTGGAAGGCAGAGTTGAAAACCCTTTGAAGGATCGGGGACAGTTCTTCATGGAACGCATTGTAGACTTCAAAGGGAAGTCCGTCATTACCCAGCGGAGAGAACTGCTCAAAGACAAGACGAACCTCAAGTCTCCCTCCCTCTACGTGCAGGCTTTTCGCAGGTGTGGGTACGCCTCGCTGACAAGACTCTCCACCGTCCTTATACCATCACTTGCCGGAGCTTGCTTCATGGCAGCCTGGGCTGCAATGCGTTCCTTGCTCATGTACGAGGACGCTTCCAACGGGTCAACCAAGACGACCCCCCCTCCATAGTCTGCTCCAGCCCTGACTGCTTGCAGCTGCACACTGCTGACACAATGTCTCACGCTTTCTTGGAATGCCCTGATTCTGCCCCTGTCATAGACTGGCTCCTTTCCACTTGGGAGACCCTCACCGGTGGGCAGCGCCTTCCTCGTTGCCCCTTCTTCCTCCTCGCTGACGACATCACCCTTTGGCCCAGGACACCCCCTCCTCCCTCTACCCTAAGGTTGTGGTCCTTCCTGCGTATAACCACCTTGGGCGCGATATGGCAGGTCCGTTCGTCCCGGGCTGACAGACTGGACCATTCTGAGCCCCTTCACCACAAGGCTATCTGCCTTGCCCTTGGCCACCTTCACCAAGCCATCGCCAGGGACTGGATGCGCACCCAGACGGATCTTCGACACCTTGATAATGGCGCCTTCTGTCAAGATTGGTGGCGTGGCCTAGATTGCTCTCTCACAGTGGCTTCCTTTGCAAGCTTATGGGCCACCCCCCCCGATCTTTTGCACCATGATTGGGGTCACTCCCGGTGACCAGGAGCCTGATACCCGCACCATGGAAATGACAATCCCCATGGCCCCTGCGCTCCCTACAATCCCAGACCCACTCCCAGACCCAGCCCAAGCCCTAGTTCTAGACCCTGATCTAGACCCTGACCCAGATCCAGCTCATTACCCGGATCTAGACCTTGCTCTAGACCCTTACCCAGACCCAGCCCATTCCCGAGCTCTAGACCCTGTTCTAGACCCTGACTTAGGTCCAGCCCAAGCCCCAGCTCTAGGCCCCGATCTTGACCCTGACCTAGATCGAGCCCAAGCCCAAGATCAAGACCCTGCCCCAGATCAAGATCAGGTTCCAGATTTGAACACAGCACACGACAACGTTCCAGATCTAGGGCTAGATCTGGACCAAGATCAAGGTCCAGATCTGCGCTAAGATCCAGATCTAGATCTTGGTACTGTCGCTGTCTTCATTCCTGTTGTACATGCCCAGACCAGTCTTTTAGGTTTTCGCTTTGCTTCCAGTTGTCTTTCTTCTTTTCTGATTGCCTCCCTGCTTTTGGCTTGTTTTTGCAGTTTCTCCCTTAGTTTGCTTCCCCTAGTTCAGTTTCCACCCTTAGTTGCCTCCTTAGTTTCCTCCTCAGTTGCCTCCTTAGTCCCCCCCCCCCCCCCCCCCCCCCCGTCCCCCCCTTTTTTCTCTTATTTTCTCGCATAGTTTTCCTTTTAGTCCTCCTTAGTTTGCATCTCCTCTTTCAGTCTTCTGATCCGGTGACGGTTAGAGGTTGCAATGTTATGGCCCCCCCCTTCATAGGTCTTTTTTCTTAGTAGTCCTAGCCCCTTCTCTTGGGCTTCCTGTTTTTGGCTTCTTCCTTGCCTCTCTGGTTTGTTTGTCTTCTGTTCCCGTCCTCCTTTGTCCCTTACGTCGCCCAGGTGGTGTCCGTCCCTTAGCTGTCCCTTAGCCGTTCTTGTCTTTTTCTTTGGTCTTTTCTCCTTGGTCACAAAGGGCTAGGTTTTATCAGTTGCGCCTTTTCCTGGTTTCCCCCTTAGTAAAAAAAAAAAAAAAAAAAAAAAAAAAACTGGGCTGGAGCCTCGAGAAGCAGAGCGGATGGCAAGGTCCATCTCCTCTGATGTGATTAGGCCATCGCCATTGACACCTTCTGCAAGGGCTGCATAACTAGGGGGGAGGGGACGAGGGAGGGATGTGAGCAGAAGATCCCGGTTAGCCTGGTTGATGTCAGGGTTTGGACGATACAGTCCAAAGGAGGAATCAGCACTATAAAAGTCCCGAGCATACTCCAGTCCTATGTTGACTCCTATCATTGAAGAGAGGTCAGCCACAGAAAGGGGGTGATGCTGGGGTGGCCCTGGAGGCTGGATAAGCTTGATGTGGACTGGGGGGTGAGGGGAACGGGAAAGGTGGTGGAAGTAGAAGGAAGATGAATCCCCAAAAGTGTGCTCGAGGATAGGTAGAGCTTTGAGCATTGGAGCAAGGAGTTGCTGCCAAGCGAGTGTTGCTGCTAATGCCTTAGCCTTGGCTATGTTGAGGCGTGCCAGGAAAGAAATTGCATCCGGGGAGAAATGCACCTGTTTTTTTTTTTTTTTTTACAAAGGGGGGAACCAGGAAAAGGCGCAACTGATAAAACCTAGCCCTTTGTGACCAAGGAGAAAAGACCAAAGAAAAAGACAAGAACGGCTAAGGGACAGCTAAGGGACGGACACCACCTGGGCGACGTAAGGGACAAAGGAGGACGGGAACAGAAGACAAACAAACCAGTGAGGCAAGGAAGAAGCCAAAAACAGGAAGCCCAAGAGTCTGAATCATCTGTGTCGCTGGTGAGAATTCCTGCCGCGCGTTGTCCTCTGCTAAGCGGGCGGCACGCTGGCGGGCATGGCGATGCTTCTTGTAAATGGCCCAACTGCTGGTGCGAATAACTTCCTTCATGTTGTCCCATTTTGTGACGATGTCTGAATCGGGTAAGAGGTTTAGGAGGAGGGATTGTGAAGCGATGATATTCTTGAGCTCATCACAAGCTTCTGGAATGTTGAGGAGGAGGAGGGGGAACCCTTGCAGCCCTTGGCCCTTGGGTGGAGCGTGGCCTAGGAAGGAGAGGGTTATAGACACAGGGCGGTGGTCAGAGAGAAAGCCAGAGGTAGGGAGAATGGAGGAAGTGGCTGTGAAGAGGGCTAGGAGGGAGTCTGAAGCCAGCCAGCGGTCAAGCCTACGCAGCCCGCTGAGGCTGGGATGCACCAATGTGTGAAGTCTTTGGCAGTCGGGTGCGTGTTCCTCCAGATGTCTTGTAGGCTGTAGGTATTCATGATGTCTGCAAGGGGAGGTGCCCCTGCATGCGACTCATGGGGTCAATATTGAGTCTGTGAGGAGGGTAGACCGCATCGAGGGGGTCAAGAATGCAGTTGAAGAAGAAAATCACCAACAACCGAGAAGGAGGCGTCTGTCAGTGGGAAGGTTGGGACGCACGCAGTTGAAAAAGAAGTCTTCTCTGTCAGCAGCTTGGGCCGGAGCATAGACGCACAAAATGGTGATGACGGAGTCACCAATGAAGCTCGATGCCTAGAATGCGGCCTGTTGGACCTAGGATAGGTCGTAGGACGGGATCTGTATGGGGCAGTGAGGGCTTAATATCAGGATTATGCCTTCAGTGTGCCCTGTACCACAGGGCAAAAGAAAAATCTTGTGCGCCTGCCCAGATTGCCCCAACGCTGGGGTGTTGAAGAAGTTTTGGAGGTAGAGGGCGAGGGTGGGAGGGTGAGGTCCAGGGATGAGGGTACAGGAAACGTGCTTGCGGACTGTAGGTCGGTAGAGTCTACTTGACGTGAGAGTGATCTTTCATC
>JACBWV010000105.1:0-95808 GCA_013435795.1 Chlamydomonas sp. ICE-L | reverse complement strand
TGAATGGTATCTCCTCCCTAGAAAACTCCTTCATTTTAGTCCGATGTTCAGGGGCTCGTGTCTCAGCATGGTGCTGCAGCACACCGAAACGCCTGCCTTGGCCCCTAGCGTTTCGGAAGTGCTGCGTTGCGTCATGCCAGCTCTTGCGCGTCGGGTAAGAAGAGTGACAGGGAACTTGCAGCAATAGTCCCCACGCGACTTTTCATGAGAGAGATCGTTGATGGACATTCGTTCGACTCCGCTTCCTGTCCCCACGTTCATGCGGCTGCGTACAGGATGGCCCTGAGAGACAATCCGCGAGCCGTCTATAGGAAGGTACAGTGCGCCACGTCCTACTCTGTGGTGCGTCTGGCGCGAAGAACTTGTTCTATTTCGGCGACCACTGGGTGGTCGCGATGGAATGGGGTGTAAGCACAACACGTCGAGAAGGAAATGTAAGTCTGTCGGACGACCGTCACGGAAATCGAAACGCTCCAAGTCGTACACCCCCGTTCTCGAACCCACCAGAGCAGCCAGTTGTGTCAAGGACGTCGCCGACAGAACTTCTCGACCTGAACAATCCACAGCACTCGCCGCATCACGTTGTCCTTGAAAGCGGTCTCTTTCAAACTCAGGATACGGCGGTTGAGTTTGTGAGCCAGCTCGATCAACCTTTTCTGCTCAGATCATCAAACCGTCCAGGGACATGGATTGAATGTTCATGGTTTAGCGCGGGTGTATTCGCTGACCACTTCGGTGCTGACTGTGCCGCGTAGAGTGTGAGTATGCGGATCGGTCTCGTGCCATCGATGGTTCCTGAAACTCGTTACCAGATGCGCCCATCTTGATGGAAGCGCACAGTAATCATAGCGATACATGTGGTGCACCACGCGCGAGCGACGCCATAAGCGTCTCCAGTTCGAGCTCTGCATGAGAGACGAGTGTAGATCATTGCGGATACAGTTCAGGTACGCCTCGGGGTGTCGTGTTTGCCCACATATGTAGTGTGCCTATCCGAGCCGCCTGTGCGCATTTGTTCCCAACGATGCGCACTCGGTGTTCACATTACTTTGGCGACTGTTGGGGTGATTGCTCCCACTTGTCTAGTAGGCGATGATCTATATGGCGCAGACACCAACCTACGCGGAACCACTCGTTGTAGCAGTCGGCGCAGCTGGAGAAAGCCTCATCCACAGCTGGGAAATGCGAAGGAACTCATCGGTTGGAGACGTGGTGTTCCATAATCGTCTTCCTGCATGACTATACATTCTGGATCGGTCTCTCGCATTCTGTTGTGATGTTCTCGTGTGCGTGAGCTACAGTCACCTCATCAGTAATCTTCTCTTAGCTCGCTCCGTGTACTTGTTTCGGATAGAGGTATGTGTCCTGAGAGAGGTTGTTCGTCTTCCGCTATCGGGACCTCCACTAGTGAGGAGACGGAGTCCCACTCTAGCACGCTGTGCACGGTGTACGGCGTGGCACCAGGTTTTCGACTTCCGTACATCATCCAGTTGTTCTTTTCGATGACTGCCTCGTCCACGACATCCTCAATGCGCGATAACAAGCCAGGGATGTGTGTGGAGAACAGGGCCGATAGGTCATCTAAGACCTTCTGTCTGAGGAGGTACTGCACCTCGGTGCGGGTCACGATGTCCGGGACGATGATGTGCAGTCCGTCCTTTAGCACGCCGCTCTTGAAGAGCATAGGAGCCTTGGATCGGGACATGACAAAGAAACGGATGCGCGGAGCGTCGACAAATTCTCGGATGCGTTGAAGGTATATTTTGCATATCTGAGGTGCCAATGAGCGAATGTCCACTATGGACTTGTCAGGAGAAGCCCTGCCGCCTCCAATACATCCCGAATCGAGTCTCAGGTCTAGGTCAATGACGACCGGTCCGATGTGGCGGTGCTTCTCTGTGAGCGAGAGATCCGGTGCGCCTGCATTTACTGCTTCACGGTACAGACGGTGAAAATCTTCCTGGTCGGATGCGGATATGTAGTATGATCCTGCACTGCACGAGCGTCCTCCCCCCATGCCGGTGTGTGTGAATTCGTCCCCTTTATGTACACGGCGCTGGGATAGAAACCGGTGAAGCGCCCTGCTCAGCCAGTTGCGGAGAGATGGGCGCGCTTGCATCATGTTGCTGTTGTGAAGGATTACCCATGGTAGTTCTTGGCGCTCCACTGTGGATTATAGTGTGAATTTGTAATATGCCTTTTATTTTCAACACGATTGTATCACTTTCATCAAAATATGTGTTATCGTAAGTGTGCGAGTAAATACTTTAGTAGTTGTTGTTCGTAACTTTTATACATTGTATCAACTGCTGCATATCGTGTGTTCTGATGAAGACTTGGAATAATCGAGAGAGCCTGTCTGCAGATAAAGATTGTCCGCAATGTGTGTTCCGACAAGGCTGTCAGCCAGCCAGCTCAGTGAGTCATTGACTCGCGGACGATTGCACTAAAAATAATTCGCGTCAGTAAGTAAGTAAGTACATTTGTATCAAGCACAAATGTGTTAATACTTGCAGCGAAAGAGTGATGTGTAAGATCCCCCCCTCCCGAGGTTGTATTCGCACTGTCCGAGTCCAATTACGTTTACGGGTTGCCCTCGGCGCGTTTTTCATCACAACCTTAACAAAGATGGCCACGAGTTTTGTGGGGACGGAAATGAAGGGTGTGAGAAGCACCAGGGTTGCATCGAAGATTCATGTATTTTCAAGTATCGCAAGCGCATTCAGAACAGTCAGAAAGAGCGTAAGAAAATCTTCGAGACCTTCATTGAATCACTGAACAACATATCGAATACGGAGACCCAAATTGTCATTGATGTAATCAATGACTTGGCAAATGAGGAACATGCACGTGAACAAGAACGTCCCTAGCTGTATGAAAGGGACGAAATTGAAAAGCGTCTCTCACAGGATCCCTACTAAATTTTTGAGATGTAATGGGCGTTCATTCCTCCCGGCGGATTTTTTGAAATGTCTACTCAGAATTTAGAGCCTCCAGAAAGACTTGCTAGTCTGAGATATCAGCCCAGAGGAATCACAATTCCGCTCAAGACCATGTTTCGCAACCAGTAAAAATCCGCCGGGAGGCTGGAACGCCCATTATGTCGAGATGTTGTGAGAGAGAGAGAGAGAGAGAGAGAGAGAGAGAGAGAGGGAGAGAAAATATGTTACAACGTGGACGTGTGTCCCATCAATACAATTCACTACAGTGATTGTATCACATATCATCTACATCTTCTTCGTCTTTATCCTCGGCAATTTGTTCAAGATGGTCGTCATTTTTTCAGTAGATTCCTCTTGCAGATGATCAAAGCGCCGTTTCTCAGCTCTGCTGCTCGTGAATGTGTTGGATTTAATGATATACGCCCATTCCTCTTCGGTCAGCGCGAATGGTGAAATTGTCTCTGAACTCATTGACTGATTGATTTTAATTGATTGATTGATTGATTGATTTTAATTAATTTTAATTGAGTTTGTCACCCATTTATGCTGCGCGTGACCTGTGGTTTAGGGGTTTACGCGAGGAATTGCGGTTCAATCGCCCCGCACCAATGAGTACGTTACAAAGGGTGGGTGTCTTGCGGCTTCCACGATGCGCCGGATAACCTTCTTCACCCTGTACGGGTACCAAGGAACCTCTGCCACACCGAAGCACAGGAGCACGCATATCGCGGACAACGTGGCGCCGAGCATCTCGGCTCCCACGTACACGCCCAGGAACTCTCCCTTGCATCCTGCGCCCTCGTTGAAGACCGTCGGACTTGCCAACACGCGGGCAGGATTCATTGCACCACCGGTGAGCGGTCGTATGGCAAGGGCTGGTGCAAGGAGAGCCAGTCCGATCATGATAGGGCCGATGGTACCGTACCCGTGCTTGTTTTGAGTGTACCACACGACCGCGAAGACGCACAGTGTGAACACGAATGTTCCGAGCCCTTCGATAGCCAGCACGCGCCTGTCTGTGATCCCTTCGCTTGGCGAGAAGCATCCTAAGCAAGGTCCCCCCACGCTGACGCCCGGGATCATGAGCGAGAGGTACATTGCGCCTAGACGCATCCAACGTACTGCGATACAGCGTAGAGGACTGCCTCGTGCGGGTGCGTGTACCCCATCAACGTGAAAACCCATGTGACGCAAGGATTCAGGTGCGCCCCGGAGATGCGGGCGGTCGCTAGAACCATGATGGACAAGTGGCTGCGTTGCACCATGGTGTAGGGGATAACGACCCCAATATGTGGAAGAAGAAGCATGCCACGACTTCGGCTGCACAACGATTGGAGAGCGATAATATTGTCGGCGCGGATTTATTTTGTTGTTCTTGCTCATTCTCGTCATCATGATGTGTCGGAACATGAGGAGGACGAGGCGAATGTATGTCCCTACCATATCCTCTTCGATCCTGATTTAGATTCGATGTACTCATGATGACAAAATACTGGATACAGTACATTCAAAGGAACATTAAAATGAAACTGTGTAAAACTCACTGCCACTGTTCAAAACTCACTGCCACTGTTCAAGACCTGACTCTACTGCGGGCTTTGGTGCTTTTTATACCAATATCCAGTTCCATCATTCAAAGGAGACGATCTCTGTGTTCGACTACAGTCGGCGGAACAGTAAAATGAAACATATATCAGATGGAAATAAATGTACGACATCGCCGTTAGAAAATTGGCGTTAAGAATGGTCGCTGTCTTGGGTGTGTTAAAAACTTATGTGTTTACGAACATCAGTCGTTCTACTCTGTGGAGGTGGAAACGCTTTGGTGTAAATCGAAAACGACGTGAATTTGTAAGCAAACTTTTTGAGACGAACAAAGATTTGTTGAAATTGTTTTTATTGTCAACTCAATGTACAACCGCAAGAGGTGTTGTTGCATTTTTCAAAAGTACTCACAATTTACGATTATCAACTAAAACAGTGTATCGTTTCATAAAACTCATTGGTTTTACAAGAAAAAGGAGCAAACTCCGTGGACAGTGTAAAGGGACTTAGTTCCACTTGTCACTGAATTTTGTAGTAGATACAAGGATACAATCAATGCTGGGAAAATTTTAGTATCAGTTGACGAATGTGGGTTTAGTGAGAGTCTCAAGCCACATTATGGGTATTCCCCTGTAGGAAAACCTGTTATCGTTAAAACTACTGGTGGGTGGGTACACCATAGTTTGTTGATGGCAGTTTTTTCAGATGGTAGGAAGGAGTCCGTTGTGAAGAAAGGATCTGTGAAGAAGACGGACTTCGCTGCATTTATTGACTCATTGAGTTTGTGCAATAATTCAGTAGTAATAATGGACAACGCCAGTATCCATAAGAACTTGGTCCTCAGAAGCCCCGTAAATATTTGTTACACTCCTCCTTACAGTCCAGAATTCAATGCTATTGACCTGTGCTTCGCTAAGGTGAAGAAGGACTTACGTCGATTGAACTATATACCAAACGATACAAAGACGCACGTGTCTGATATGATTTCCTTAGCATTCAGCAACCTCACTGATAAAATCATGATGGGTTGTTTGACCACGTATGGAACACTCTCTTGAAGAAGCCTCCCAAGGTAGCTGAGCGCGACCAGTCGGCGGTGAGGGTGTACTGCACCCGTAAAAAAATCCAAGAAAAACACCGGAGGGGTGGCTTAGCCACCTCTCTTTTCGATGTCAACAAATCGATCAAGCGATACCCTGAGGTACGATGACTGCGATTCTCTCCAGAAACCAGCACTTACTCGGACCGGGACCGCTCCTCTGCTCTCAAAATCGCAAGGCTGCACTGCATGGAGCTGTTGGGTCTAGGGAGACCGCTTCCATTTTCCCGGTGCAAGGCTGCGTGTTGTTGACGGGCTACAACAAACATGATGGTGTTCCACTGCCCCGTGGATTTCTACACCATAAGGCACACACTCCTGTGTGGCCGTACACTCCAGAAAGCGGTTTCATTTATATGTTCCGTCGAGTGTAGCTGTATGAACGCATTCCTCGTTGCCCCCACCCCCCCGATTATATTTTGTATACCGAGTTTGCCCACCCCCCCCCCTGTCCCATTAGTACAGTTTTTGCTTACGCCGTCGCGAGCGTAACTCTTAGATGCTTCCGTTCCTGTGAAACATTCGTCGCCATACTGAATCGCAAAGATGTTGTGCCCCCTTCCCTTTGCTACATTCGCGCACTCTTTTAGGATCACGTCCTTGTTGTTTGACTTGATTCGACCGCCATTATTAGTTGACATTGTGAGAGGTCGAGCGATACCGGGGGTGTATGCTTTGTCAGCGAAACATCCCACGTATTGGTAGGGTGCTGATGCCATTGCCTGTGCCTGTGCCCGTGCTGCACGCGCCTGCGCCTCTGCATTTGCACGCGACTGTGCCTGTGCCTGTGCTGCACGCGCCTGCGCCTCTGCATTTGCTGCATTTGCACGCGCCAGCGCCTCTGCATTTGCACGCGCCTGCTCCTGTGCCTGTGCTAGTGCCTGTGCCTGTGCCTTTGCACGCGCCTGCGCCTGCTCCTGTGCCTGTGCTCGTGCCTGTGCCAGTGCCAGTGCCTGTGCCTGTGCCTGTGCCTGTGCTTGTGCCTGTGCCTGTGCCTGTGCCTGTGCCTGTGCCAATGCCTGTGCCTGTGCCTGTGCCAGTGCCTGTGCCTGTGCTTGTGCCAATTCCTTTGCCTGCGCTTTAGTCGCTGACAAGTCATGCTGTAGTTGAGCAATGGATCTTTCATTCATCGCGGACAAGGTTTGTTGTGTCTGAGCAAGGGAGGTCGTCGCTGACAATTCCTGCTGTAGTTTAGCGATGGTTATTTCATTCTCTGCGGACACCTTCTGTTGTGTCTGAGCAAGAGAGGTCGTCGCGGTTAAGTCATGTTGTAGTTTTGAGATTGATCCCTTCGCGGCCTTGAAAGTGTTGATATCGCCCTTGGTAATGCATGCCCCGTCTACGCAGACCTTGGCATTGCCACCATTTACATTCAAATTTCCAGAGGCGGTGATGTCTTTAGTGTACGTGGGCCCGTTGAGGGTCGTAGCCCCTCCAGACCACAATCGCCCGACAGCCAGACCCCCGTAGTACCCAGTCCCATCTTTATTGAATAGTCGCAACCAGTCGTCGTTCCCATACTTGTCACCCACACCACTTAAACTCCACTTATTCCCAAGCTTGATACGATTTACATTGGTTATGTCTGCCGTCATACCACCCTTGTGCCATGCATTGCCATCCGCAGTGAACTTGTGAGCGACGGCACCTTCTCCTCCACATCCCCCGTTTGCGCACGAGTCGCCCCAAATCTCAAAGACCTCATCCGAGTCGTCGTTAATCGTTAGGCGCAGAGAACTCTTATTGACGCCGTGGACTACTTTACGCAGGGTGTAATTATCCGTATTGTTACTCTTAGGCGTCTGGAACCTAATCTCCCCTTTTACAGAGATATTTGGTACAACCTTGTTATAAGCAATGTTTTCCAACCCGTAAATGCCGTTGTCTGCGACGTTGTAGGATTTCACGTACCTTTTTCTATTGATTGCGTTGAATGGTTTGTTGGGATCGTTGGTTGGAATGGTTGGTTGGAATGGTTGGTTTGAATGGTTGTTTGTGAGACCCTCCCTTATCGGGGGCTTCATGGATATAGCGACGATTACGGAAAGCAAAATAATTGCGAAGAATTTGTACACTAAAAGATCATCGGCCATGTTTACTGATAATAATTACAGGTACATTTTATGTATTTCTACCAAGAATTTCTACCATTGTGCTCACACCATCCCATCATTTTACTTGATCAGGAATGTCTCGAGTCGCTCTAGGTCCCGTATGTACATGTCCTTCTCATCCGTGACGCGCACCGCCTCCATCTCGGTGCGCCTCGCGTCGCGTTCGCGCTCCAGCGCATCCTTACGCTTCCGAGTCAGGCACGATACGGGCATCGACAGCAGGTACCTGAACGACCCTTTCACACACTCCAGTCCGTGCCTCTCGAGTGCGTGTACACGCTTCCTCTCTTTAGCATCTGGTGATACAGTGCCTTGTTGCATTGACGACGAGTCAAGACCTGATGAGTCATCGTCATCGTCATCGTCATCGTCATCGTTGTCGTTGTCGTCGTCGACCACCTCCTTGAACACGTCCAGTTCTCCTGTGACCACTAGCTCCACGAAGCGCACCTTCTGCTCCAACACGCGCAAGGTCTCCGCCAGCTCGCGCTCGAGCCATGCCTTGCGCTGCACGTAGACCTTCATGCGCTGCTCTAGGAACTCGTCTAGGATCTCCTCTGGACTGGAGTACTTGCGGATGCGGCCGCTGGCATCGAAGAGGTGCATGTTGGTCATGCACAGAGGTTTGGAGACGTACATCTTGAGCTCTATCTCCAGACGCGTGAGACCATTCACGGTGTCTCCGTATCCTATGTCGTCATCGTGTGCTTCGGAGTCTTGAGTAGTATTCACCTGGAGCCAAGAGGATGCCGTGGCGGAGTTCGAGAACGTGATGGTGAAGCTTACATTGTCCTCCGTGCTCTCGTTCGAGAACCCTTTGACACCCTTGGCGTTGTTATCCCCGACGAAGTTCTCGAGCGTCTCCTTGAAGTCGTCGATCCATACGCCTACCGGTAGCTCGGTGATGCGCGCCTTGCGCGCGCCTACCTTCACCACGCTGCCGGTGATGACCTCGCGGCCGTTCACGCGAATGCCCCCCACTTCGCCACGGAAGCCCTTGTACCATGGTTTCAGCTTCGTGATGCGTTCTGTTCCGCAGATGCGTTCTCGGATCGCGATCACGAGGTCTCTGGGATCGAAACATGGGATGTGTGTGCTGTAGCCGGTTCCGATGCCGTCGGCTCCATTAGCGAGCACGAGCGGTATGATCGGGGCGTAGAACCGGGGCTCCACGCTCGTCCCGTCGTCCGTGAGGTATTCTAGGACGCGGTCGTCCTCCCTGGGGAAGAGGGCGCGCATCACGGGCTCTAGACACGTGTGGATGTATCGAGGTGAAGCGTGGTCCGACCCACCTCCGAGGCGGCTCCCGAACTGTCTGATGGGCTGCAGCAGGTTCAGGTTGTTGCCGGCACCCACGAAGTTTTGGGCCATGGCGATGATGGTGCCCTGCATGGACGCCTCGCCGTGGTGGAAGAGGGAGTGCTCCGCAACGTAAGCCGCAAGCTGAGCGACTCGCGCTTCCGGGTAGTTGTCGTTCGAGGGACCGCATCGCTTGAAGCAGCCGAAGAGAGCTTTGCGCTGGGACACTTTAAGACCGTCCACAACGGATGGTACAGACCTGAGGACGTCGTAATTCGAAAAGTGTTTCAGATCCTTGTCGATGAAGTCTCTGTAGCACACCCTCATCTGCTGCGATGCTTGGTAGTCCAGCGTGTTGTTGGTGTCGTAGGATTGTAGCCACGCCTTCCGATCGTTCGCGCGACGCTTGTCAAACGATCTGGAGAGTGCGTCGGGACACGTTCTCTCGTCTGCGATGTGGTAGGTTACAGTACGCAGTTCTCGGAAATACTCTCTCGCCTCCTCTGATGTCGATGTCCCCAGCCCCTTGTAGTACTTAGCAGTCCACGACTTTCTGGAGGAGTCGGACTTCTTCTCTTCTTGCCATCGCTCAAAGTCCGAGATATTGTAAAAGCTTACGACATTATGCTTCTGCTTACTAGAATGTTGCTTGATCTTCACGATTGGCGTGAGCATGGATGTCATGAAACCATCAATTGCGAGGAGCGATGGCCAGAGCTGGTGGAAGAGGTTGAAGACGAGCCCTTTGATGTGCGAGCCGTCGACATCCTGATCGGTCATGACCATGATGCGTCCGTATCTTAGATCCTTGACCGAGTCGTACACGCGTCCGCTTTGGAGACCCATGATCTTCTTGATGTTGCTGATCTCCTCGTTGGCGGAGATTCTCTCTGAGGGAGCGTCGCACACGTTCATGACCTTTCCGCGTAGGGGGTTGACGCCATAGAGTTGTCTTCCTACGACGGCGAGGCCAGCGGCTGCCATTGCCTTGGCGCTATCCCCCTCCGTGAGGATGAGCGTGCACTGCTCGCTCTTTGCCGTTCCCGCCCACTCGGCGTTGTCTAGCTTTTTGACCTCATAGACAACGCTTCGCTTTGCGCCGTCTGTCTTGCGGGTGTCGCGTTCTGTGGCCACGCCGCTTAGTGCGCTTACTCACTCCACGAATCCGTCTACCTTGCAGAGGCGCCCGATGAAACGTTCGGAGATGCCTATGGATGATGATTTCTTGTTCGTCCCTCCGAAACGTGTCGCCGGTGTAGTGAGGAGTTCTTTGGCCTGCGAGTCGAACGTCGGGTTGGGGATGGTCGCCCGAACGAAGAGGAATAGGCTCTCTCTGACGAACTGCGGTTTGACGACCGACTGTTTGAGCGAGCGTCCGATCTTGGTGCTAGTGTTGCTGACGTACTCAACAACGCGTTTGCATATGTTTTGTAGTATGTATTCAACGTGCTTGCCTCCGCGTACGGTGTTCAGTCCGTTAACGAACGAGACTTGTTGGAACCCGGTGTCCGATAGCTTCGCCCCCACCTCCCATTCGAGTCCCTCGAACATCTTCAGGTTTTCGAAGACGAGTTCGGATTCCGTGTTACCGTGTATGTTGGCGTACTGCTCGAACGACCGGATGGGCAAGATATGGTCGTTAAATGTGACGGTCACGCGAGTGGGCGTGAGCGCTGCAATGTCGTACGCGCGCCTCTCCATGACCTTGAGGATATCCTCAGGAAGAGACTGAAGCCCTCCGAAGCGTTTGTAGTCGGGGAGGAAGCGCACGCTGACGAATTGCTTGGGATTCCTCGTCCTGGCTGGCACTGGGGAGATTGTGGGTGGCAGCGTGCGCAACATGTTCTCCTCGAACCGCTGGGTGTACTTGAGGCGGCGTGTGGCGTCTAGCGTCTCTACTTTGAACCATTCCGAGAAGATGTTGCAAGCCTTGGCTCCGATGCCATTCTGTCCGCCAATGGTCCTCTCCATGTCATCGTCGTAGTTGGCTGACGTGAGCATGTGTCCGAAGATAAGTTCTGGGGTGTAGCACTCGTGTTCCGGGTGCATCTCCACAGGCAGCCCTACTCCATCGTTACGCACTCCGATGACGCCCGTGCCGCGGTCGACGCTAATATCGATGCGGCGGACTGCATCGTTCTCGTGCACCTGATCAAGTGCGTTCACGAGTATCTCGTCGAAGATTTTGAACAATGCCGGTATGTGCACAGTCGAGTCGTGCGCCATCTCAATGCGCACATTAGCAGCATCTGCGGCGACGGAAGCCTTGGTTCTTGTTGATACCGCTTTCGACGAGTCGCTGATGGTGCTTGACGCATCATCATCTTCGTCTTCCTTGTTTTCATCAACGCATGTTGGTGCCGTCGTCTTGATCGTGGTGTGAACGACGATGCGCTGTTTTGCGTCGGTCGTTTGCTCCACAGAGCCTACGTACATACTGGGGCGCAGGAGCACATGGTCGCGTTGCGAAAGCTTTCGGTATGTCGGGGGTTGGTGCAACATTTACTGGAAACGGTTGTTGAACTTCATACATTGCACATGTTTACACCAAGAATTCACGGTTTACAATGTTTATCACCAAGAATTCACGGTTTACAATGTTCATCACCAGAGCCTGCATGGATTGCACATGAATGAGAGGGTGACCCCGACTTGCCTCACCAGCTTGGAGCAATAAGGTACGGATGAGGCGTTTATGGGTTGCAGTTGGTTGTCTTGGCGTGCATGAGGGTTCTTATCAGATTCAGTTGGCTGCATGAGGGTGTCATAGATTCCGTTTGACTTGCATGAGGATGTCATGGGTTGCTTTTGATGCCTGCTAATGAAGCCACCAAAGGGGGCTAGGCTCGCGTAGCTTGCATCATTCGCGGGCCTGGGATGAGAGTTGCGCTGGTGCAGGTCAAGCAGGTGCACAACCACGGCCGGCTGCTTTTCATGACAACGCCCGGTGCAGCAGCTTGACCTGCAACTGTATGTCACTTTACAACAACATGCTCCCTCTCAAACTCCAATTCTTGTGCTTCATACAGCTGCTCCTTCGTTACTTTAACTGTTTCTGCTGATGGCTGCTGTGCTCCTGGGTTCTCAGAATTGACACAGGACCACAACTGTTTTGGTGGTTGAATTGCGTACCATCCACCTTTGGGGTAGACTGTTATAATGCCTTGAGCTTCCGCAGTCACATGCATGATTTCAGTGAAACCAGGGGCACCAACAACACCAAATATCTCCGTACGCCCAGAATAGGTAGCCCATGCGGCGCACAACTGTCGTTGCTGAGTTGTTACCTTGCCAACTGGCAGACTGCCTGTTGCACAGAGATCAATGAACTCCGCAGTCCGTTTCATGCGGGCTTGCATTCCAGCGATGTGGCTGTTCTCCACGCTGCTCTTCGCTTCAATCAGGTAAAGATGGTTTTTTGGCTCTGCATACAATACACCATCCCACTCCACACCCTTTGGAAAGACATCTGGCACATGCTCAATTTTGTGCTGGGACCGTGGCAGCTCAGAAACATCATCGTGCCCTGCGTGCAAGTGCATCTTCATGAGGCTGGTTACCAGTATCTCATATGAATCGTTCTGCTTCAGATGGTAGTTGCTGAGCGCAGTGACCCCCAGGCGCATTGACTGGCAGCTGTCCTTGGTGATTGTGAGTTCATGCAGCAAAATCTTCTGCTGCTTGATTATATCCAATATGTTCTGAGCTGCCTGCTTGTTAGCCTCCATGCTAGCTGTCAGAGGGATCATCACTTGTTGCTGCTGCTTCTCAAAGGCCTCATGCATACCAAGAACCCGTCCCTCTTCAAAAGCCTTTGCATGGTGCTGATCAACCTTTCTGGCTTCGTCATCATAAGCAAAGTGGATCCATGCCAAAGTTGACATTGCAGCCACCAGCTTCCTGCAAGTGCTGTTGAATCCAATGTTGGTGTACTGAACGCACAAGTTCACTTGGGGGTTCGACCCCAGCCATGTAAGGATGTTATCCAAGCAGGAATCAGTCAGCCGACTATCTTCAAATCGGAACTCGATAGCTTTGGCACTGCTTTTGTAGATGGCTTCATCAAGCTTTTTGATAAGGTCCAGGTCCGCTACGCGTTGTAATGTGATCACTTGCATGATTGGAGTAACCCTTACATCGGGGTTTGCTTGGAAGGTTGCAACAGTTGACTCGTTTGCTTTCCGAAAATAAGTAAACCTAACAGTGTATAAGGAATTTGCATGTAATGGGCGTTCCTGCATCCCGGCCGATTTTTAATGGTTGCGAAACACGGTCTGGAGCGGAATTGTGATTCCTCTGGGCTGATATCTCAGGCTAGCGAGTCGTTCCAGAGGCTCTAAATTATGAGTAGTAAATTTCAAAAAATCCGCCGGGAGGTAGGAACGCCCATTATGTACTAAATATCAGAATGCCATGTATGGCAACCAACGCTTCTGTAAAATTGGCAAGGCCTCCGATGCCCTTGGTGTCTCCAGGACCGTCCTCCGTCGATGGGCGGATAATGGCACGATCAGAACGATCCGGACTCCAGGCAACCAACGTCTCTTTGACCCAAGCAGCATCCAAGGCTACCTCATCGAGCAGGAAAAAAAACCAGCAGTCGTCAAGTCATTCTCTACGCACGTGTGTCCTCACACAAACAACAACCCGACCTGCTCAGACAGCAATTTTTCTTGCAAATCCATATTTCTGACAAACATTCAGGATGCGAGCAAGTCATTCGAAGTCAAGGACGTCGGATCAGGGCTCAACTTCAAGCGCCCAGGACTTTTACGAGTATTGGGACTCGTCACGGCAGGACTTGTATCGTCAATTGTTGTGGCTTCCAAAGACAGGCTCGCAAGGTTTGGTTTCGAGCTCATTGAATGGATTTGCTCGTAGCACTCCTGCTCGATCATCGTTCTCGATCACCAAGACGGAGCCCCTGAAGACGAGCTTGGAAAAGACCTCATGTCCATCGTTCAAGTATATTGTTGCCGATGGAACGGTCGAAGACGCTACAAAGCCAAATGCCAAACCCAAGTTGAGTACCTTAAAGCTGAAGCTGAACCCAACCAAGGCTCAGAAATCGATGCTGGCAGAGTTTGCAGGGTGCAGCCGGTTCATGTACAACAAGGCGGTGGCAGCACGGTTGGGCGTCGGAAGCACTCACAAGTCTGTCTTCCGAATTCGAGACAGGTATGTGACGAACAAGGTGAGGGGGGAGGGGAAGATGCCAAACCCGTACTTCAAGAATCGCCAATGGTTGCTTCAGTGCCCCAAAAGCGTACGCCAAAGTGCAATCAAGGCTGCCTTGGCAAACATCAAGGCTTGCTTTTCGAATCTGAAAGCAGGTAATATCAAGCAGTTTTCAGCTCCGTTCAGACGGAAGAAGACAGAGCTTGAGAGGGGTTGGGCCATTGAGATGGATCAGAAGAACGTTTCCAAGGATGGCGACAAACTCTTCATCTTCAAAGACATATTGGGCAACATGCGCTACTTCGGTAGCAAACAACTCCATAAGTTGATGCCTGAGGAAAACCCGACCCACGATCCAAAGGTAAAAAAATCCCGCTTCGGCGAATATTTCCTCGTCTTGTCTGTCGCTGCCAGGGACAGGAGGGCAGAGCGGAAGCCTGTCCATCCAGACAAGGTTGCAACTGCATCCATCGACCCAGGCGTCCGCAAAACAATGGTCACGTACTCACCAGAGAATGAGGAATCCTTCATGCTTGGTCAGGGACAGGCATCCGACCTTGTCAAACTCCTGCTGGTTCATGACAAGCTGCAGTCAAGGTTGGATACTGAGAAAACCTTACGATCAAAAGAGAGGATGAAGCTAAGGTTGCAGATGATTCGCATTCGGAAGAGAATTTTTTACCTCAAGAAAGAGTTTAGGGACCAGACAACAAATTTCTTGGCCGCTCGCTACGATGTGTTGTTGGTACCTCAATTGGAGAAGGCGAAGATGACAATCAGTGCTGAACGGGAGCTGACAACCAAGGTTGCCCGTCAGATGCTGACTTTGAGCCACTCTGTGCTGTTCAATCGGCTGAAGGAGAAGTGTGAAGAGTACGTGAGCAGTGTTCTTGCATGTGCTTTGAGCAGTACACAAGTCAGACATGCCCTATGTGCGGTTTTCTTAAACAAGTGTGGAGAGACAATACACCTGCAAGAACTGCTGGAGCTAGACATCTGTCCGCGGGGCGGTAGAGCTGGAAGCATCCCGTATTTCTCCTCCACTATGTTGATTGTGGAGGTTTGTGCGAGCCTTTGCTATATTATGTTGTACTGGTGCTGTGAGGATGCCAGGGTGGTGACGAGATGGGAAGGAAGCGACTCTACTCCGCAGAATTCCAATAGATATGACTCCAATAATTTGTTGTCTGCTTGTAGCGACTGACTGGAGTCGTCTCGGGGCACTAACAAACACGGATTAGTTAATACACGAGGCATAATCTGGGTTACTATTGAGGGTCCTTTGGAATCTTCTCTTTATTCTGGAAGATGGGCCCGGCGCTGAGCCTGTCAAGAATTCCAAGAGCGGGGAGAGGAAGGCCTGCTGCTGACCAGGGTCGGTATGCTTAGATTCCTCTCTTCTTTTCTTCTAATCTAGCTATACGGCATATGAATAAGCCGAGGAAAGAGGAGCGAAAGGGGAAGCATCTCTAGGGGATCTGAGACATTGTGGGGGCAGCTGGCATCTTCCTGAAGGCAGTTCGAACAGAAAATCCCTGTTCGTAAAGGACAGCAGCCCCGGGGGAGTTGACCCCTATGATACCCCTATGGAGAATTCATTGTCTTTCTTACTACATGTCCCCCGGACCCCCAGATGTGTAATAAGAAATTCATAGGTTCGAGGATATACGGGTAGCTTAAATTCAACGGTGTATTGTGTACATGTGTACAACAATCGACCGTCTGTCCAAGTTGTACATAGAGAATTGGAATTGATTCAATATACTGTAACATTATTGACCGGTCTGAGTGTAACATTATTCATGAGGACTGAGTGTAAGGATGGCTTTGATTACCTCTTCCCATGCAAGTTGTTTCGCGCACAATGATAATGTCTTAGTTGGTTCCAGATCTTTAATGTTTTCAGCAGAATATGAAAGTCTTGCGATCGTATCAACGATTTCTTGTTCTGTTCCAGTCTTGATTTGATTTTCTTTTTCGAACTCCTCAAAACACCTTTGTGCACGGCCCTTCATAAAGTTATCAGGGGGTGGGGAGTGCTTGTTGTATATTTCTCTAAGTGGCGTCGTTCGATCTAGCAAGCACGCGATACGGTCCATTCTGTGATTGTGCTTGTGTTCTTCGTATACTACGGGGTCTTTAAGACAACAACAACATGGGACGATAACATTGACCCATGGATTAGTAATTGTCCAAGACCGTTGTTTACTTGGAGGTGCACCACCGTACTCATGAGTGTAATATTCAGACATCCTCCTCTCCTCCAAAGATGTTGCCGCCGCCGAACTCGCGTGACAGGTGATGTACACACCGTTCAAAATTATTCAAGTTGGGTTTCCGCACACTGCATGAGAGGAAGATGACGTCGTCGTCCTCGTCCAACACGTGGCTGACACATATTGTACCAAGCATGCGTGTGTGTGGCATGTCATCGAATTCGGTTCGCGATGTATGCTCAAGTATTGGTGTTCTTGATGTGGCGGGATCTTCTGTCTTCTTGTTGGCGGTGGCCAGGCGGATACCCCTCTTTTTAATGAAGAGGGTCTTGTTCCTGTTGTTGACATGAGCGACATTTTGATACATCTCCCCTGCATCCAACAATGACGCGACGTGTTCCGCGATACGCACTTCGTCTTCTTTGAATGCGACTACGAACCGCGTGTCTCTGTGCGTTGCTGAGAATAGACGACGTTGACGAGGATGCAACGAAGATTGATAATTATTCGTTGTTTTTGCGAAGAGGGGGGCGAATGGGAAGTTCAGCTACTGGGTTTCATCCGACTCGAATGCCAAAGGAGTGGACCCCGATCTGTGTGGCAAGGATAACAGCCCTGTCAATGACTTTTCTCCATACGCCTCAAGGTACCTAGCAGCATCAACCCTTGCCATGCTTCGCATCCTGCACGTGAGGAAGCAAAACAAGAGGGGTTTCATGGACGTCACGGAGAATTTGACGCTGGATAACTTGGCGAATCCGTTGGACACAACGCGATGTCTGGATTTCTTGCGTTTCCACCAGTTTGGTCATGGTGACACACAGACGATCGAGAAAGTGTACTCGAGCAATCCACACACACTGATGTACCATACCGGCACCGGTGTTGAGAATATCGTGCCTATCCCCATGGATGTTTCCCATTTGGAGGATGAGAAGCGGGATGTCGTGAAGGCCCTGGTTGCGAATGTAAGGAGGTGGCACCACCACTTTCCTGGGAACTACGTGGACCCGGTGAATACACATGAGCTGGCGACTGGTGAGCTGCCAGAGGAAGTTGCCGACAAGGTCACCGCCGTGATTGCACACCTTGATGTTATTCTGGACACCACCATCTCTGGTGGAAATCTCTCCGTTGAGACTAGTTTGAAGTTCCTGCATGACTTGATCAAACCGAAGGACTGCATTGCCTACGACGGAGGACTGCGGAAGCAAACTGTTGCCGAGAGCATGTCCGTTCTTGCTCCGATGCTGGACCTCAGACGCGTCTTCATCGATACGAGCATGCTTCCCTCCAACTGGAAGCTTGGATTCAAGAATGCTGTGTACAAGGTCTACGATGTCGGCTGGTTGGCTAATTCTGGACATATTCGAGGAACCAAGTGGAAACAGCTGAATGAGGCAGCGGACACTCCACAAATGGCTGACCTGGATCTGAGCCACATGCTGCGGCTCATGTTTTACGTTCACCCATCCGCGATGAAAAAGTACGGTGCACTGGAATGCAACACGGTACCTGTGCGGGCCCTCGGGGACGCCGGCCCATCTCGGGAACGACTAGGGAACTTCAATGCCAATCCTTGTGAAGAGACAGCGTGTGACCTTCCTGATCCCATACACGCATCCAAGCGGATGACTATCTCATACACCGAGCCGAAACCCACCTGTAATGATGATGATGATGACGAGATTCCCAAGCCTGGACAAGTCGGGTTTGCAGTTTGCAGCAAACCGTCTGACCCATACGCTGTGCGTTTGAGTGATTCTCCCGACGGAGATGTTCCGCATCGTGTGTACGCGTTCAAGGTGAACTCCATCAGAGAGAGTAATGGATTGTTCTACGTCCAGGGCGTGTACATCAAATCCGATTCTGCGTGTGTCGATGGCATGTTTGAGTTCCCGACGAAGCCGCGTTCACAGCGTGTTACATATCGTCGCGAGGACTTTTTGATGGTTCTCTTGTTAGATGATGGAGAGCTCAAGCAGAAGAGGTCTCGGTTGGATGCTGAGCAGGTAGCTCTGTTGAAGAATAAGGCTATCAATGCTATCAAGGGTGACTTCGCCATCGAGGATGGGGATGTGTGAGCCCCATCCCATCCTGATGGGTGATGTGTTCCAGCCTCCCGGCCGATTTTTACTGGTTGCGAAACATGGTCTTGAGCGGAATTGTGATCCTCCGTGCTGATATCTCAGGCAAGCGAGTCGTTCCGGAGGCTCTAAAATCTGAGTAGAAATTTTAAAAAATCCGCCGGGAGGAAGGAACGCCCATTTTAAGGTGTCCCACAATTTGTGTCTCCGACTGTACAGTCAACGGAATAATAAAATGAAAACGCTTCGTGTACGGCACACCTTACGGTGTAGCAACCCACGGGGCAGTGGAACACCAATACGATTTTGAATCAACAAATTGCAAGATGTTAACGAGAATATCGTGGTTCTTTTTTAGATCACGGCTCTCCATCCTTCAGACTCCGTATCGTTCTTTTGTTGGTACTTTCGAGAGTGTCCATTTAAGGACCAGCCGCACTTAAGCGATCGCCTCTTCCCCGGTACCGTGGCCCAAAAGAACACGGGGGCTTTGTTGATGTGCAATGCGTCATGAAAGGAGGTTGCTTTGCTGGACGGGCCATTTTGTAGGACCATCCACTCGTACACTATAACGTCTGTCGACGCCTTGTACCGTTTTTTTGGATGTTTCATTTTAGTATTCCGTCAAGTGTAGCTGTATGATTTTTTATGTTCCGTAAAGTTTATTAACGTAAACTTCCTATGTTGGAAGCAGGAATAATTGCAACTGAATTTCAAAAATTCATAGTCCCTTTTTTAATGCTAGGTGCTAGAGAAGGAGTTAACATTGTAAACGATATTTTCACCAAAAAGCCCGAAAAAAAGGCTGTTGTTACTCGTTCCACCAAAAGTATCTCCAAGACGACGCCAACAAAGTCGTCTACAAAGTCCGAAAAGAATTATAAATCAACCGAAAAATCCGCGACCAAGGCTTCGTCAGGAACCAAGGCTTCGTCAGGAACCAAGGCTTCGTCAGGAACCAAGGCTTCGTCAGGACCCAAGACTTCGTCAGGACCCAAAGCTTCGTCAGGACCCAAAGCTTCGTCAGGACTCAAAGCTTCGTCAGGACCCAAATCTTCAAGACCCAAGAGCAATAATTGAAACAATGCGGAACGTAATTGAGTCTTTTTCACCGAGTGTAGTAGTGACGACGTGATACATGTCGCGAACGCAAATCAATCAATGAAACGTCTCATTATCGTTTACGGTCACCTGTTGCAACCTTTTTTATTTATAGGAAAAACGGGTTGCGCGGTCAATCGTTCGTTGATTTTGTATTTGTAAGGACATGTAAAGTCTTTTCAATGGCACTGAAAATTGTAACACGTATCCCTTGGAGCGTTCTCACAGCTTGCCTGGCCGTGTGCACGGCGTTGTATGTGTTCATGTCTAATTCGGACATCCACACAAAGATGCAAAAGCGTATCGAGATGGTTCGATTGGAGTGTCTGTCCTTGGTGAGTTCTAAGTTGCGCCAGAATGCGCCCGATGGTAATGAGACTTGTAACAATACTAATCACGTTATTGTCTTGAAGAAGGGTGACGGTAAGTCCGCAAATGTGGAAGACGATTCCGACTCTGGGGAAGAATATACCGATGACCATGAGGACAATGAAGATGACGAGGTAGACAATATGATCGACATTGTCGGGACGATCATTACCTTCAATTTATCACCATGCATCGAGGACCATTCTGTAAATTATACCCCACAAACTTCTTGTGTCATCACGGATACTGATGTTGGTGATGTTGATGCTGATGGTACTAATAGTAGCGATACTGGTTCCGCTACTACCTTGCCACAACAGACTGAAATAGTACCTATTGAGGGTGATAGTGAATCTCTTCGACCCAATAATTTGAACGAGGGTAAACTCAAGTCTATGCGCGTCGACGAGCTTAGGAGACTTCTTTCTAGTACTAACACCCCTGGTGTGACAGCAACTGCTATTGCCTCCATGAAGAAAGATGCCATCATATCTCTTATTATAAGCACCGCGTTGTAACCGGGTGCCGGAGTTTACACGAATATTTTTTAGTGATCCGTTTTAAATACAAAATGGCGAGTACAATTCCTGTGTTGATAATCGTGGTATCAGGTTTATTCGGTTTACGATCTATTTTTCTGAAGCGTTCTCCGAGTGCGAAGTCACCCCCCTCGAACGCTAACGCGAACGCTAACGCTAACGCGAACGCGAACGCTAACGCGAACGCTAACGCGAAAACAAACGCGAACGCGAAAACAAACGCGAACGCGAAAACAAACGCGAACTCGAAAGAACAGGGAGTGAGGAGTCCTCAGAAACGCGAAGACCTTAAACGTCGTGAAGTAGACAACAATATAGATGACGCATCGATCAAGCTAAATGAAGAAGAATCTGTGTCACGCAAACCGTTCATACCATCAGCGGTCTACAATATGAAACGCCGAGCTATGTTTGATCCGGATTCCCTAACCCTAAAAAGCAAGAATAACCGTGACAACAACAACGATAGTGAAAGCGACAGCAATGACCGCAAAAACAGTGCCCGCACCCGCAACAATGATAGTGACAGTGATAGTGCGAATGAGAATGAGAATGAGAATAGGCGCGGGCGCGGGCGTGGACGCGGGCGCGGGCGCGACAATGAACGACTTCACATTAATGGTGGGGACAATGGTGAGACAACACAACAATCCATTTCTAAAAACGTAGGCCCGAGATCTAGCGCCCGTGGTGGTAATAATAACGGCCCCTCTTTGTATGATGCGCTTCCTCGATCTCACGAAACTAATGCTGCTAATGCTGCTCGGACAAGCCCGTATTTGGGCAGCCCGTACGGAATGCCACCTTCAATGTCTATGCCACCTTCAATGTCTATGCCACCTTCAATGTCTATGCCACCTTCAATGTCTATGCCACCTTCAATGTCTATGCCTCCTCAAGATGGCAAATATCAACGTAACTCTGGTTCGATCAACCGGAACCCCTCGTAAACAATTCCTACCCCCTTGACACGAATTCCTTTCGTCCTCAGCGCCTGGTCTAGGTGTTCATCGCGCCTCTCCAGATCTTGGTTGCCCCTGTGATACCGTCCGACTCGGCCTTGTTCCATATCTTCCACTCGTCGAATGCTGCGTCAAGCGTGAGCGTTTCCGCCGATACCGTTTCTTCTTCGGCCTTCTCTACACACTTGTCGACAAAATCGGCAAGGTGATCGTTGTCGCGCTGGTACTGGTGAGTACACGCCATGACAGGCTCAGGCTCCTCGAGCGCCTGCCCGAACGTGGCCGTGTATGTGTGTATCAGCATCAATACGAAGTGCTCCTTCCAATGATCCAACTTTGACGATAGTTCAAGGTCCATGGGGAACTCGTTAGGGTGGTCCGGGGATGGCTTGGGCACGAACTTGGACTTGAACTCTATCACGCGTATGCGTCGCCACGTGCCTCCGTCGTCCGAAGGAACCGAAGGTAAATGGTTGCACTGTAGAAACAACTTGAATTGCGGCTTCCACTCAACGGGGGGCTTGTACAACTCCCTGCACTGAATGGTATCTCCTCCCGAAAACTCTTTCATTAGTCCGATGTTCAGGTGCTCGTTCTCGCATGGCTCCTGCAGCACACCGAAACGCCTGCCTTTGGCCCTAGCGATTTCGGAAGTGGCTGCGTTGCTAGCCGCTCTCTGGCGCGTAAGAAGAGTGACAGGGAACTTGCAGCAATAGTCCCCAAGCGACTTTTCCATGAGAGAGATCGTGATGGACTTGCCGTTCGATCCGCTTCCTGTCCACACGTTCATGCGCTCGTACCGGATGTGCCCTGAGAGACAATCCGCGAGCGTCCTTAGAAGGTACGTGCGCACGTCCTCTCGTGGGTGCGTCTGGGCGAAGAACTTGTTTATTTCGGCGACCACTGGGTGGTCGCGATGGAATGGGGTGTACGCACAACCCGTCGAGAAGGAAATGTAGTCGTCAGGACGACCGTCACGGAACTCGAAACGCTCCAAGTCGTACACCCCGTTCTCGAACCCCACCAGAGAGCAGTTGCTGTCAAGGAGGTCGCAGAACTTCTCGACCTTGAACAACTCACAGCACTCGCGCATCACGTTGTCCTTGAAAGCGGTCTTCTTCAACTGCAGGGATACGGCGGTGAGTTTGTGAGCCAGCTCGATCAACCTTTTCTGCTCAGACTCATCAACCGTCAGGGACATGGATTGAATGTTCATGGTAGCGCGGGTGTATTCGCTGACCACTTCGGTGCTGATCTTGCCGCGTAGAGTGTATGCGGAATCGGTCTCGTGCCATCGATGGTTCCTGAACTCGTACCAGATGCGCATCTTGATGGAAGCGCACACGTAATCATAGCGATACATGTGGTGCACCACGCGAGCGACGTCATAATGCGTCCCGTTCGAGCTCTGCATGATGAGCGAGTGTAGATCATTGCGGATAAGGTTCAGGTACGCCTCGGGGTTGTCGTGTTTTGCCCACATATGTAGTGTGCCTATCCCGAGTCCGCCTGTGCGCATCTTGTTCCACAAACGAGCGCACTCGGTGTTCACATACTTTGGCGACTGTTGGCTGAATTCCTCCCACTTGTCTAGTAGGCGATGATCTATATTGCGCAGACACCAACCTACGCGGACCCACTCGTTGTAGCAGTCGGCGCGAGCTGGAGAAAGCATCATCACAAGCTGGGAAATGCGAAGGAACTCATCGGTGGAGACGTGGTTGTTCCTATAATCGTCTTCCTGCATGACTACATTCTGGATCGTCTCTCGCATTCTGTTGTGATGTTCTCGTGTGCGTGAGCATACAGTCACCTCATCAAGATAATCTTCTCTTAGCTCGCTCTCGGTGTACTTGTTCCGGATAGAGAGTATGTCTGAGAGATGTTGTTCGTCTTCCGCTATCGGGACCTCCACTAGTGAGGAGACGGAGTCCCACTCTAGCACGCTGTGCACGGTGTACGGCGTGGCACCAGGTTTTCGACTTCCGTACATCATCCAGTTGTTCTTTTCGATGACTGCCTCGTCCACGACATCCTCAATGCGCGATAACAAGCCAGGGATGTGTGTGGAGAACAGGGCCGATAGGTCATCTAAGACCTTCTGTCTGAGGAGGTACTGCACCTCGGTGCGGGTCACGATGTCCGGGACGATGATGTGCAGTCCGTCCTTTAGCACGCCGCTCTTGAAGAGCATAGGAGCCTTGGATCGGGACATGACAAAGAAACGGATGCGCGGAGCGTCGACAAATTCTCGGATGCGTTGAAGGTATATTTTGCATATCTGAGGTGCCAATGAGCGAATGTCCACTATGGACTTGTCAGGAGAAGCCCTGCCGCCTCCAATACATCCCGAATCGAGTCTCAGGTCTAGGTCAATGACGACCGGTCCGATGTGGCGGTGCTTCTCTGTGAGCGAGAGATCCGGTGCGCCTGCATTTACTGCTTCACGGTACAGACGGTGAAAATCTTCCTGGTCGGATGCGGATATGTAGTATGATCCTGCACTGCACGAGCGTCCTCCCCCCATGCCGGTGTGTGTGAATTCGTCCCCTTTATGTACACGGCGCTGGGATAGAAACCGGTGAAGCGCCTGCTCAGCCAGTTGCGGAGAGATGGGCGCGCTTGCATCATGTTGCTGTTGTGAAGGATTACCCATGGTAGTTCTTGGCGCTCCACTGTGGATTATAGTGTGAATTTGTAATATGCCTTTTATTTTCAACACGATTGTATCACTTTCATCAAAATATGTGTTATCGTAAGTGTGCGAGTAAATACTTTAGTAGTTGTTGTTCGTAACTTTTATACATTGTATCAACTGCTGCATATCGTGTGTTCTGATGAAGACTTGGAATAATCGAGAGAGCCTGTCTGCAGATAAAGATTGTCCGCAATGTGTGTTCCGACAAGGGCTGTCAGCCAGCCAGCTCAGTGAGTCATTGACTCGCGGACGATTGCACTAAAAATAATTCGCGTCAGTAAGTAAGTAAGTACATTTGTATCAAGCACAAATGTGTTAATACTTGCAGCGAAAGAGTGATGTGTAAGATCCCCCCCTCCCGAGGTTGTATTCGCACTGTCCGAGTCCAATTACGTTTACGGGTTGCCCTCGGCGCGTTTTTCATCACAACCTTAACAAAGATGGCCACGAGTTTTGTGGGGACGGAAAATGAAGGGTGTGAGAAGCACCAGGGTTGCATCGAAGATTCATGTATTTTCAAGTATCGCAAGCGCATTCAGAACAGTCAGAAGAGCGTAAGAAAATCTTCGAGACCTTCATTGAATCACTGAACACATATCGAATACGGAGACCCAAATTGTCATTGATGTAATCAATGACTTGGCAAATGAGGAACATGCACGTGAACAAGAACGTCCCTACATGTATGACAGGGACGAAATTGAAAAGCGTCTCTCACAGGATCCCTACTAAATTTTTGAGATGTAATGGGCGTTCATTCCTCCCGGCGGATTTTTTGAAATGTCTACTCAGAATTTAGAGCCTCCAGAACGACTTGCTAGCCTGAGATATCAGCCCAGAGGAATCACAATTCCGCTCAAGACATGTTTCGCAACCAGTAAAAATCCTCCTGGGAGGCTGGAACGCCCATTATGTCGAGATGTTGTGAGAGAGAGAGAGAGAGAGGGAGAGGGAGAGAGGGAGAGAAAATATGTTACACGTGGACGTGTGTCCCATCAATACAATTCACTACAGTGATTGTATCACATATCATCTACATCTTCTTCGTCTTTATCCTCGGCAATTTGTTCAATATGGTCGTCATTTTTTCAGTAGATTCCTCTTGCAGATGATCAAAGCGCCGTTTCTCAGCTCTGGCTGCTCGTGAATGTGTTGGATTTAATGATATACGCCCATATCCTCTTCGGTCAGCGCGAATGGTGAAATTGTCTCTGAACTCATTGACTGATTGATTTTAATTGATTGATTGATTGATTGATTTTAATTAATTTTAATTGAGTTTGTCACCCATTTATGCTGCGCGTGACCTGTGGGTTAGGGATTTACGCGAGGAATTGCGGTTCAATCGCCCCGCATCAATGAGTACGTTACAAAGGGTGGGTGTCTTGCGGCTTCCACGATGCGCCGGATAACCTTCTTCACCCTGTACGGGTACCAATGAACCTCTGCCACACCGAGCACAGGAGCACGCATATCGCGGACAACGTGGCGCCGAGCATCTCGGCTCCCACGTACACGCCCAGGAACTCTCCCTTGCATCCTGCGCCCTCGTTGAAGACCGTCGGACTTGCCAACACGCGGGCAGGAATTCATTGCACCACCGGTGAGCGGTCGTATGGCAAGGGCTGGTGCAGGAGAGCCAGTCCGATCATGATAGGCCGATTGGTACCGTCCCGTGCTTGTTTTGAGTGTACCACACACACGGCAGAGGGACGCGCCACAGTGTGAACCGAAAAGTTCCTAGCCCTTCGATAAGCCAGCACGCGCCTGTACTGTGATCCCTTCGCTTGCGAGAAGCATCCTAAGCAAGAAGGTCCCCTACGCTGACAAGCCCCGGGATCTGAGCGAAGGTACATTGCGCCTGACCGCATCCACACGGTACTGCGATACAGACGTAGAGGACTGCCTCGTGGGTGCGTGTCCCCCACAACGTAACAACCCATGTGATCGCAGGATTCAGTGCGCCCCGGGATGCGGAGACAAAGGGGTCGCTAGAAACGCATGATGGACAAGTGGCTGCGTTGCACAACAGGTTTGGGGGATAACGACCAACAATATTGGTAAGAAGAAGCTGCCACGACTTCGTCTGCACAACTATTGGAGAGCAACGATAATATTGTCCGGCGCGGAATTTATTTTGTTGTTTCTGAACCATTCCTCGTCATCATGATGTGTCGGAACAGAGGGGGGGGGGAGGGAGGAGACGAGGCGAATGTATGTCCTACTCAATCCTCTTCGATCCTGATTTAGATTCGATGTACTCATGATGACAAAATACTGGATACAGTACATTCAAAGGAACATTAAAATGAAACTGTGTAAAACTCACTGCCACTGTTACAAAAACGTATCACTGCCCTGTTTCAAGACCCTGACTCTACTACTAACTAGGTCGGGTTTGGTGCTTTTTATACCAATATCCAGTTCCATCATTCAAAGGAGACGATCTCTGTGTTCGACTACAGTCGGCGGAACAGTAATGGAAAACATATATCAGAATGGAAAATAAAATGTACGCGACACACTAACAGCGTTAGAAAATTGGCGTTAGATGGTCGCCTGTCCTGGGTGGGTTAAAACCTAATTATTGTTTACGAACATCTCTTCTACTCTGTGGAGGGGTGGAAACGCTTTGGTTGTAAAGCGAAAACCGCCGTGAATTTGTAAGCAAATATCTTTTGAGAAAACGAACAAAGTATTTGTTTGAAAATTGTTTTTATTTGTCACGCCTCACTGATACACCGCAAGAGTGTTTGTTGCATGTTTTCAAAAGTACTCACAATTTAACGATTATCAACTAAACATGGTTCGTTCCTAACAACTCATTGGTTTTACAAGAAAACGGAGGTTCAAACTCCGTGGACAGTGAAAGGTAAAATATAGTAATCCACTGTGTCACTGAATTTTTTCCAATAGATACAAGGATACATCAAATGCTGGTAAACTTTTAGTATCAGTTGACGAATGTGGGTTTGTGAGAGTCTCAGCCAACATTTGGGAGGGTGGGTTGTCAACTTCCGTACATCATCCAGTTGTTCTTTTCGATGACTGCCTCGTCCACGACATCCTCGATGCGCGATAACAAGCAGGGATGTGTGTGGAGAACAGGGCCGATAGGTCATCTAGGACCTTCTGTCTGAGGAGGTACTGCACCTCGGTGCGGGTCACGAGTGTCCGGGACGATGATGTGCAGTCCTCCTTTAGCACGCCGCTCTGAAGAGCATAGGAGCCTTGATCGGGACATGACAAAGAAACGGATGCGCGGAGCGTCGCCAAATTCTCGGGTGCGTTGAAGGTTATTTTGCATATCTGAGGTGCCAATGAGCGAATGTCCCACATGGACTTGTCAGGAGAAGCCCTGCCGCCCCTCCAATACATCCCGAATCAAGTCTCAGTCTAGGTCAATGACACCGGTCCGATGTGGCGGTGCTTCTCTGTGAGCGAGAGATCCGTGTGCGCCTGCATTTACTGCTTCAGGTACAGACGGTGAAATCTTCCTGGTCGGATCGGATATGTAGTTGATCCTGCATGCCAGAGCGTCCCCCCCCCATGCCTGTGTGTGAATTCGTCCCCTTTATGTACACGGCGCTGGGATAGAAACCGGTGAAGCGCCTGCCAGCCAGTTGCGGAGAGATGGCGCCTTGCATCATGTTGCTGTGTGAAATTACCCATGGTACCTCTTGGCGCTCCACTGTGGATTATAGTGTGAATATGTAATATGCCTTTATTTTTTCAACCGATTGTATCACTTTCATCAAAATATGTGTTATCGTAAGTGTGCGAGTAAGCACTTTAGTAGTTGTTGTTCGTAACTTTTATCAATTGTCACTGCAACTGCTCATATCGTGTGTTCTGATGAAGACTTGGAATAATCGAGAAACCTGTCTGCAGATAAAGATTGCCGCAATGTGTGTTCCGACAAGGCTGTCAGCCAGCCAGCTCAGTGAGTCATTGACTCGCGGACGATTGCACAAAAATATTCGCGTCAGTAAGTAAGTAATACATTTTATCAAGCACAAATGTTTAATATTTGCAGCAAAAGAGTGATGTGAGATCCCCCCCTCCCGAGGTTGTATTCGCACTGTCCGAATTACGTTTACGGGATGCCCTCGGCGCGTTTTTCATTACAACCTTAACAAAGATGGCCACGAGTTTTGTGGGGACGGAAATGAAGGGTGTGAGAAGCACCAGGGTTGCATCGAAGATTCATGTATGTTCAAGTATCGCAAGCGCATTCAGAACAGTCAGAAAGAGCGTAAGAGAATCTTCGAGACCTTCATTGAATCACTGAACAACATATCGAATAAGGAGACCCAAATTGTCAGTGATGTAATCAATGACTTGGCAAATGAGGAACATGCACGTGAACAAGAACGTCCCTACATGTATGAAAGGGACGAAATTGAAAAGCGTCTCTCACAGGATCCCTACTAAATTTTTGAGATGTATTGGGCGTTCATTCTTCCCGCGGATTTTTTGAAATGTCTACTCAGATAGAGCCTCCAGAACGACTCGCTAGCCTGAGATATCAGCCAGAGGAATCACAATTCCGCTAGACCATGTTTCGCAACCAGTTAAATCCGCCGGGAGGCTGGACCGCCCATTATGTCGATGTGTTGTGTGAGAGAGAGAAGAGGGAGAGAAATATGTTACACGTGGACGTGTGTCCCATCAATACAATTAACTACGTGATGTATCATATCATCTATCATCTACATCTCTTCTTCGTCTTTATCCTCGCAATTTGTTCAAGATGGTCGTCATTTTCAGTAGATTCCTCTTGCAGATGATCAAAGCGCCGTTTCTCAGCTCTGCTGCGCGTGAATGTGTTGGATTTAATGATATCCGCCATTCCTTCGGTCAGCGGAATGGTGAAATTGTCTCTGAACTCATTGACTATTGATCTATTGATTGATTGATTATTGATTGTTGATTGTTTGATTGATTGATTGATTGTTGATTGATTGATTGATTGGTTGATGTGATTGATTAATTTTGTCACCCATTTATGCTTCGTGACCTTGGTTTGGGGTTTACGCGAGGAATTGCGGTTCAATCGCCCCGCACCAATGAGTACGTTCACAAGGGTGGGTGTCTTGCGGCTTCCACGATGCGCCGGATAACTTCTTCACACTGTAGTACCAAGGAACCCTCTGCCACACAGAAGCACAGGAGCATGCATATCCGACAACGTGGCGCCGAGCATCTCGGCTCCCACGTACACGCCCAGGAACTCTCCCTTGCATCCTGCGCCCTCGTTGAAGACCGTCGGACTTGCCACACGCGGGCAGATCATTGCACCACCGTGAGCGGTCCTATGGCAGGGCTGGTGCAAGGATAGCCAGTCCGATCATGATAGGACCAGTTGGTACCGATTAGTACAGTACAGTTTAGTACAGTTTTTGCTTACGCCGTCGCGAGCGTAACTCTTAGATGCTTCCGTTCCTGTGAAACATTAGTCGCCATACTGAATCGCAAAGATGTTGTGCCCCCTTCCCTTTGCTACATTCGCGCACTCTTTTAGGATCACGTCCTTGTTGTTTGACTTGATTCGACCGCCATTATTAGTTGACATTGTGAGAGGTCGAGCGATACCGGGGGTGTATGCTTTGTCAGCGAAACATCCCACGTATTGGTAGGGTGCTGATGCCATTGCCTGTGCCTGTGCTGCACGCGCCTGCGCCTCTGCATTTGCACGCGCCTGTGCCTGTGCCTGTGCTGCACGCGCCTGCGCCTCTGCATTTGCACGCGCCTGTGCCTGTGCCTGTGCTGCACGCCTGCGCCTCTGCATTTGCTGCATTTGCACGCGCCAGCGCCTGCGCCTGCTCCTGTGCCTGTGCCTGTGCCCTTGCTTGTGCTTGTGCCTGTGCCAGTGCCTGTGCCTGTGCCTGTGCCTGTGCTGTGCCTGTGCCTGTGCCTGTGCCAATGTCGGTGCCTGTGCCTGTGCCTGCCTGTGCCTGTGCTTGTGCCAATGCCTTTGCCAGCGCTTTAGTCGCTGACAAGTCATGCTGTAGTTGAGCAATGGATCTTTCATTCTGCGGCAAGGTTGTTGTTGTCTGAGCAAGGGGGTCGTCGCTGACAGTTTCTGCTGTAGTTTAGCGATGGTTATTTCATTCTCTGCGACACCTTCTGTTGTGTCTGAGCAAGAGAGGTCGTCGCGGTTAAGTCATGTTGTAGTTTTGAGATTGATCCTTCGCGCCTTGAAAGTGTTATGTCGCCCTTGGTAATGCATGCCCCGTCTACGCAGACCTTGGCATTGCCACCATTTACATTCAAATTTCCAGGCGGTGATGTCTTAGTGTACGTGGGCCCGTTGAGGTCGTAGCCCCTCCAGACCACAATCGCCCGGCGCCAGACCCCCTAGTACCCAGTCCCATATTATTGAATAGTCGCAACCAGCATCGTTCCCATGCTTGTCACCCACACCACTTAACTCCACTATCCCAACTTGATACGATTTACTGGTTACTTCTCCGGTCATACCACCCTTGTGCCATGCATTGCCATCCGCAGTGAACTTGTGAGCGACGGCACCTTCTCCTCCTCCACATCCCCCGTTTGCGCACGAGTCCCCCAAATCTCAAAGACCTCATCCGAGTTGTCGTTAATCGTTAGGCGCAGAGAACTCTTATCGACGCCGTGGACTACTTTACGCAGGGTGTAATTATCCGTATTGTTAGTCTTAGGCGTCTGGAACCTATCTCCTCCCTTTAACAGAGATATTTGGTACACCTTGTTATAAGCAATGTTTTCCAACCGTAAATGCCGTTGTCTGCGACGTTGAGGATTTCACGTACCTTTTTCTATTGATTGCGTGAATGTTTTGTTGGGATCTTTGGTTGGAATGTTGGTTGGAATGGTTGGTTGGAATTGTTGTTTGTGAGCCCTCCCTTATTGGGGGCGTCATGGATATAGCGACGATTCGGAAAGCAAAATAATTGCGAAGAATTTGTACACTAAAAGATCATCGGCCATGTTTACTGATAATAATTATAGGTACATTTTTATGTATTTCTACCAAAATTTCTACCATTGTGCTCACACCATCCCATCAGTTTACTTGATCAGAATTTCTCGAGTCGCTCTAGGTCCCGTATGTACATTTCCTTCTCCTCCGTGACCGCACCGCCTCCAACTCGGTGCGCCTCGCGTCGCGTTCCGCTCCAGCGCATCCTCGCTTCCGATCAGGCACGGCATCGACAGCAGGTACCTGAACGACCCTTTCACACACTCCATCGTGCCTCTCGAGTGCGTGTACACCTTCCTCTCTTTACATCTGGTGGTCAGTCCTTGTTGCATTGACGACAGTCAAGACCTGATGAGTCATCGTCATCGTCATTGTCATCGTCATCTTCCACCTCGTCATCGTTGTCGTTTCGTCGTCGACCACGTCCTTGAACACGTCCAGTTCTCCTGTGACACTAGCTCCACGAAGCGCACCTTCTGCTCCAACCGCGCAGGGTCTCCGCCAGCCTGCCTCAGCCATGCCTTGCGCTGCACGTAGACCTTCATGCGCTGCTTGAGGAACTCGTCTAGGATCTCCTCTGGACTGGATTCTTGCGGATGCGGCCGCTGGCATCGAAGAGTGCAGTTTGGTCATGCACAGAGGTTTGGAGACGTACATCTTGAGCTCTATCTCCAGACGGTGAGACCATTCACGGTGTCTCCGTATCCTATGTCGTCATCGTGTGCTTCGGAGTCTTGAGTAGTATTCACCTGGAGCCAAGAGGAGCCGTGGCGGAGTTCGAGAACGTGATGTGAAGCTTACATTGTCCTCCGTGCTCTCGTTCGAGAACCCTTTGAACCCTTGGCGTTATCCCCGACGAAGTTCTCGAGCGTCTCCTTGAAGTCGTCGATCCAACGCCTACCGGTAGCTCGGTATGCGCGCCTTGGTCGCGCCTACCTTCACCTCGTGCCGGTGATGACCTCGCGGCTGTTCACACGAATGCCCCCCACTTTGCCACGGAAGCCCTTGTACCATGGTTTCAGCTTCGTGATGCGTACTGTTCCGCAGATGCGTTCCTCGGATCGCGATCACGAGGTCTCTGGGATCGAAACATGGGATGTGTGTGCTGTAGCGGGTTCGATGCCGTCGGCCCATTAGCGAGCACAAGCTTATGATCGGGGCGTGGAACCGGGGCCTCACGCTCGTCCTGTCGTCCGTGAGGTACTCTAGGACGCGGTCGTCCTCCTGGGAAGAGGGCGCGCGTCACGGCTCTAGCCACTGTGGATGTATCGATGTGAAGCGTGGTCCAACCCACCTCCGAGGCGGCTCCCGAACTGTCCGATGGGCTGCAGCAGGTTCGTTGTTGCCGGCACCCACAGTTTTGGGCCATGGCGATGATGTAGCCCTGCAGTGACGCCTCGCCGTGTGGAAGAGGGAGTGCTCCGCAACGTATGCCGCAAGCTGAGCAACTTGCGCTTCCGGGTAGTTGTCGTTCGAGGACCGCATCGCTTGAAGCAACCTATCAGCTTGAAATCACTCCGGTAGAGTGGACAGTAGATTAAAGCAGCGGAACAACGCACCAATCTAAACACGGAGAACAGGATAACGTTACAGACACAGACCCATAAAGGGGCACCTGTGGTGAAAGAGGCGGTAGACAGGACCAACAGGGTACAGATCAGACCGGAGACGTAGGTGACAGAGCTGCCACTGAGTCATCTCAAGATGACTCAGTCCACGGAAGCTGGCTCAGGAGCCGATAGTTCTAAGGGGTACATAAGTAGTCACCAATTCATAAAACGCGTGAGAGCACCGCTATACATGCTGATACTCCACCTATGACACAGTGTGCATACAATAGTACTACTCCACCTATGGCACGGGTGACATAGAACTATATGTAAACATTAAAAAAAAAAAATCAAAGAACTCCGGAAAAAAAAATAGAGAGAACTTCATGAAACCAAGGTGTAAGAGGTATGAAGCAAGCAAAGAACCAAAATTTGCCAAGTGGATATAAGAGGACAACTAAATATCAAAGTCGGGTAACAACGGTATAGAAACCCGATCCGGGAATAGGAACCAATGCCAATCAATGTAACTTAAAGAAACTGTAAATGTAACCAAAGAAACCCTAAATGTACCCAAAATTCCAGAATACATGTAACCAAAATTCTAGAATACATGTAACCAAAAAAATGGTTTAGGAGAAGCAGTCATTCCAAACATGCGAATGAAACGCCAGAACACCATAGGATCAAGGGCTTGGTGAAGGGGTCAGCACAGTTGTCCTTATGTTAACATAGGCAAACTCCACCTGGCCATCCTCCACCAGCTCCTGGATATAGTGATGGATGACATCAATTGCTTGTTGCGAGGGAGCAGCTGACAGTCATTGGCCCAGCTCAAGGACCCCAATTTGTCACCCTGAATGGTGACCAGGTCACAAGCCAGCCCTGATCAATTCTCAACTTTTCAACCTGCACCTCCCTGGCAGTCGGAGACAGGGCCTGATACTCAGCCTCACTGGAGCTAACGCAACAGTGGGTTGCCTTTTGCTCATCCAGTTCACAAGGCAGCCTCCAGCAAGCACAGCATAGCCAGTCTGAGATCCCTGTCAGACCCATCATCAGCAAAGGATGAGTCACTAAAGACATGTAAGAGAAACCAGGGCTGTGAGTGTAAGTGAGGCCCAGATGGGAATGTTTCTCTCAAATACAAAACGAGCGCTTGGCTGCAGCCCACAGGGGGCAGTGGGTTGAGCGAAAAACCTGACAGGTAGCTCACAGCAAGAAATATCAGGCCTTGTGCAGGAGCCAGGTACAGCAAACCCCAACAAGAGAGAGTACTGGCTATTAGAGGCCAGAGGTTCTCCAGGAGGATCATGACAGTGCACTTGGCCATGGGAACTGAAAACTTGGGTTTGGTAGCAGCAGTGAACCAAACTGCTCCACCAGCTCAACAATGTAGGAGTGCTGGAGAGGTTGATCTTAACACACCTGCCGTCAGAATCAAGTGTACAAGTCTTCCAATGAAAGGAACTGGACAGGTACACCCATTTCCTTCTTCCCACCCAGCTGCTTCCATAGCCTTGATTCGCAATGAGCCCATTATGGGTATTCCCCTGTAGAAAACCTGTATCGTTAAAACACTGGTGGGTGGGTACACCATAGTTTGTTGATGGCAGTTTTTTCAGATGGTAGAGAGTCGTTGTGAAGAAAGGATCTGTGAAAAACGGACTTCGCTGCATTTATTGACTCATTGAGTTTGTGCAATAATTCAGTATAATAATGGACAACGCCAGTATCCATAAGAACTTGGTCCTCAGAAGCCCCGTAATATTTGTTACACTCCTCCTTACAGTCCAGAATTCAATGCTATTGACTGTGCTTCGCTAAGGTGAAGAAGGACTTACGTCGATTGAACTATATACCAAACGATACAAAACGCACGTGTCTGATATGATTTCCTTAGCATTCAGCAACCTCACTGATAAAATCATGATGGTTGTTTTGACCACGTTGGAACACTCCCCTCTTGAAGAAGCCTCCCAGGTAGCTGAGCGCGACCAGTCGGCGGTGAGGGTGTACTGCACCCGTAAAAAATCCAAGAAAAACACCGGAGGGTGGGCTTAGCCACCTCTCTTTTCGATGTCAACAAATCGATCAAGCGATACCCTGAGGTACGATGACTGCGATTTCTCTCCAGAAACCAGCACTTACTCGGACCGGGACCGGCTCCTCTGCTCCCCGAAACCCCCCCCCCTCCCACAGCAGCCGCGACCGCTGCAGGGACCCCCGCTTCCCCCATTCCTCCCGCCTCCTCCGGGACTCCCCCCCCGCCCCCCCCCCCCCATGCCCCCCCACCCCCCCCTCACACCCAGCTCCTACTGCTCTCACAATCGCAAGGCTGCACTGTCCTGGGACTGTTGGGTCAAGGGAGAACCGCTCCATTTTCCCGGTGCAAGGCTGCGGTTGTTTGACGGGCTAACAACAAACATGATGGTGTTCCACCCAGCAAGGCCATACCTATGAGCTCACTAAGGCACAGCTAAAGTCATCCACATAGGTCAGGACATAGCTCCACCCACCAGTAGAATCCCTCCTGAAATACAGAGCAGGTTCAGCTTTGCACATGGTAAAACCGTGGGCAACCAAAACCTGCTTTACATCTTTGCTCCAAGCCCTGGGTGCCTGCTTCAAACCATAAAGAGATTTAATTAGCTTGCACACAAGGGGAACATTGTCAGGACCAAGTTCATGAAAGCCCTCAGGCTGGTAGCAGAACAGGTCCAGACCAGGTTCCAGCTTGGCATTCAAGAATGCAGTCTTGATGTCCAGCTGCCTCACAAACATTTTTCTATGAGTGATGGCAGCAAGGAGCACACGAAGACCTGCTTTAGAGGAGACGGGGGCATATACATCATGGTAGTCCAGCCCAGGACGTTGCAGAAAACCACGAACTACAAAACGAGCTTTAAAACGCAAAGAACCATCAGCCCCATGTTTCTTGACAAATAACCATCTGCCAGATAGAATCCTCTGCCTAGGAGGCTGTGGAGTGAGGACCCAAGTGCCATGAGCATGGAGGGAGGTCATCTCATCCTTCATAGCCTGCAGCCAGAGATCTCTGTCTGGGTTGGTAGGTAACATTGCAGCTTTATAAGAGAGTTCAGTAGAGGTAGAAATAAAAGCCCCCACGTACAAGCAGTGTACTTGTACATGGGCAGCGGGGATATCAGCAGTATCAGCAGTAACCGGTAATAAAGCCCCCAGCGCAGCACTCATGCGTGGATGAACAAGGCCGGCCTCCTTTGCCTCTAAATCGTCGAAGCCTGGGTACACTGGAACACCCCAGCCATACGCAGTATCTGACCCGGACCAGTGTTCGAGGTCATCACTCACATCATCTGTGACGGCCACATCGTCGCAATGCCTGGTCCGGTATAAACCACCAGGTATAGCAGGGGGTGAAGTGATCAACAACTCCCGCGAGCTATCCGAATAGGTGGACGGGGGGTGGCGACTAGTGGGCAGTGGACCTGTACTAGGTTCCACTATGACCCGAGGCTGTCCTAATCCTACGACTTCACCGACGAAACGTGGCGCAGAGGAAGGCCCGGCGACCCCCTGAGATTCGAATAAATTAGAGCTTGAAGGAACATCAGACTCCCCCTGGCCCAATGCCGCCGCACGCGATACAGCACCATCATTACCTGGCCTGGGACGCATCGTCATCCCATGACCAGTAAAGCGGTCAACAATCGGGGTTGGTAAAGGGCCCAGGACATTGTCAGTAGTATCAAGCCCTTTACCGATGATAGCGGCAGGGGTGCGAGAAAAATACTGAGATCCATCATAGGGAAAAAGCCCAGGGATACAGTTATAGCTAAACTGTTCATAGAAGAGCACATCACGACTCTCTACCACCTGGCGCAACTTCGGAACCCAAACAAAATAACCCTTACTCACCAGAGAATACCCAACCAGTCTACCAGATAACGCCCTTTCGTCAAGCTTATTGCGCTTCTTCCCATTCACTAAGGTAACATAGCATGGGCACCCGAACACGCGCAATAACGATACATCAGGTAGAACCCCAAAGAACAACTCATAAGGAGTCTTGTCACCCTGATTAGGCAGCCGGTTGCGTAGGTAACACGCGGCGAGGAAGGCATAGGGCCAGAAGGACTTAGTGAGCTTAGACTCCAAGTGAATGCTCCTAGCTACGTTCTGAAGGACCCCATTGTACCGTTCCACAGTCGCATTCTGCTGAGCAGTGTAAGCCATGGACAATTCATGCACAGCACCAACCGATTCTAACCAATCCTCGAACCACTTCACTATAAATTCCTTAGCCCTGTCAGACCTAAGACACTTGAAAACAAATCCATGCAGCTGAGTCATCCATCTGAGGATGGTAGTTTGAACTGCTAAGGGAGCTTCATCCCAGGTTCTCAAGCACAAGACCTCAGCATAGCCAGAGTATTGGTCAGTGAGACACAGAACATAAAACTCCCCACGCAAGCCCCTAATATTAAATGGCCCCATGATGTCCAAGTGAAGGCGTTGTAATGGGGCACGGATCCTAGTTTTGCTTTCTTTAGGAAAAGGGATACGTTTTCCCTTTGCCTTCTGACAAGCATCACATGGGATCTTAGACAGTCTTTGCACCTGTTGGAGAGTGAGGGGTAAGTTCTGAACCAAACCCTTCCTTACAAGGTTGTGCATGGCATCATAGCCAGGGTGACCCAGCCGCCTATGCCACAACCATTCAGGAGTGGTAGGGATCACAACTCCACCATCCTCATCAACATCAAGAGCAAAAGCTGGATAATTTTCAGCACCATACAAACGGCCACGAGGGGTGTGACAAGGCCTACATGCAAACTTGTACACACCATCACTGGAGGCAGGGAAAGACCACAGAACAGAAGAGCCCTGTGTGGCAGTACAACTAAGACTATTAAAAGAAATCTTGCAGTTGTGAGCATGGGCAACAGCATTTACTGACATGAGGTTCACCGGACAGTGTGGGATGTAGAGAACATTGGTTAAAGTGATTGGTGTTGGTAACCAATCACTACATAACACAATAGAACCCTGACCCACAGACCGTTGAACCACACCATCACCAAATTTAACTGCTGGCCCAGTCTCAGAAGCATGAAACACAGTGAACAAAGACATATCACCTGTGATTGACATCCCAGCTCCAGAATCAACATGCCAGACACCCTCAGACAGGCTCGGGCTGCAGACATTTGAAAATTTCGCAGTGCAAGAGAAAAGGACAGAGCGTACCTCCTATTTCTTGTCCAAAGCATACCCATCAATCTGAGCCTGCAAGGAGGCCAGCTGCCGCGGAGTAAGCACACCTGGAAGGGCCAAGGCCATGGGCACCGGATTGGTAACCGGTGCACCAGGCTTGGTCTTACGCAGGTGCGGATGCTTCGTGAAACAGCGATCCTCCGAGTGGGTCGTCTTGCTGAGGCATGGGCCCCAAGTGCAATCCAGACGTCGCTTGTTGGAACCAGAACCCTGAGAACCAGATCCCTGCCCACGCTGAAACGCAGCATTGGCAGGAACCTGGGGAGCGTCCCGGGACCAACCAGGATGCCTGGAGTCGGACCTGGGGAGAGCAATGTTCAAAATGTCGAGAGACCGATATGCCTCCAGACAAGACCAGTAATCTACAGTCTGTCTGTTAGCCAACATCATACCGTACTGGATCCGCAGCGATTCAAATCGGATCAAACGGATCCCATTCACAATGGTTTCCATGGCGTGGCGCTGAGTGACAGGATGTCCAGCACTGCGGAGGTCAGTGCACAGACTGCGAACCATGCGAAAGAAATCATCGACACGGTCAGAAGGGCCCATGTGCGCATTATGAAGTTCGATACGCATGAGAGGGACTCTAGAGGCAAGGGCATCAGACTGCGTCTTCCGGATATCCAAAAGGATATCCCGAGGGGTGGCAAAGTCCTGGTATACCTTGACCATATCGTCCTCCATGTTCGCGAGCATCATAGTTAAACACATGAACTCCTGACGTTCGAGAGGCAGTGCACTGAAACCCAACAGTGCAGGATCAAACCGAGACTCACCATGAATGAGGGTATTAGACCCAGCTCCAATCGCAGAAGGGACAGGAGCCAAGGACCTACGAATGTCCATGAAATACTCCGCAGCAAGACCAGCGTCAAGAGCGCGCTGGTCGTCTATGTTCCTAATCACAGGAATGGACCTGGCAACACTCATAAGCAGCTCGAAATCTGGGCTAACAGGACACCGAGGGACAGGCACTCGCACAAACTGATAACCAAGCTTCTCGTGATCACTACGCCTCGTACCACCAAAGGAAACACCATGATCTGGGGGATACAGAATCCCAGAAGTGACTGGACCAAGAAAAGAACGACACCTGGTACCAAGCTCAGAGAAAGCCATCACTCGGCGATGCCTCAGCTTCACACTAACATTTGCCATTGTAGCCTGCATATCCATCCGACCGTACAAAGAGCGGTTCAAGGACTCACCATCCCGTCGATCCTGGTTGATCAGGCGGTAGTCCCGCAAGTTCAAAGTCGGAGGAGATCCACCAGTGAGCAGATGCTCCCAAGATTCGCATGACCGCGTATATAGCATAGGAGGAGGGCCAGGGGCAGGAGGCAGCTCCACCGGCGGAGGCGGAGGGGGTTCCAGGGAGGCACCAGCAGCAGAGGTGCGTGCAGAGGAAACAGCAGCCTCGCGAGAGCGAGTGTGGTAGCCAGGGAGGCCACGCTCCATGGGGGCAGATGCAGAGGAAAAAGAAGCAAAGCCCTTCAAGAAAGTGGGCTTAGCCACCTCCGGGTAAGCCGGGGGAACAGGCTCAAAGGGAGGCGCCGACGAAGGATGAGGCTGATACACAGGCGAAAGCTCTCGATTAGGCATCTGCTGATCAGCAGGCTCATACACCGGTGAAATAGCGGAAGTCTCAAAGACACGAGTGGCAGCAGCAGATGGGGTCACGCCACCGAAGTCAGCACTCGTAGCACTCTTCAAGTCCTCCTCATCATCAGTAGTAGTAGAGTAGTCTTCATCATAATTGAAGGGGACGCAATGAGGCTGCGGGTCTGATGCACAACGGATGATCTGTGTCTGTACACAACACAGCTTCATCAGGACATCCTCAACATCAGAGGACAGGCGTCGAACATTGAGAGAAGGAACCGTAAAGTTGGAGGATTGATCGGGGGGGGTTACTTCCTTGATGGCGGAAGGACCCTCCTCTCCGGCAGCAGAGGCCGCTGGCGCGCAGTCGTCTAGCCAATCTAGAGGAACCTACACCCCCGTTGGGAGGATTCGGTCGCATCCATTGCTCACAATGACACTGCGGATCCCACGAGCCCATGAAACACCATTAAGTTTGGTAAGTTTCACAAAGCCGGCAGGAGGCCCTCGCGGAAGTTGCATTATCAAAGCAGTGGTAGTGATGAGGAGCCCAGTAACCTATCAGCTTGAAATCACTCCGGTAGAGTGGACAGTAGATTAAAGCAGCGGAACAGACGCACCAATCTATACACGGAGACAAGGATAACGTTACAGACACAGGAGACCCATAAAGGGGCACCTGTGGTGAAAGGAGGCGGTAGACAGGAACCTAACAGGGTACAGATCAGACCGGAGACGTAGGTGACAGGAAGCTGCCACTGAGTCATCTCAAGATGACTCAGTCCCACGGGAAGCTGGCTCAGGAGAGCCGATAGTTCTAAGGGAGTACATAAGTAGACACCAAGTCATAAAACGCGTGAGAGCACCGCTATACATGCTGATACAACCAAAGAGAGCTTTGCGCTGGGACACCTTAAGACCGTCCACAACGGATGGTACAGACTTGAGGACGTCGTAATTCGAAAAGTGTTTCAGATCCTTGTCGATGAAGTCTCTGTAGCACACCCTCATCTGCTGCGATGCTTGGTATTCCAGCGTGTCGTTGGTGTCGTAGGATTGTAGCCACGCCTTCCGATCGTTCGCGCGACGCTTGTCAAACGATCTGGAGAGTGCGTCGGGACACGTTCTCTCGTCTGCGATGTGGTAGGTTACAGTACGCAGTTCTCGGAAATACCCTCTCGCCTCCTCTGATGTCGATGTCCCCAGCCCCTTGTAGTACTTTGCAGTCCACGACTTTCTGGAGGAGTCGGACTTCTTCTCTTCTTGCCATCGCTCAAAGTCCGAGATATTGTAAAAGCTTACGACAATTTGCTTCTGCTTACTAGAATGTTGCTTGACCTTCACGATTGGTGTGAGCATGGATGTCATGAAACCATCTATTGCGAGGAGCGATGGCCAGAGCTGGTGGATGAGGTTGAAGACGAGCCCTTTGATGTGCGAGCCGTCGACATCCTGATCAGTCATGACCATGATGCGTCCGTATCTTAGATCCTTGACCGAGTCGTACACGCGTCTGCTTTGGAGACCCATGATCTTCTTGATGTTGCTGATCTCCTCGTTGGCGGAGATTCTCTTTGAGGGAGCGTCGCACACGTTCATGACCTTTCCGCGTAGAGGGTAGACGCCATAGAGTTGTCTTCCTACGACGGCAAGGCCAGCGACTGCCATTGCCTTGGCGCTATCCCCCTCCGTGAGGATGAGCGTGCACTGCTCGCTCTTTGCCGTTCCCGCCCACTCGGCGTCGTCTAGCTTTTTGACCCCATAGACAACGCTTCGCTTCGCGCCGTCAGTCTTGCGGGTGTCGCGTTCTGTGGCCACGCCGCTTAGTGCGCTTACTCGCTCCACGAATCCGTCTAGCTTGCAGAGGCGCCCGATGAAACGTGTCGCCGGTGTAGTGAGGAGTTCTTTGGCCTGCGAGTCGAACGTCGGGTTGGGGATGATCGCCCGAACGAAGAGGAATAGGCTCTCTCTGACGAACTGCGGTTTGACGACCGACTGTTTGAGAGAGCGTCCGATCTTGGTGCTAGTGTTGCTGACGTACTCAACAACGCGTTTGCATATGTTTTGTAGTATGTATTTGACGTGCTTGCCTCCGCGTACGGTGTTCAGGCCGTTAACGAACGAGACTTGTTGGAACCCGGTGTCCGATAGCTTCGCCCCCACCTCCCATTCGAGTCCCTCGAACATCTTCAGGTTTTCGAAGACGAGTTCGGATTCCGTGTTACCGTGTATGTTGGCGTACTGCTTGAACGACCGGATGGGCAAGATATGGTCGTTAAATGTGACGGTCACGCGAGTGGGCGTGAGCGCTTCAATGTCGTATGCGCGCCTCTCCATGACCTTGAGGATATCCTCAGGAAGAGACTGAAGCCCTCCGAAGCGTTTGTAGTTGGGGAGGAAGCGCACGTTGACGAATTGCATGGGATTCCTCGTCCTGGCTGGCACTGGGGAGATTGTGGGTGGCAGCGTGCGCGACATGTTCTCCTCGAACTGCTGGGTGTACTTGAGGCGGCGTGTGGCGTCTAGCGTCTCTACTTCGAACCATTCCGAGAAGATGTTGCAAGCCTTGGCTCCGATGCCATTCTGTCCGCCAATGGTCCTCTCCATGTCATCGTCGTAGTTGGCTGACGTGAGCATGTGTCCGAAGATAAGTTCTGGGGTGTAGCACTCGTGTTCCGAGTGCATCTCCACAGGCAGCCCTACTCCATCGTTACGCACTCCGATGACGCCTGTGCCGCGGTCAACGCTAATATCGATGCGGCGGACTGCATCGTTCTCGTGCACCTGATCAAGTGCGTTCATATATGGTTAGATGTGATTGAAAACAAGCTGTAGCCAAGAGGAAGGGAGTAGAAATAGAATTGAGAGTGTCGCGGTAGGTTATTGCTGACCTGAACCCCTGGTGTTACACCCTGAGCAGGTACCTGAGAAAGCATTTCTCAAGAGAGAGAGTCACCCTGCCTCAAAATGTTTCCTCCCAAAACTTTGTAAGCGCTCAGATGATATGCATACTGAGTTGTGGCCAAGGGGACAAGAGTAGAGCACGAGTATGGAAGTCCCACAGAACGAAAAGCTGACTAGAAGGAAGCATAACCCACATAGCAGAATGTTTGGGTGAGCATGCCACTAACTATAGACTAACGCAGCCTAATAATAGCCCTACAACACCTTAGGGTAGCCTGGAAAAGCATAAACATAGCCTGGAACAGCCTGGAACAACATGGAAAAAATTAGACCGAAAGGGAGTGAAATAGACGGACTCACTGACGTGACATATCGGACAATATCGGACAATATCGGACAAGTATCGGACAACTTGGGACAAGTATCGGACAATATCGGACAATATCGGACAATATCGGACAGAATCGGACAATCATCGATAAATAGCCTTGGGAACGGTGAACTGACGTGCGAGGATCGATGAAATAGCCTGGAATAGCCTGAAATAGCCCGAAATAGCCCGAAATAGCCTGAAATAGCCTGAAATAGCCTGGAAGACGGTGATTTAACGTGCGAGGATCGATGAAAAGCCTGAAATAGCCTGGAAGACGGTGATTTAACGTGCGAGGATCGATGAAAAGCCTGGAATAGCCTGAAATAGCCTCGAAGACGGTGATTTAACGTGCGAGGATCGATGAGTGTAACATTATTCATGAGGACTGAGTGTAAGGATGGATTTGATTACCTCTTCCCATGCAAGTTGTTTCGCGCACAATGATAATGTCTTAGTTGGTTACAGATCTTTAATGTTTTCAGCAGAATACGAAAGTCTTGCGATCGTATCAACGATTTCTTGTTCTGTTCCAGTCTTGATTTGATTTTCTTTTTCGAACTCCTCAACACACCTTTGTGCACGGCCCTTCATAAAGTTATCAGGGGGTGGGGAGTGCTTGTTGTATATTTCTCTAAGTGGCGTCGTTCGATCTAGCAAGCACGCGATACGGTCCATTCTGTGATTGTGCTTGTATTCTTCGTATACTACGGGGTCTTTAAGACAACAACAACATGGGACGATAACATTGACCCATGGATTAGTAATTGTCCAAGACCGTTGTTTACTTGGAGGTGCACCACCGTACTCATGAGTGTAATATTCAGACATCCTCCTCTCCTCCAAAGATGTTGCTGCCGCCGAGCTCGCGTGACAGGTGATGTACACACCGCTCAAAATTATTCAAGTTGGGTTTCCGCACACTGCATGAGAGAAATATGACGTCGTCGTCCTCGTCCAACACGTGACTGACACATATTGTACCAAGCATGCGTGTGTGTGGCATGTCATCGAATTCGGTTCGCGATATATGCTCAAGTATTGGTGTTCTTGATGTGGCAGGATCTTCTGTCTTCTTGTTGGCGGTGGCCAGGCGGATACCCCTCTTTTTAATGAAGAGGGTCTTGTTCCTGTTGTTGACATAAGCGACATTTTGATGCGTCTCCCCTGCATCCAACAATGACGCGACGTGTTCCGCGATAGGCACTTCGTCTTCTTTGAATGCGACTACGAACCGCGTGTCTCTGTGCGTTGCTGAGAATAGACGACGTTGACGAGGATGCAACGAAGATTGATAATTATTCGTTGTTGTACGACAAGTACATGGGCTGAGCCCAATTACAACGTACCTCTTGCTCATTTTTGTACCATTGTATCCTGTTGTACAATTGGTCATTACAGTTGTTCTCAAATAAAGTGGGACACACCTTATAATCATCCAGACCGCAGAAAAAATTGAAACCGATTGAGTGCCCTGTACTCACAACGAATCTTCATTCATTCATTCATTCAGATCTCACAATGTCCTCACAGATTACCACCGAAACTCGCTGCCACGGCTCGACCGTCTGCGGTAGGTGCCACAACACCGTATTAAGCTGCAACCCCACCACGATAGTGTCGGGGAACAGTTGCTTTAACGCGTGCAATGTGCACTACGCGGTCGTCGAGGAAGTTGCCACGCAATGCGCCGGTGGACTAAACGCGCCGTGCACCAACCACAGCAAGAGCTCCGCCCCTGCGACAAAGATCTTACCACTTGATAAGTGCCACATATACGCGTGCGACGATCACCGCAACCAGGTTTTCACGAACCTGATCGGCGAGAACGTGGACGACATCATCCACAACGTTCGCTTGACGGTACCCCACGTCGAGAACGACACGGACATGCTCGTCGACGAGATCAACACGCTTAAGCTTGCGTTTCAACACCAGATCCTCACCCAATACGCCGAACTGAAGAATGTCAAGGCAAAGCACAACGCCCTGCTAAAGAAGCACCAATTCCTGCAGAATGTCATGCATCAGAGGATCCCCGACGCCTCCCACGAGAAGCTAAGGATCCCCAAACAGAAGAGCGCCGACCCAGGACTGTTAAAGAGTCTCGAGAAGCGCTTACTCATCGCCGATGCAACCGCAATCTACAAGTAGATTATGGCATTAATTATTGCTACCATCATTTTTTTTTAATCTCCGTGCCCGGTTTAGGGTTTAGGGTTTATTTGAGAACAGGCTTTACTTGAGAACAACTGAATCTGCTGTGTTCGCCAGCGTAAAATCCTGCTTCGTCGATACAAACAATGTTACACTCAGACTGGTCAATAATGTCGTTTTGTCACAGAAACGTCCTCTTTGAAAAATCTTTTACACGATGCGAACATGGCCCCAGTGGTGAACTGTGGGAAACCGTATAAAAAAACAGTAGGTCATTTTATTGATTGTCCTGTCCTCACACTTGTCAATGAAAAATAAGAAAAATAAGTCCTCTTCATCCTCTCCTGCATCTTCTTCTTCTTCCCCGTTCGTATTGCGGAAATGGACATCCGTTTCGTCCTCGACACCTGTTAGTATCGGGCTGCCTCCAGGCTTTGATTGCCATAGGCTTTCCGTTCGCGCTCTGCGTGGCGCACTCGTCCGGTCAGGACATGCCCGCACGAATGAGGGCGTATGTTTCTGGGTTTCTTATTCGCCTAACGAAGAAGTTTCTAGCACTAGCATCGTACGCGGAGGAGGGGACGCTACCCTTCGAGCGTACCTGGACAATCCATATCTTGACCACGTGGTCTCGCACATCATGGCTAACGTTCGCGCGAACTCGGACCCTCGCTTTGGAGATGTCTTAAATGGCCGCGTTTCGCGAGAGCGCGTATACAAAATGTTGTTGGCTATGCATGAGCAGCCCTTGTCCGATAAGGCGCTCCGCGCATTGGACGTTGTTGTGGGGCCCAACGACAAGAATGCGATAGTGGTTTCGGACCATGTGTCTCTTCAGCATTTCACTTCTGCCGCTATGCGTTTCTTCGCATCCGAAGGGTCGGTTGCTTACCGGCGCATGGGAGTGCGCTACGTCCAGCAGACAACCTCTTCAGATGTTCTCCTAAACGCTTGGAGCGTGAACCCATTTGAACCGCAATTACCTCTTGTGGAGAGGGAGGAGGAGGACCCGGACGCATGGTCCTCCTCCTCTTCGCGATTGAAGGTAGCTGAGTCGCCCTTCGAGTTCGAGACAATCGGTGACTTGCTTACATTGGGCATCGATAAATTCTCGAAACTCATGGTTGTGAACTTCGCCACAATAGAGGACGTGCTGGGTAAGCGCAAGCACAAGTCGTCGCCATCTAGAGGGTTTGTTCTCAAATACTTTCCATTAACACCATCTCGTATTGGTACTACTAGTACTAGTACTACTACTACTACTAGTAGTAGTAGTGTCGGACCTGGTGTCATCATCATCGCCCCCAACCCTTCCAATCCACTTGTGGAGGTAGTATCCATCGAAGTCAGGAGCGTCGTTGCGGTTGCTCGAGCATCGCCTTCTTTCTACCGAATGCTTCCTTCAATCCGAGGTCTCTTCTCTGACACGATACCTGCCATATTTGGTCGGTTAATGAGTGGAAGTGGTGATCTCAAAGATTTGCATGCTGTGCAATTGATGAATGGGGTAGTTGACAATCTGGGCCGGTCAGTTTCATTAAAGGTGCGTCGTTCTACTGTTTATGAGGACCCTGCCATGTTTCGCCAGGTTTTTCATTGGCTGCGCCGCCCTCCCTCCTCGGACTGTCGCATGCGCGCATTCGTGTCACTGGATAGCGTTGTTGGGGGAGTGGCGATCGTTAGCTTTGACGACGACCTTTCCGTCAATGTATCATTCCAGCGAATCCCGGATGCTTCGAGAATTCCGGATGCGGTCCGGTTAGTGAACATGGTGTGCATCGGGGAAGCGAACGACGCCCTCAATTGCATTGATTGCCCAGTGCGTGTTTGCCCACTCGTTTCCGTTGGTGATTCTAGTCTTGAGTGGGATGCACGTGACTCTCGGTACGTTATTTCGGTCGAGGACCGCCGTGGAGAACACGGGAAGTTGGTGAACGACCTTCGTGAAGACATCTTGAACTTTGACGCAATCACTCCTCCTTCAAAATCCCAAGTGCTCTCTTACCGTGGAGTTTCCGGGTACACGGACCCCCGAAACCTCTTTAAAGCAGTTGCAAACATGCGTCAGCTTTCTAAGACGGATGCTGTTAGACTCATTCGATCCCGTTTTGATCACTTGACACCGGACCAGTGCGAGGAGGCGATCGATGCTGATCGTAGTAGTAGTGATGCATCGAGTGTCGTTAGTGCCTTGACCCTGGAGCCGATGCTCCAAGTTCAGTCTCGTGGCGCCTTCTCGTACTCGATCACGCTTGAGAACGCGCGACCGCATGTAATGATGCGGATCGCCGGTATCATTGGAAGGGTGCGTATTTCAGAACTATCGGCATCTATGTTACAAGTAGGTGGTGGTGGCGAGTTATTGAATGTCGCAAATAATAGTTACGGCGACTTCTTGAATTCGGAGGCAGATATGCTGTTTGGCTCCCTCTCGCAAGAAGCTTCTCAAGAAAAGAATTTGCATACCGGAAGTTCTCGTAGCGGAAGATCTAATTACGTTACCAAAAACGGTGATAGTAGTGTTCCTCGGAGTTTTTTGTTGGAGAGTCTGTATCGCGCTGACCCCAATCTATTTTCCGGCACAACGTACTCGAAGATGTGCCCTCATGTGGACAGACGTCAACCTGTGGTGGTGACGCGCGAGGAGTTTGACGTCCTACCCTCAAACTCATACGGCGACCGTGCGATTGCTTATGGAAGCTCTAAGGAGACATCTGCGCGTAACATTTACATTTGCCCTACTGTGTGGTGTCCGATGAGTCGCGTGAGCATGACACGTGATCAACTGGTCAGCGCAGGGGGTCGGTGTCCTGGTGGACCTGCAGAGGAACCTATCTTGTACGACAGCAAATACTTCAGGAAGTCAAAAAATGGCGACCCCCAACTACCCAGTAGTAACAAGAATCATCGGCACGTCGGGTTTCTGGATCCATCCAAACATCCTTCGGGGTTGTGTCTACCGTGCTGCTTCAACAAACCTGGGAAACGCGTCGACCAGTGCGAAGCCAAGGACGCAGGAGGAGGTTCTGGTAAGACAAGTAGCAACAATATTACTGGTAGCACCAACCGTAAGACTAAAAATAGGACTGACGAAAAACATGTTGCAGTATCGTCTCCTAGTAGTAGCAATATTACATCATTTTCTCGGTATGTCATGCATAGTGGTGTCGTTCCTCTTCCTGTCAATGGGCGTCTAGGTGCCTTGCATTCGGTCCTTGTTTCTTCACAAGACGACGAGGACCACACTTCTATAATTGTTCGTGTTGGATCTTCTGGTACCCCTCTAGATACGAGTCTTCTTAGAGCTTTGGCTGATGTGTATACTTCAGGCGACGTGCAGGTATTTCTCCTTTCTGTGCACGATGTGTTGGTTAAATCTCCCGGGATCTTCGTTGCCATGGGGGATGGTTATGTGTGCGCGCGGTTCATGCGTGGAGGAGACGCGCGTGATACTCTGTCATCCCCCTCTATCTTCGAAGCGTTCCTTGTGCATATGCGATCCGGGTCGTACGCGACCATATTCGGATTGGACAGTATTCTCCTTCCTTGGTTGGGGAAGGTATCTCGTTCGCAGCTCCTTAAGGAGTACGACTCCGAGGCTGTGGACGCAACTTGGGCCGCCTTAATACGTGAGCTCTGCATTTTCGGAGCGTTCTCACGTTTCCTTGTCGCGTTGGAGGAGGACAACAACCTCGCACTCTCTCGCCCCGATGTCGATGCGATCGCCGATTTGATGGGCACCATAACGGGTCGGTTGACGGTCACCTTATCCGTAGGAGGCGGCTGTGTATCTCGTCGTCGTAGTAGTAATGATAACTCAACAAGCAACGCAGAAACTCGAATCCACTTGCCTTCTCTGCACACTCTCGAACGTGCGAGCTCGTTTTGCATTCTACTTGAACAATTTGTGGGCGGACGTTCAGTTGTGGAACGTTTGGGTATTCGGGGGGAGCAGCGTGCTTCACTTGAGCATTTCATTCCTCTTGATGATAATTCTAATGTACCCCCCCCGCTTATTGTGACCGCGGTTCGACAATCTCTTGCTAAGTTGCAGAAAGGCGTACATCCTCCTGTTAACAACAGTCATGTGAAGAGTAGTCCCCTTCGTATCCATTTGATTGCAGAGGTCTTTTTAGGTAATGGGAACAACGGCTTTCGAGTTAAGATGTTGTCTCCGAAATCTTCGATGATACCTTTTTTACTTAATTCGAAGTCTGTGAGCGGCGGTGGGTTGTTCGTTTACGTTGACGAATTCCAACATCACGTTGACGACAGAGTTTTCATGTCCCCATGGGAGCGCGCTTTGCGTTCCCGCGACATGGTGAGAGATGTGTTGCGGCGTGACGTTTCTATGGCCATACGCGCAAATTTGCAGTTATTGTTTCATTTGTCATCCATTCGATCGACTGCTTCGCGTCCGCGTGAGAACGTTCCTATTGCGCAAAAAGACGTGGTTGCGATGATTTACGGAATCATTAGAACTCAGAAACGTAGCGTTCGTGATGATGACGTGTATTGGCTGGCAGACATTCTTCTTTTTTCTGATGAGCCCCTAACGATACGTCGTGGCACGGCGTCGTTTCATGTGATTGATGGTGGTGATGACAATAAAAATATTATGTTTTTCAAGGACGTCAGAGAGTTCGATAGAGTCACATACAGCTAGGGACATTTGATATTGGGACACAATGGGCGTTCCTGCCTCCCGGCCGATTTTTACCAACCGACAACCAAGGCTGCCCGTCAGATGCTGATTTTGAGCCACTCTGTGCTGTTCAATCGGCTGAAGGAGAAGTGTGCAGAGTACGGGACAGTGTTCTTGCATGTGCTTGAGCATTACACAAGTCAGACATGCCCTATGTGCGGTTTCTTGAACAAGTGTGGAGAGACATACACCTGCAAGAACTGTCAATTCACCTGCGACAGAGACATTGTGGGGGCAGCTGGCATCTTCCTGAAGGCAGTTCGAACAGAAAATCCCTGTTCGTAAAGGACAGCAGCCCCGGGGGAATTGACCCCTATGATACCCCTATGGAGAATTCATTGTCTTTCTTACTACATGTCCCCCGGACCCCCGGATGTGTAATAATAAATTCATAGGTTTGAGGATATACGGGTAGCTTAAATTCAACGGTTATTGGCAGCGTTAACGTCTCGGTTCCAGGTTGCACCATCTCAAAGGACATCCACATCCAATTTATGTAATTTTTTCCCATCATATTATATGTTTTGTTTTCTGTAATACATACAATGCCTGTCCCAGAGACAGGACCGTTATCATTCTATGATATGGCATTGGAGCTTGAAATCACACCGGTAGAAAATATAGCACTGAGCGACTTTCGTGTAGGGGGGGGTCATAACTTGACTGCAGATAATGCGGGGGATAACATGGTTATCCCCACCACTAAATCCAACATGCGTATTTCGAATTACAGAGGAATGAAGAAGAAATCGTTATTTGATCTGAACAACCCTGGTCCTCCTGATGTTCCTAGCATCCCTGCAGGAGTTGGAATTGCTAAGACATTTTTCCCGCTTAATATTAGCTCACCCCTTGAAGTTGATAGGACGGGTCCATCTTTGGCGCAGCTCAAAGTGCATTATCCCGCCAGCCAAACCTGGAAGAATAGCACAACCCTTTTCTCGCTTTGGAAAGACACCTTCCTAGGATACCAGCAAGTACAGTTGCGGCCCGCTAAGTACAGGTTCACGGTGGTTGGTGCGGCTGGAGGAATGTCAAACAAAAGAAGGGTGCCGGGCAATGGAGCAAAACTCGTATGTTCGTTCAACTTCGATACGAGCGTATACATCGTCGGAGCTTGTGGACACACAAGTGCCTTGTCACCTGTCAATGCGTCATCAGGAGCTGGAGGTGGAGGCAGCTTTCTGGTAATGCTCGATGCAAAGGACGGTACCGCTACACCTTTGATGGTTGCGGGAGGAGGTGGGGGGGGCGCAGGGGCAAATAGTACTCCGGTGTACACTCACGCTACCATGCAAGGAGGTACATTGGGGCTCGATACACCCGGTGTAGTATCCGTCGTTGGTAATTCAACATATCGCCCTGGTACATTACAGGCAAAAAACTTCTACAATGGCGTTGGGTACGCGGAGAACACGATTAATCAACAGAATGTCAGCAACAATAGGTTCCTGGACGGTCTGTGGGGGTGCGGAGACACCGGAAATAACCTATCTCATGGGGGGTTTGGTGGAGGTGGTGGGAGCATGTCTGCATCAGCTGGGGCGGGTGGGGGTGGGTCAGGCTGGAGAGGAGGCGCCAACGGATTGCGTTACTCAAGCGGATCAGGAGGGTCCAGCTATTATCACAGCTTGTCTCCTTATCTAGTACCGAATAGCGTATCGCATACAACCGGTAACAATAACGGTGCCGGGTACATTGACATCGAAGAGCTCGAAATTTTACTAAGATATGACCACTTGGAAAGTGGCTGGGTGCAGTCAACCGCAGTTGATGTGTCCGGTAACAGTCTGAACATGACCTTCAGTGCACCCATCACCACCGATCCCGAAATCACCATAAACGACTATCGTAGCTCACTGGTGAGTAATTCACCACCCACTTACGGAGAGTCGGCTGCCTTCACTGTAAATTTCAGCGCCGGGTGGATGGTGGAAGCCACGTTCATGTTGACCGCGCAAAGTACAGGCAGTAATACAGTTTGGGAAGGTCCCATGGGCAGATTGAGAGTGACCTCGTCTGGTATGCATGTGTGGGATGGATCCAAACAAACTTCTAGGTACATCACGCCGTTGGTATTGAACACGTGGTACACTGTGATATGCATGTCCACAGGGGTGATGAATGTGAACGGGACGAATTTCAACGGGACTGCGCACAGTACGATTGGAAACGTTACTGGCACCATGAGAATAGGAAAAACAAACTCGGACACGGAGAACACGTTCACGGGTAGATTTTACAGTTTAACGGTTTTCAAGTACGTAGACCCTACTACATCAACTATCGACATTGACTCCAGAAGAGCAATCAATGTGTACCCTCCCGCCCCCCTAACGTCAAACACCACCAGCCTCTCGGGGTACCCCTATGGCAACGGTCAATACATCGCTAGCGCGTCCTCCGTGTACGGGGTAGGGTACGAGCCGTATCGCGTGTTCGACCAGAATACATCTGGCTTGTTCGCCTCCTCCGCTACATACGACCCGTCGACCGGCAATTACTTGGGGTCTGTTCAAACTACGGTGTCGGGAGTAGTTTACATGGGCGATTGGATTCAAATTCGGTTCCCGACGCCATTCCTGCTCAAGGGGTACGTCATTTGGCCCGACATCCAGGACTTTGCATCTCGACCCATGACATGGGTGGTCGCGGGCTCGACAACAGGCACCAACTGGACGCTGCTGAGCTCTTCGTTGTATGACGGTATAAGTGCATACGACCGTCGCGTAGTAAGTAACTTGGGCAGCAAGTACACCTTCTTCAGACTCATCATGCTGACGAATAACAAACAAGTTTCATCGTGGGGCAGGCTTCAATCAGTGGAGCATGTTCTGAACCACGATATATTATCGTCAACATCTTGCAATCTTCACTCCTCAAGCATCCGAAATCTTCGCTCTTGAAGCCTCATCAATGAACCACTTTAGATTACCGAGTCCAACAGTCAGTGGAACAGTAAAATGAAACATACAGCTACTCTCGACGGAATACTAAAATGAAACCGCTTTCTGGAGTGTACGGTACACCTTATGGTGTAGCAACCCACATTGCAGTGGAACACCATCATGTTTTTTTGTAGCCCATCAACAACACGCATCCCTGCAAAATGGAAGCGGTCTCCCTTGACCCAACAGTTCCATGCAGTGCAGCCTTGCGATTGTGAGAGCAGAGGAGCGGTCCCGGTAAGTCAGCGACCATTCTTAACGCCAATTTTCCAACGGCGATGTCGTACATTTATTTCCATCTGATATATGTTTCATTTTACTGTTCTGCCGACTGTAGGGAAATTTTATATTTGGACACCTTCTCTTTTGAGAAGGTGTCCAAATATAAGCAACAGTTGGCACCCTCGTGAACCTGTTCAGGCACATGTTCCCCAAAGACCCGGGTAAGCTTTCCAAGTGGGAACATGTAAAGAATCCAGACAACTTCATGTTGCCCCAGAGGCCTGCACAGAAGAAGAAAAAATCATGTTGTCTTGGTGAATGGGAGGCATACAAGTCGGTCCTGAAGCAGTACGATGATGTTAAGGATATCAAGGCTACTGACGTTTGGCAAGTTTACAAAACATTCAAGGTACCGGTAAGGTGTCCCACAATTTGTGTGTACACTGCATAAAAAAAACTTGTTGTAAAGGAGTAACGTTTGTACACATATACACTGATGCAACACCATCGTGTTTCAGGAGATGAAGATACGGATGAGACAAAGATCTCGACACGTGAACTGTACAACAACGTAAACAGTGAGGCCGAAGGAAAAGATTCTGAGGGCGAAGGAGATGCCGAAGGAGAAGATTCTGAGGGCGAAGGAGATGCCGAAGGAGAAGATTCTGAGGGCGAAGGAGATGCCGAAGGAGAAGATTCTGAGGGCGAAGGTGATGCCGAAGGAGAAGATTCTGAGGGCGAAGGAGATGCCGAAGGAAAGGAAGGAGAAGATTCAGAGGGCGAAGATGCCGAAGGCAATTTAGATACCAAAGGCGATGCTGATGCGTCTTCGTCTCAAGTATCTGCGGGTCCCTATTTGTTAGATGATTTCAAGTCCGATGTGTGTACATGGATTGAGCTTGATGATAGCATCAAGACCTTGCAGCATGCGATTCGGGACCGTAGACTGGAGAAGCAGAAATTGACCCAGCGTATTATTGGCTTCATGGATCACCACGACATAGAGGACCTGAACACAAAGAGTGGTCGCATTCGTTACAAAACGAACTACGTGCGTCCTCAAGTGTCTAAGACGAATATCAGGGACCGCATTTCCTCGTTTTTTCCGAATGACGCTCAATTTGCAGACGATATTGTAACTGCTATATACTCTTCTAGAGAGGTTACCGAACGACAGAGCTTGCGGCGTTTGAAGTGATCGATGGAAGACTAAAATGAAACCGCTTTCGGGAGTAATTGGGCGTTCCTGCCTCACGTCGGATTTTTACTGTTCGCGAAACATGGTCTGGAGCGGAATTGGGATTTCTCGGTGTTGATATCTCAGGCTAGCGAGTCGTTCCGGAGACTCTAAATTCTGAGTATAAATTTCAAAAAATTCTCCGGGAGGCAGGAACGCCCATTGAGTGTACGTCCACGCGGGGGCGGTGGAACACCATCATGTTTGTTGTAGCCCATGAACAAAACGGCCTTGCACCGGGTAAATGGAAGCAGTCTCCCTAGACCCAGCAGTTCCATGCATTGCAGCCTTGCGATTGTGAGAGCGGAGCAGCGGTCCCGGTCCGAGTTGATCGACTGATGTTCTTTTTTAACACACCCAAGTCAACGCCAATTTTCTAACGGCGATGTCGTACATTTATTTCCATCTGATATATGTTTAATTTTACTGTTCCGCCGACTATAATTCACATTACAGTGTACCAAAAATATTTGAGACCAAATGTAAGTAACTCACAACCCATGAGTCGTTGTCATCCTTCGCATTCAAAGTACGTATCGAATACGGATACATGTTTCTCCCCTAAACAATTGGAAACAATTGCCAAACGTTCCGGATTGAATGTGTCTATTGGTGATACAAGTTCTTCTTCGGGAATCAACCTGTATTTATTTTCAGCCATGTTGCACAAACATTTCGGCACGTCTCTCGGTCAGGAAGTTGAGTGGTTGCAGAAAAACCCCCATATCCCTCGTTCATTCTCTTCCGCATTTCGTCCTACGTGGAGCGATGGAGAGCCTCATCATTTGCTGGACACCTTCGATATTTGGAACGTGTTGGATCAGTACGAGGACAATCATCCTCACTTTCGTTTTTTAGGTGTCCATCCTCTAAACTTTCAGGATCCTGCAATCGACGACACGGTTGTTGATGACTCCTTCCGCCCCCCGGAAGACGCGTATATGCAGAGGCGTTGCATTTCCGTGGTTCCTGAGCTTTGCAATATTCATGCGAATACTTTTTCAGAGACAACTGGTGGCAAGACCGACTTTGGTGTTGTTGTAAACATGGACCCGTCGTGGATGGGTGGTTCTCACTGGGCTGCCATGTACGGTTGCATCGACCGATCTAAGCCCCATCGCTACGGGTTGTATTACTATGATTCCCTTGGCAAGAGCCACCTGCTCCTATTTTGCAATTCATGAAGCGTTTTGTCGCCGGCACAGACGTCCCCATAGGTTGGAACACGATCCAGAAGCAGTACGGGAGGCAGCGAGTGCGGACTATATAGCATTTCTTTTATCATCAACTGCATCACTACTACCTCGTTGTTTCGTAACCTTTGCGCGTACTCGATGACAGATGACGATGCTCTAAACTGTGCTCGAGACTTCATATTTAGAAAGGTTCAAAAACGAAAGTGAGCTTGAATTACAGTTGTTCTAAAATAAAGTGGGAACACACCCCACATTATAATCATCCAGACTGCAGATCGTTGCTTTTGGGCAACGTAGCAAGTTGAAGAGGTTCTCGAAAATATTAAGAGTCGCCTCTTTGGTAAACCGTTCAACCGTCTGTGTCCCAAAATTATTTGAGAACAACTGTATGCTTAAAGCGGAATTGTTTATTCAATAAAAAAAACAATTACTTCAAACCCTTTCTGCTGATAATTTATATACATGGCTCCGATCCCCCCTCTCATTCCCGAGGATCAGGTGCTTGAGAGCATCTCGTCCCATCGCATCCGTGGCTCGGAGGATAAATCGGCATGTATCGACCGCTTGATGCGTGCGATGGGTTGTGGTGAGGGCAGCGGTGCTGCTTTGCATTTGATTGCTTCTGCCGCAATGGGGCGTGATGTCCATGAGTCAGATATAAGAGAGCGTACTCGGTATGTCAAAGTTGCGCGCCAGACGCTGCGTGCTTTGATTGAGTCGCCCGGTATTCCTCAACGTACTCCTCCGTGGTACTTAGTTCGCGATACGATGATAACAGCGAGTGACTTTGGTCAAGCTGTGGGTCTTGGTAAATTTGGTACACATCGCGACTTTCTTGAGAAGAAGTGTGGGCACGTGCTGCCAAAACCATTCGATTGTTCTATTCCTCCTCTCCGGTGGGGCATCATGTTCGAGCCTGTCGCATGTTCCTTGTATAGTACCTTGAACACGAACGTTCTCGTGCACGAGTTCGGTCTCCTCCGCCATGCATCGAAGTCATTCCTAGGCGCCTCTCCTGACGGCGTGACCGAGGATGGCGTGATGCTAGAGATCAAGTGTCCATGGCGTCGAAAGATCGACGGTACCGTACCGATGCAGTACTACCTCCAGATTCAGGGTCAGTTGGCGGTGTCCGGTTTGCTCGAGTGCGATTACTTTGAGGTCGAGTTCGACATCATTCAATCAGAGGAAGAGATAGAGGCTGAGTTCGCAGAAATCTCGCGTGACGAGTCCATTATGAAGTCCGCTTTCCGTGGTGTATTTGTAGAGAAGATAAAGCATGGTAGCAATGAGCCTCCGTCCTACGTGTATCCACCCCGTTTCGGCAGAGACAATCATATTGTGGGTGGTGGGAAATCTGATTCATCACCCCGATCGTTGCTCGATCACCTTCGCGTATTCGTGGATGCGGAGTCGTCCTCACTTGACGACTCGTACCGTGTGAATATCATATGGTGGAAGGTTCGAAAGCATAGCACCGTCAAGGTGCATGCTGATACTGATTTCTCCGCTTGCATGATCGATACCCTCGAGGGTGTTTGGAATGATGTCACGTGTCTCCGTTTTGACAAGGATATGTATGATCAACGTATGTTGGATCTCGCTCCTGTGCGCAGATCAGCATCTTCCCCTGCTACTGTGAGCAAGCGTGGGAAGCGTCCTCCTCAGGGAAATAAGGTGGCGTGTTCTCATGAGTTGGCAAGGGGGTACGCATTCCTTGAAGACGCGAACGATTTTTAGATGCCGTTCGAGAAAAATAACCACAGCAACAATGACATTGCGCAACATACCACGATCAATTCATGGAGGTGGTGAAGTTGTGTGATGTCATCCTTTCGCCCACTATCACCCTTCATCGAAGAGGTTTCTTCATCCTTGTAGTGATGAATGTCGTCCTTGATTTTTGAACGATTATCGACGGGATGGGATCGCTCATCTGTCCCTTTCCGTATTCTCATCCTCTCGCTAAACGTTGAACCGCTGCCTACCACCACGGAAGATTTCACGTTCATAGCTGCCGACACCACGGAAGATTTCGCGTTCATAGCTGCCGACACCACGGAAGATTTTGCGTTCATAGCTGCCGACACACGTGCAATGATGTTTGATATACTCCTGTTTTGGGTATCCGACGATACTCGACGGATGTCTTCGTCTTGAGGAACAAGATCCGCTTCATGCGCATCATCGTCTTTTCCATCGGTATTGGCTCTGTGTGGCAGATCATCATCACTCGTCATCGCATCCGCTGATGAGAAGGGTTAATCGCACTTGGGGCACTTGTCCCGCGTCTGTATGGCCGCGTTCATACATTTATCGTGACATTCTGCTTGGCAGCATGCGAGTTGTACGCTTTTTTGTGTCGCTTTCATCGGAAAGTGGCACAATGCACAGAATGATTCGCATGCCATTGTCGGATTGAATGGGATGTATAGGTCGTTTAGATCATTTACACTTGCTTTGCATGCGCATTGGATGCATCATCTTGTGGAAGTAGTTATTGTGGATACTTTACACTCGACGGAACATAGCTCATTGTGTACGGCCACACTTAAGCGATCGCCTCTTCCCACGTGGTCCAAAAGAACACGACGTCTTTGTTGATGTGCAATGCGTCATGTAAGGTTTTTGAGGTGTTTGTCTGCAGCTGACCCTGGTTGGACAGGCGTGTCTTTCATCTTCCATACGATGCTTTTGTCGGGGTTGACGAAGCCATAACCTTGTAGGAACTTGATGGCTTGTTCGATTTTCCCCTTTCCTTCACCCCCCTTGTATCCCTTTTCAACCGCGTACATGACGAGCTTATTGTCTTTAGAGTGGTACCACAAGTACATTAGGTCAAACCTCTCAGTTAGCGTGTACGCGTGATCTCCCAAGGGCCCGACTATATCTTCAGCCGAAATAGTTGGTTTGATAGGCACAGTGACCTCGCGAATGAAGATTGACATGTCCATCATGTACATGAGCCTGATGAGTTCGGATGGTCGCAAGAAACGGCACAGGAGTTCTTCCTCGAGAGTCTTCATCCCTTTGTGCGTCTTTAAGTTGAACTCTACCTTCCCTCATTGTTTTCCACTTGTCTAGTGCCCATTTCATGATACTCTTCAGTTGGGATTGTGAAAGCTTGGCATTATCGTATTTGACATTGCTCACCTCATACTTCTTACGATCGTCCAAGTTGTTTTCTGTGCATTTATTAAACACAACCCGTCGCTCGGTGGAACCGAGCAGATGACCGGTGCTAGAAGTTGATCGTGTTGTAGATGCTGATGACGAGGCCCTTGCTGTTCCTGAGGAGGGCCTTGCTGTTCCAGAGGAGGGCCTGGTTGTTCCAGAGGAGGGCCTAGTTGTTCCAGAGGAGGGCCTGGTTGTTCCAGATGTCTTCGAGTTTGCGGTTGTTCCAGATGTCTTCGAGTTCGCGGTTGTTCCAGATGTCTTCGAGTTCGCGGTTGTTGAGGTGCGAGGTCGTGTAGTTGATTGTTTCCTTGTACTTGTTGAAGTATTCTTATCCATCGGTAAGTAAGTGTGTGTATACAGTCAAAGACAAAAAATATCGAAGTTCCATCCTTCGTGTCCGTCGTCCCGTATTTCAATCTCCGTTGTTTGTCACCATCGAGATGGAGGGAGTGAGTGTTCGTTTCTTGTTGTGATATCATACAGTTGTTCTCAAATAATTTTGGGACACTCAGTATAATTTGAATGATATCCCCTGAAACCAGATACAGGTCCGTGGTTCCGTCGAGTGTAGCTGCATGGTTGAATGATTTATTTTTTCGTATTCGAGTGTAAATCTGTTGGTTAGGGAAAAGGAGGATTGGCGAATATGTTATGTTTTTATTCATGTGTTCAGAGTTGCCGCAATTGACGCCTGAGCAGGAGCAAGTACTGGAATGGATGATGGACCGTGAAGATATGGCTTGTGCTACTCGTTCTAGTTTTCCCGGCGTCCTCGGTGGAATCCTTGCAGAGGATGCAGGTTTCGGAAAGACGCGATTGATGTGCGAGTTGATGGCTCTCCGAAAGGACATGTTCCCATGCCTCATCGCAGTGCCGAGGATGGTCTTGTCAGAGTGGCCTCCTACGGTCTGTGCGGTTACGGGTGTATTTCCCACACTCATTGTAGACGGCGGGTTCTTCGTATCGAACCCGACTAGCTTTCTTGCTGATCCCCGCGTCGTGATCACCACACACGGTGTGCTTCGGAACCACTATCTTAAGTTTGGTGACGTGACATGGGGGCGATTCGTGGTGGACGAGGCGCACGTCATGCGGAACAAGGGCACAGCTTTGTATCGCGCCTGTGTGCACGTGGCCTCTCAGAGTTCGATCCGTTGGGCAGTCACGGCCACTCCGGTTCACAACCGGGACAAAGACGTGCTTTGTCTCGCTCGCTTTGTGGGCGTGCATGCACAAGACGTTGCGATACTCCGGGACGCGCGCATCATGCACCACCATGTCGTTGTCCCTATGGTGGTGGAGCAACCTGCAAAAGAAGATGCGTCGCCCTCAAGTGAGGTCGACGAAGCGGTGGTTGCTCTGGCAGATGTCAATTCTGACATAGAGGTACAACTTGTGACGTTGGATGTCATTTCGCGCGCTCATTACGATAAGCTGAAGGAGGACTATTCAGCGTCTTCGTGTACATCGAAGGAATTGGATATCGTCGCGACGGCGTGCGCATCGAGTATGGCGTTTATGCGAGTGTTGCGTCTACGCCAGGCCGCCACACATCCTCTCATTGCGTCATCTTCGCAAGGTTTGGTATTTTCATCGAGTTCCGCAAAGTTCGATGCGGTTGCTGGAGAGTGTAGGCGCCTCCTCGAAACGTCAAGGAATGTTTCAGCATCGATGCCTAACGAGGATTCCTGCAGCGGGGGTGGTGGTTTTTTTGCAACTGGATCATGGAGATGGACTTGCTTGAGGCGTTCATAGGGGCTCGATTTAGGGAGGATGAGGTTTGCGTGAGCCGCCTGGACGGAGCGTGCTCCATTGATGAGCGGGATTCGACGTTGTACCAGTGCAGGACGGATCGTGAGACTACCCGCGTGCACATGCTAGTATGTCAGATAGAATGCGCGAATTGTGGCTTGAACATGCAGCATGCCTTCAACAACGTGATCATGATGCGTCCGCAGTGGAACCCTGTGACCGAATACCAGGCGATTCGACGGGTTCTCCGTCGTGGACAAGAGCGTACTGTTCGCGTGTTGCGGTTGGTCGCGAAGGACTCAGTTGATGAGCATGTTCTCGAGCGTCAGGCGAAGAAGACTCGAATAATTCGAGATGCAATGCAAGACGATGTGGTCGCTACGACACTTGGCTCGCTCTCAATTGGTCCATTGTGACCTCGTTCACTTCTTCACTTGGCGGGGCCCCATTCAATTCCATTTTGTACTAAAATATTGTTGGGACACTCTGAATGATTTTCGTTCAACGAATCCTTCGTTCATCTCAAAAGCAGTCAAAAACTGTGGGAAGACTTGGGATCGCGATGTGAACGCCTCCAAGAACATCCACCAAGATGCGCATCATTGCCAAAAAGCAACGATCTGCATCGTAAAGTTGTTTTTGTTTGTTGTCGAATCAATTTCCTTGCACGAGTGTATTTGTGTATTCGACGAAGAGCGCTGCGCCTGCTTCGATGACCTTGCGTTCGTCCATTCTGTTTCGTCTGTGGACGGTGGCGCACATGTGTTCTATGTGCGCGACCATCTCGATGACCTCCGCACTCGTGCTGCTGCTCCCATCGGATTCTTCCGGGTCGGATGACCACCTTCCTAAGGTTGATATTGCATCTTCTGTCCATACCTTTCCTCTCTCTTGTGAAGTTCTGCAAGCGATGAGTTTGCGAGCAAGACTGCGCGCGGTATCTTGTTGTGGGGATGGTTTGCGGGTTTTGTAAATGTTGATGCCGCCGGCAATGGTCATCTTTGGACGTACCATGGCTCTGCTCTGCAGACCGGCGTCCACTCCTGATAGAGAGGATGTGGTGAATGTGATCTGCACGCGGTCCATGTATCTATCGACGAGAGCTCGGATGCTTTTTCGGACGTGCATGGGCGCGCATTCGATATTAAGAATGACCACGCGTTTTCGAACCTGAAAACGGTGATTGGTGCACGTGTCGCCATCCGGTTGGTGTTTTCTGAGATTGGGAAAAAGAGACGCTGTATCGACCATCTCCCGTTCCAAGATCTTGACGAGCAGTCCTTTGTTGTTGTTGTTGGTTAATCTCCCTGGATCTTCTGAAGCGTCAAACACGAGTATTGGGGGGTATTGTCAGGAGGAATGAGTGAAGTAGCTTTTGAAGAGAGTAATCGCATTGTGATGTTCGCGTTTGTAAAGACTTGTATGGTTTGTCACGTTGGAGTCGTTTTTGACTAAGACGTTTTCGATTAGCTCCTCTATGACTATTCCGTTGATGCCAACACGATCCCTTGTTACGACAAGGATGCAAGGAATATCTTGGGTCATTTCGGATGCCATGCCGGGAATCAGATTACCTTATTTTACTACAATCTCTTTCCGACACCACGACGTCACACAAACACTTTACAGTTGTTCTCAAATAAAGCGGATACATTTACCTTACAGTTGTTCTCAAATAAAGTGGGACACACCTTATACTCATCAACCAGTAATAAAGTCTTGCTTCTTACGATGAGTGAGTGCAACCATGTTGCAAAGGCGGGTCTCACAGCAGCTGCATCGTTGAGATGTTCGGAACTCATCGACGTCCTCCATGTCGTACATTTATTTCAATCTGATATATGTTTCATTTTACTGTTCCGCCGACTGTAGAACCTCTGAGTATCGCTCGATCGCTTGGTTGGTTGACATCGACAAGAGAGGTGGCAAAGCCCCCGTACCACATGCTGTAAATGCGATACATGCGGTTCATGCGGTACATGCGGTTCATGCGGCACATGCGGACCACGTTTGCGTCTATATAGATCGACTCGCTTGTATACACATTCACTGTAGATCGGCTCGCTTGTGTACACATCCACTTTCTCGAACACCGAATAACAAACAATGACCTCTACGTCCACTGCGTACTATTGCGTGTACTGCAACGTCGATATAGACCCTTACGTCGATTACGTCTCTGAGCTCTCGTGCACATACACCGGATGTGGGCGACTGACATACCACAAGGTAAGTTCGAGACGAAAGATTATCATTTGCATCCGGGCCTTAGCAATGCCATTATTACAGTCGGCGGAACAATTAAATGAAACATCCAAATAAAGTGTATGAGTGGATGGTCCTAAAAATTAGATTTCTTGCGCAACAAGTAAAGACATGGGATTGAACATTGTTTGCAACTTTTTTTTGTTGTCATAAGTAGCTGTTAGTTTGGTCTGTCTCATTGACTAAGGCTCATTTTATAGCAGCAGTCCAGATCACGAACCCTGATCATCGCAGATTCTCCAGGGTGTGATATTGTCCGCACCACCCTTGTAACTTGCCCGAGTCAATCCTATTTTCTTGTTTCGGCGCCTTCTAGCTCACCCTACCGCACCCCCCCCAGGCCCCTCAGTCCGGTTGGTCGTAAAACATTTAAAACTTCCTAACACGTAACAACATGTCTGATCGCATTACATCCAGAGAAAACGAATCGCTTCCAAATGTTGACGCATTTGTGGTCAGAGATGTCTTAACACCAAACGAATGCTCTGAATGGATAAAACTGGCAGAACAAAAAGGGTTCCAAAGCCCATACATAGGAGGAGATATGTTTGCAGGCAAAAGGAAACGTGTTACATTAACAAGCGAAGAACTAGCAGCACGAGTGTGGGATAAAATTAGCACAGTCATTCCCGCAAGGGTTCATGACGAGAAAGAATACTCATCATTCTCCTTTTCTGGACCTGCAAATAACATACGTAGTGCTGGTTATTTTCCAACATATATTAACCCGTTTTTCCGTTTCTCAAAGTATGAGCCGGGAGATGAATTTTCCATCCACACCGACACGTGTTATGCGCGTGATGAATGTGAGACTGGGCTTTGCACCATCTTGTTGTACCTGAACGATAATATGCAAGGGGGTGAGACAGTCATACTTCCGAATTGGGAATGGAACGAAAAGATCACCATCACTCCAGAACCGGGTCTTACACTTGTATTTTACCTAAGCTACCACATGCCGGACTAGAAGTTATTTCGGGGTGCAAATATATAATACTTAGCGAGGTCATGTACCGTCGCGTTTGCAATATTCCCTTGTTGCAAGCATCGAACGTTTTTGAATAGGACGCGCCCCCCTTTGCAATAAAAATTGTCCAGCAAAGAAACCTCCTTACATGACGCATTGCACATCAACAAGGACCCCGTGTTCTTTTGGGCCACGGTACTGGGGAAGAGGCGATCTCTTAAGTGCGGCTGTTCCTTCAATGGACACTCTCGAAAGTACAGACAAAATAACGATACGGAGTCTGCAGGATGGAGAGCCGTGATCTAAAAAAGAACCATGATATTCTCGTTAACATCCTGCAATTTGTTGATTCAAAATCGTATTGTTGTAGACCCCACTCCGTACCCCTCCGGTGGTCGCGACAACATTAGGTTACACCGCAATGTGTGCCCTACACGAAGCGGTTTCACTTTACTGTTCCGTTGACTGTATGTTCTGACATGTTTTTTTCTCGATCGCGCAGAGCTGCGTCGACACCCATCTGCGCAGGATCAAGCACAACCACGGGCAGTTTTCAGGGTTCCAATGCCCCAGAGGAAACGGGAAGGGGGTATTACCCAATGAAGTGCCATGTGTAGGACGCATCAAGAACAGCGGATCCGGCGGATTTTGACTGGTTGCGGAACATACATAAATAATAATTTATAAGTCTGGAGCGGAATTGTGATTCAATGAACATACATAATTTATAATTTATAAGTCTGGAGCGGAATTGTGATTCAATGGACGTTCCTTCCTCCCGGCAATTTTTTTGAAATGTCTATAGCTACAGTCGACGGAATACTAAAATGAAACCGCCTCGTGTACGGCGATGTCGTACATTTATTTCCATCTGATATGTTTCATTTTACTATTCCGCCGACTGTAGGTAATTACAATTGTACAGTAATGAGGAATCAACTGTAATGAGGAATCACATGGATCTACCGGCCGTAATTAATAGTAACATTTGTGGGAGGTGCCGTATAAGGAAATTCACAATGAATGAATGAAGATGTAAAGATGGCATGTCAAAAATGCAACTCAACCCTCGTCACGCACGATATTACACAAGGCCGGCGTACATGCCTACAATGCAACGCCTCGTGGTCCATCCACAAATCCCTCGAGTGTAGAGGATGTAATTTAGACGTCGACATGAAAATTCATCTCCGCCTGCTAAAAGACGGAAAGGTTGAGTGAATAAGACGACGAATAAGCGTGCTAATAATTTTTTCATCTAAGAGACCCAACCTACAAACAAAAAAAGAAACAACACACGACAATACAAGGGGAATGAACAAAGCGATACAATCCTGATTGCAAAATCAGGCTTTACACTCTATCTTCTGCAATTATTTTTTTGAATTTTTGAATTTAGTACCGATATTTACATGCGATGTCGTTGAACAAACCTAATGGTGCCACATGAACCAGTTTTACATGTGCGTTCAACTGTCTATTGTCTGAAGGCGGAGTGCTGTATCGTTGCCGCCACCATGACAGAATGTGCGTTTCTGCCTCCCGGCGGATTTTGACTGGTTGCGAAACATGGTCTGGAGCGGATTTGTAATTCCTCTGTGCTGATATCTCAGGCTAGCGAGTCGTCCCGGAGGCTCTAAATTCTGAGTAGAAATTTCAAAAAATCTTCCGGGAGGCAGGAACGCCCATTATATAGATGGTCTTACACAAGCATGTACGACCCATCATCCCAATATTGAGACTGTTTACGTTGTTCTTCTTGTTTTTTTTTGTTTTTTTGTTGTGTCTTCTTGCTGAGGTCATCGTGCATTTCTTGTCGTATAATATCTTCGACCGGTTTGTCATCTTTCTTTGACATTTTAAGGATTTCGTCAACCTTATTTTCCTCATGTTTGATGTTTTCTACTTTCTTTGAAATGGTATCGTTTCTCTTGGCCTCCACCTTGGCTTTGACGAATTCTGTCTTGTGGTCTTCGGATATTGTCGTGACCATACCGAATATAGACTTGTTCAAAAAGTATTCAAGCAGGACAAAGCAAAGCAGTATAGTGAGCATCCACATGATCAACGTCCCCAGGATACCGAATATGATCGTGATGATCTTCACACCGAGGTCTTTTCTCACGAAGGAGATATTGTTTATGAAATCGAACAATGGGAGGATAATGGAGTTTAGCAGTTTCTTTACTGCGTCGTTGGTAGCCACGGCGATAGAGAATCCGGCGGCAGCGACGATGATCTTGTTGCTGAAAATGAACTTCTGGAGGTCGAAGTAAACCTTAATGAAAACATTCCTCTGCGCTTCGCTCATCGTGCACTCATACACAAGTGTTTTCAAATAATTTTGGCAAATTTTGATTTTCAAGCATTGCTTGCCTTTATTACACATTGACCTGTGGCCACGTGTCATTGACGGGGCTTGCCGACGACATTAGCCTTGACAGTATTGGGTATCTTTTCCGTTTCTTAAAAGTAAGACCTTGTCGGGAGCCCGTTGATGAACAGGTACCCAAGTAGTTCGATGTGATCATCTCGGTCAGGTGGGCCTTGAGCTCCGCAGGGACCGGCGTCTGAAACGCCCAAACGAGGCAACTGTTGCAACCTTCTTGAAATCGTCTTTGACGACCAAGGGAAACGTCGCTGTGAACGTGAATGGCATTTTGTGGTATACAGTCTACGATTTTGATCAAAATGTCACACAACATGTCCAAGTCTTAAGTTGTTTGTAAAGTGTCGTTGAACACGTTATACACATAGAACACGTTTTGATTCCATGTTAACAAAACATGGAACTGCTCCCTGAAGGCCCCCTCTACATCATCGCGTCTCATATCTCAAAGAGCGAAGCTAAGTACCGTCGCTTATGCGATGTCTCAAAGGACGCCGCGAGCCTCATGTTGGTGGGCAACATAGCGTTCGCCGAGCTTAGTCTTGCTTTGCAAGAGAAGTTGGAGCCCGATGGACTCCTCGTGAACGATGCAGCGTTCGAGAGGATGCGTATTACCGATGAGGGTCTTACAGAGACAAGCAAGGTGAATGTTCTCAAGAAGGCGTGTCGCGATCGTGGCCTGAGGGTTTCCGGTGTCAAAGCCGCATTGTGGAGGAGGTTGAAAGAGGCTGAAGATGTCTCTCGAACCCCTCGCGGGTGCATCTTGTCTGCCAAATTCCGTTCCGAAATGAGGGGCTATGCGCTACGCTCGCATCTGTGGTGTCGAAGGCCAAGTCTGAGTATCGCGTAACCGAGAGGGACCTCTCGACGCTGCGTTGCGAACTCGTGTACAAATCAGCGACACCCAAGATTCTTTACAGTGTCCGCGACGTGGCTCGTGTTGCGCTCGAGAAGCAGGAGACATCCCCACTATCTTCAAATGATCGAAGAGAGAATCGCGAGGTATTGTTGTCGAGTACATTGGCGGAGTTGTCCATTGTGGACTCGCGCGTGTTTTCAGTATTTTATTTTGCGGCGAGCATGGCCCGTGACGCTTACATGAATTCCGGGAGAGGTGGGGGGGTCGCGAGGGCTACCGCGACTATCATTGGGGCGAGCAAACGCATGCTCACTCTCGAGCGCGCCTTGAAAGAGCGTGGGTGCAATCTTCATACGGATTCGCGTTTGTGCTGCGCCTTCATTGACGTGGACGTGGGAAACCCGGTGGACATCGCCAATTCGATGCACGAGATGCGGTTTTTCTTCGACCACACCGAGTACAAGCTTATTCTGCACGACAAGTGGAGAGACGCCCTCCGAGAGCTAGACTCACGGGATGAAGATGACGATAAAGACGACTACATCGATCATGATAAGATGAGTGAGTCTGCCAAATCGGCCGCCATCAAGCGGTGGGCCGAGATACACGACCCTGGCAAGGTCCCTGACATGCCTGAAAGCCTGCGCGAAACTGTATTTTGTCTGAAGGCGGAGTGTATCGTTGCCGCCGCAAGGAAAGCGTGGCGTGCTCGACAGCCTCAAATTCCTTTCCGTGCCCTTAATTATCTGGAGAAGGAGTTCGAAAAGATCCAACAACGCACTCGAGACGCAGAGTCCCTCGCAGCCCTGCAATCCACCCTCGAAGATGCAGAGACGGGACTGTTTGCGCATGTGGAGGATGTTCGCGCCTAATACTTTCTTTCCAAGTATTAGGCAGCTAAAAGAAGACATGCCTAATACTTTGGGGGGGGTAGCTAGTCTGCAACCACCAAATCACATCACAATGTATCTTTTGTATTCGCAGATTGGAATTGTTGTAGGGTTAGCGATGGGTATCACAGGCATTGGTGCAGGTATCCTAACGATCACCCTCCTAACTTTGCTGGCGTGAACATAAAAACCGCCGTAGCAGTGTGCATGGTGATGCAGTTGCTTCCTCAATCTATTATCGGGGTGTACAATTACCGGGAGCACATCGATTGGCCGATTGCCATAGTGGTCACTTTGGCATCTCTGGTTGGAATTTGGATTGGATCGTACATCGTTGCAAAAGAATACATCAGCAAATTAACGATTTATAGGATTATTACCATGTTCTTGGTTGTAACGTCAATTGTTTTTTTGAAGAAGTACATGATTTCACCGAACCAAAATGTAATGTAATCTATCTGTACAGAGTGTAATGGGCGTTCCAGCCTCCCGGAGGAAAATCGGAGCTGTTCAGGATCCATCCTCGGCTCATCCTCCACGGGAGTTCCGGACTGATTGTTGTAGTTTATGTTTCAAACACCTTGTAAGGATCGAATCTGTGTCCTTCGTCCGGATTGCTCAAATAGCCTCGTTGGTTGGAGACAAGGTTGCATTGACCTATTTTCTGGTCGTTTGAGTAGTGCGTGTGTCCGTGCACCCACAGCTTCACCGGGGTCCTCTTGAGGAGATGGTGCAAGTCCGTTGCGAAGGCGCTGTTCAGCAAGCTCCCTTTCGTCTTGGGGTGACTGGTTCCTTGAAAGCTCGGCGCGTGTGAGTGACGACGACAAGATCGACGGCCATCGGTTCGATCACGCGGCGAGAGATTTTCCGCGCCTTCCGAGCGCAGTCGAACCTCTGCGGGTGACGGCCGTTGTTGCTTCCGGCACGGTGAGAGCGCCGGAAATCATAGGCGGTAGTGCGGACAAGGCGAGCACTGGCAGCGTAATTGCGTGCATTATACGGGATCGATGAGACCGATCAGCGTGGTTCCGGCAAATCGCATTACTTTGGTAGTTATCTGGTTTTTGATTTGCAAATCGTGGCGCTGAAACGATTATTAGCAAAATTGACGTTGGGCGGGGTAGGGTCGCGGTCGTTCAGCAGTGCACGGGGCGGCAATAATATACGCGTCTTGCGATGAAGTGCCCATTGGATAGCCTCGTGGTTACCGTTCTCCGACGAACACCTCCTCGAATAGCTGAAGGCAGTGCTCGTAGGAATCGACCGACTCGGCTGTCAGAACGGACTGGCGCCACATCGTCGCGCCAGAACCAGGAGCTCATGAGGCGGCGGGGCCTCGATTTTCGGCAGGGTTCGGGAGCGAAACGGCCCGGGAAAGTGTCTCNCTACCGCCTCCTTTCCTAGGTGCCCCGTTTTATGGTTCTCCTGTGTCTGTAACGTTATCCTTGTCTCCGTGTATAGATTGGTGCGTCTGTTCCGCTGCTTTAATCTACTGTCCACTCTACCGGAGTGATTTCAAGCTGATAGGTTATTGGGCTCCTCATCACTACCACTGCTTTGATAATGCAACTTCCGCGAGGGCCTCCTGCCGGCTTTGTGAAACTTACCAAACTTAATGGTGTTTCATGGGCTCGTGGGATCCGCAGTGTCATTGTGAGCAATGGATGCGACCGAATCCTCCCAACGGGGGTGAAGGTTCCTCTAGATTGGCTAGACGACTGCGCGCCAGCGGCCTCTGCTGCCGGAGAGGAGGGTCCTTCCGCCATCAAGGAAGTAACCCCCCCCGATCAATCCTCCAACTTTACGGTTCCTTCTCTCAATGTTCGACGCCTGTCCTCTGATGTTGAGGATGTCCTGATGAAGCTGTGTTGTGTACAGACACAGATCATCCGTTGTGCATCAGACCCGCAGCCTCATTGCGTCCCCTTCAATTATGATGAAGACTACTCTACTACTACTGATGATGAGGAGGACTTGAAGAGTGCTACGAGTGCTGACTTCGGTGGCGTGACCCCATCTGCTGCTGCCACTCGTGTCTTTGAGACTTCCGCTGTTTCACCGGTGTATGAGCCTGCTGATCAGCAGATGCCTAATCGAGAGCTTTCGCCTGTGTATCAGCCTCAGCCTTCGTCGGCGCCTCCCTTTGAGCCTGTTCCCCCGGCTTACCCGGAGGTGGCTAAGCCCACTTTCTTGAAGGGCTTTGCTTCTTTTTCCTCTGCATCTGCCCCCATGGAGCGTGGCCTCCCTGGCTACCACACTCGCTCTCGCGAGGCTGCTGTTTCCTCTGCACGCACCTCTGCTGCTGGTGCCTCCCTGGAACCCCCTCCGCCTCCGCCGGTGGAGCTGCCTCCTGCCCCTGGCCCTCCTCCTATGCTGCATACGCGGTCTTGCGCATCTTGGGAGCATCTGCTCACTGGCGGATCTCCTCCGACTTTGAACCTTCGGGACTACCGCCTGATCAACATGGATCGACGGGATGGTGAGTCCTTGAACCGCTCTTTGTACGGTCGGATGGATATGCAGGCTACAATGGCAAATGTTAGTGTGAAGCTGAGGCATCGCCGAGTGATGGCTTTCTCTGAGCTTGGTACCAGGTGTCGTTCTTTTCTTGGTCCAGTCACTTCTGGGATTCTGTATCCCCCAGATCATGGTGTTTCCTTTGGTGGTACGAGGCGTAGTGATCACGAGAAGCTTGGTTATCAGTTTGTGCGAGTGCCTGTCCCTCTGTGTCCTGTTAGCCCAGATTTCGAGCTGCTTATGAGTGTTGCGAGGTCCATTCCTGTGATTAGGAACATAGACGACCAGCGCGCTCTTGACGCTGGTCTTGCTGCGGAGTATTTCATGGACATTCGTAGGTCCTTGGCTCCTGTCCCTTCTGCGAATGGAGCTGGGTCTAATACCCTCATTCATGGTGAGTCTCGGTTTGATCCTGCACTGTTGGGGTTCAGTGCACTGCCTCTCGAACGTCAGGAGTTCATGTGTTTAACTATGATGCTCGCGAACATGGAGGACGATATGGTCAAGGTATACCAGGACTTTGCCACCCCTCGGGATATCCTTTTGGATATCCGGAAGACGCAGTCTGATGCCCTTGCCTCTAGAGTCCCTCTCATGCGTATCGAACTTCATAATGCGCACATGGGCCCTTCTGACCGTGTCGATGATTTCTTTCGCATGGTTCGCAGTCTGTGCACTGACCTCCGCAGTGCTGGACATCCTGTCACTCAGCGCCACGCCATGGAAACCATTGTGAATGGGATCCGTTTGATCCGATTTGAATCGCTGCGGATCCAGTACGGTATGATGTTGGCTAACAGACAGACTGTAGATTACTGGTCTTGTCTGGAGGCATATCGGTCTCTCGACATTTTGAACATTGCTCTCCCCAGGTCCGACTCCAGGCATCCTGGTTGGTCCCGGGACGCTCCCCAGGTTCCTGCCAATGCTGCGTTTCAGCGTGGGCAGGGATCTGGTTCTCAGGGTTCCGGTTCCAACAAGCGGCGTCTGGATTGCACTTGGGGCCCATGCCTCAGCAAGACGACCCACTCGGAGGATCGCTGTTTCACGAAGCATCCGCACCTGCGTAAGACCAAGCCTGGTGCACCGGTTACCAATCCGGTGCCCATGGCCTTGGCCCTTCCAGGTGTGCTTACTCCGCGGCAGCTGGCCTCCTTGCAGGCTCAGATTGATGGGTATGCTTTGGACAAGAAATAGGAGGTACGCTCTGTCCTTTTCTCTTGCACTGCGAAATTTTCAAATGTCTGCAGCCCGAGCCTGTCTGAGGGTGTCTGGCATGTTGATTCTGGAGCTGGGATGTCAATCACAGGTGATATGTCTTTGTTCACTGTGTTTCATGCTTCTGAGACTGGGCCAGCAGTTAAATTTGGTGATGGTGTGGTTCAACGGTCTGTGGGTCAGGGTTCTATTGTGTTAGGTAGTGATTGGTTACCAACACCAATCACTTTAACCAATGTTCTCTACATCCCACACTGTCCGGTGAACCTCATGTCAGTAAATGCTGTTGCCCATGCTCACAACTGCAAGATTTCTTTGATAGTCTTAGTTGTACTGCCACACAGGGCTCTTCTGTTCTGTGGTCTTTCCCTGCCTCCAGTGATGGTGTGTACAAGTTTGCATGTAGGCCTTGTCACACCCCTCGTGGCCGTTTGTATGGTGCTGAAGATTATCCAGCTTTTGCTCTTGATGTTGATGAGGATGGTGGAGTTGTGATCCCTACCACTTCTGAATGGTTGTGGCATAGTCGGCTGGGTCATTCTGGCTAAGATGCCATGCACAACCTTGTAAGGAAGGGTTTGGTTCAGAACTTACCCCTCACTCTCCAACAGGTGCAAAGACTGTCTAAGATCCCATGTGATGCTTGTCAGAAGGCAAAGGGAAAACGTATCCCTTTTCTTAAAGAAAGCAAAACTAGGATCCGTGCCCCATTACAACGCCTTCACTTGGACATCATGGGGCCATTTAATATTAGGGGCTTGCGTGGGGAGTTTTATGTTCTGTGTCTCACTGACCAATACTCTGGCTAGGCTGAGGTCTTGTGCTTGAGAACCAGGGATGAAGCTCCCTTAGCAGTTCAAACTACCATCCTCAGATGGATGACTCAGCTGCACGGATTTGTTTTCAAGTGTCTTAGGTCTGACAGGGCTAAGGAATTTATAGTGAAGTGGTTCGAGGATTGGTTAGAATCGGTTGGTGCTGTGCATGAATTGTCCATGGCTTATACTGCTCAGCAGAATGCGACTGTGGAACGGTACAATGGGGTCCTTCAGAACGTAGCTAGGAGCATTCACTTGGAGTCTAAGCTCACTAAGTCCTTCTGGCCCTATGCCTTCCTCGCCGCGTGTTACCTACGCAACCGGCTGCCTAATCAGGGTGACAAGACTCCTTATGAGTTGTTCTTTGGGGTTCTACCTGATGTATCGTTATTGCGCGTGTTCGGGTGCCCATGCTATGTTACCTTAGTGAATGGGAAGAAGCGCAATAAGCTTGACGAAAGGGCGTTATCTGGTAGACTGGTTGGGTATTCTCTGGTGAGTAAGGGTTATTTTGTTTGGGTTCCGAAGTTGCGCCAGGTGGTAGAGAGTCGTGATGTGCTCTTCTATGAACAGTTTAGCTATAACTGTATCCCTGGGCTCTTTCCCTATGATGGATCTCAGTATTTTTCTCGCACCCCTGCCGCTATCATCGGTAAAGGGCTTGATACTACTGACAATGTCCTGGGCCCTTTACCAACCCCGATTGTTGATCGCTTTACTGGTCATGGGATGACGATGCGTCCCAGGCCAGGTAATGATGGTGCTGTATCGCGTGCGGCGGCATTGGGCCAGGGGGAGTCTGATGTTCCTTCAAGCTCTAATTTATTCGAATCTCAGGGGGTCGCCGGGCCTTCCTCTGCGCCACGTTTTGTCGGTGAAGTCGTAGGATTAGGACAGCCTCGGGTCATAGTGGAACCTAGTACAGGTCCACTGCCCACTAGTCGCCACCCCCCGTCCACCTATTCGGATAGCTCGCGGGAGTTGTTGATCACTTCACCCCCTGCTATACCTGGTGGTTTATACCGGACCAGGCATTGCGACGATGTGGCCGTCACAGATGATGTGAGTGATGACCTCGAACACTGGTCCGGGTCAGATACTGCGTATGGCTGGGGTGTTCCAGTGTACCCAGGCTTCGACGATTTAGAGACAAAGGAGGCCGGCCTTGTTCAACCACGCATGAGTGCTGCGCTGGGGGCTTTATTACCGGTTACTGCTGATACTGCTGATATCCCCGCTGCCCATGTACAAGTACACTGCTTGTACGTGGGGGCTTTTATTTCTACCTCTACTGAACTCTCTTATAAAGCTGCAATGTTACCCACCAACCCTGACAGAGATCTCTGGCTGCAGGCTATGAAGGATGAGATGGCCTCCCTCCATGCTCATGGCACTTGGGTCCTCACTCCACAGCCTCCTAGGCAGAGGATTCTATCTGGCAGATGGTTATTTGTCAAGAAACATGGGGCTGATGGTTCTTTGCGTTTTAAAGCTCGTTTTGTAGTTCGTGGTTTTCTGCAACGTCCTGGGCTGGACTACCATGATGTATATGCCCCCGTCTCCTCTAAAGCAGGTCTTCGTGTGCTCCTTGCTGCCATCACTCATAGGAAGATGTTTGTGAGGCAGCTGGACATCAAGACTGCATTCTTGAATGCCAAGCTGGAACCTGGTCTGGACCTGTTCTGTTACCAGCCTGAGGGCTTTCATGAACTTGGTCCTGACAATGTTCCCCTTGTGTGCAAGCTGATTAAATCTCTTTATGGTTTGAAGCAGGCACCCAGGGCTTGGAGCAAAGATGTAAAGAAGGTTTTGGTTGCCCACGGTTTTACCATGTGCAAAGCTGAACCTGCTCTGTATTTCAGGAGGGATTCTACTGGTGGGTGGAGCTATGTCCTGACCTATGTGGATGACTTCATCTGTGCTTTTAGTGAGCTGCATAGGTATGCCTTGCTGATCGAGGCTATGGAAGCAGCTGGGTGGGAAGTCAAGGAAATGGGTGTACCTGTCCAGTTCCTTTCATTGGACATGACTTGTACACTTGATTCTGACGGCAGGTGTGTTAAGATCAACCTCTCCCAGCACTCCTACATTGTTGAGCTGGTGGAGCAGTTTGGTCTCACTGCTGCTACCAAACCCAAGTTTTCAGTTCCCATGGCCAAGTGCACTGTCACTGATCCTCCTGGAGAACCTCTGGCCTCTAATAGCCAGTACCTCTCTCTTGTGGGGGCTTTGCTGTACCTGGCTACCTGCACAAGACCTGATATTTCTTTTGCTGTGAGCTACCTGTCCAGGTTTTCTGCTCAACCCACTGCCCCCCTGTGGGCTGCAGCCAAGCGCTTGCTTTCGTATTTGAGAGAACATTCCCATCTGGGCCTCACTTACACTCACAGCCCTGGTTTCTCTTTTACTGTCTTTAGTGATTCATCCTTTGCTGATGATGGGTCTGACAGGAGATCTCAGACTGGCTATGCTGTGCTTGCTGGAGGCTGCCTTGTGAACTGGATGAGCAAAAGGCAACCCACTGTTGCTGTCAGCTCCAGTGAGGCTGAGTATCAGGCCCTGTCTCAGACTGCCAGGGAGGTGCAATGGTTAAAAAAGTTGAGAATTGATCTAGGGCTGCCTTGTGACCTGGTCACCATTCAGGGTGACAACTTGGGGTCCTTGAGCTGGGCCAATGACTGTCAGCTGCTCCCTCGCAACAAACACATTGATGTCATCCATCACTATATCCAGGAGCTGGTGGAGGATGGCCAGGTGGATGTTGCCTATGTTAACACTAAGGACAACTGTGCTGACCCCTTCACCAAGCCCCTTGCTCCTATGGTGTTCTGGCGTTTCATTCGCATGTTTGGAATGACTGCTTCTCCTTAAACCAATTTTTTTGGTTTCATGTATTCTAGAATTTTGGTTACATGTATTCTGGAATTTTGGTTACATTTTAAGGTTTCTTTGGTTACATTTAGAGTTTCTTTAAGTTATCATTGATTGGCATTAGGTTCCTATTCCCGGATCGGGTTTTCTATACCGTTGTTACCCGACTTTGATATTTAGTTGTCCTCTTATATCCACTTGGCAAATTTTGGTTCTTTGCCTTGCTTCATACCTTCCCTTACACCCTTCGGGTTTCATTTGAAGTTTCTCTCGAATTTTTTTTCTTTCGGAGTTATTTGATTTTTTTTTTAATTTGTTACATATAGTTCTATGTCACCAGTGCCATAGGTGGAGTAGTACTATTGTATGTCACCTGTGTCATAGGTGGAGTATCAGCATGTATAGCGGTGCTCTCACGCGTTTTATGACTTGGTGACTACTTATGTACTCCCTTAGAACTATCGGCTCTCCTGAGCCAGCTTCCCGTGGGACTGAGTCATCTTGAGATAACTCAGTGGCAGCTTCCTGTCACCTACGTCTCCGGTCTGATCTGTACCCTGTTAGGTTCCTGTCTACCGCCTCCTTTCACCAGTGTCTGTAACGTTATCCTTGTCTCCGTGTATAGATTGGTGCGTCTGTTCCGCTGCTTTAATCTACTGTCCACTCTACCGGAGTGATTTCAAGCTGATACCCCGGATGTGTAATAAGAAATTCATAGGTTCGAGGATATACGGGTAGCTTAAATTCAACGGAGATATTGTTTATGAAATCGAACGATGGGATGATAATGGAGTTGAGCAGTTTCTTTACTGCGTCGATGGTAGCCACGGCGATAGAGAATCCGGCGGCAGCGACGATGATCTTGTTGCTGAAAATGAACATCTGGAGGTCGAAGTAAACCTTAATGAAAACATTCCTCTGCGCTTCGCTCATCGTGCACTCATACACAAGTGCTTTCAAATAATTTTGACAAATTTTGATTTTCAAGCATTGCTTGCCTTTATTACACATTGACCTGTGGCCACGTGTCATTGACGGGGCTTGCCGACGACATTGGCCTTGACAGTATTGGGTATCTTTTCCGTTTCTTAAAAGTAAGACCTTGTCGGGAGCCCGTTGATGAACAGGTACCCAAGTAGTTCGATGTGATCATCTCGGTCAGGTGGGCCTTGAGCTCCGCAGGGACCGGCGTCTGAAACGCGCAAACGAGGCAACTGTTGCAACCTTCTTGAACTCGTCTTTGACGACCAAGGGAAACCTCGCTGTGAACGTGAATGGCATTTTGTGGTATAGAGTCTACGATTTTGATCAAAATGTCACACAACATGTCCAAGTCTTAAGTTGTTGTATAAAGTGTCGTTGAACACGTTATACACATAGAACACGTTTTGATTCCATGTTAACAAAACATGGAACTGCTCCCTGAAGGCCCCCTCTACATCATCGCGTCTCATATCTCAAAGAGCGATGCTAAGTACCGTCGCTTATGCGATGTCTCAAAGGACGCCGCGAGCCTCATGTTGGTGGGCAACATAGCGTTCGCCGAGCTTAGTCTTGCTTTGCAAGAGAAGTTGGAGCCCGATGGATTCCTTGTGAACGATGCAGCGTTCGAGAGGATGCGTATTACCGATGAGGGTCTTACAGAGACAAGGAAGGTGAATGTTCTCAAGAAGGCGTGTCGCGATCGTGGCCTGAGGGTTTCCGGTGTCAAAGCCGCATTGTGGAGGAGGTTGAAAGAGGCTGAAGATGTCTCTCGACCCCCTCGCGGGTGCATCTTGTCTGTCAAATTCCGTTCCGAAATGAGGGCTATGCGCTACGCTCACATCTGTGTGTCGAAGGCCAAGTCTGAGTATCGCGTAACCGAGAGGGACCTCTCGACGCTGCGTTGCGAACTCGTGTACAAATCAGCGACACCCAAGCTTCTTTACATTGTCCGCGACGTGGCTCGTGTTTCGCTCGAGAAGCAGGAGACATCCCCACTATCTTCAAATGATCGAAGAGAGAATCGCGAGGTATTGTTGTCGAGTACATTGGCGGAGTTGTCTATTGTGGACTCGCGCGTGTTTTCAGTATTTTATTTTGCGGCGAGCATGGCCCGTGACGCTTACGTGAATTCCGGGAGAGGTGGGGGGGTCGCGAAGGCTACCGCGACCATCATTGGGGCGAGCAACCGCATGCTCACTCTTGAGCGCGCCTTGAAAGAGCGTGGGTGCAATCTTCGTACGGATTCGCGTTGGCTGCGCCTTCATTGACCTGGCCGTGGGAAACCCGGTGGACATCGCCAATTCGATGCACGAGATGCGGTTTTTATTCGACCACACCGAGTACAAGCTTATTCTGGACAACAAGTGGAGAGACGCCCTCCGAGAGCTAGACTCACGAGATGAAGATGACGATGAAGACGATAAAGACGACTACATCGATCCTGATAAGATGAGTGAGTCTGCCAAATCGGCCGCCATCAAGCGGTGGGCCGAGATACACGACCCTGACAAGGTCCCTGACATGCCTGAAAGCCTGCGCGAAACTGTATTTTGTCTGAAGGCGGAGTGTATCGTTGCCGCCGCAAGGAAAGCGTGGCGTGCTTGACAGCCTCAAATTCCTTTCCGTGCCCTCAATTATCTGGAGAAGGAGTTCGAAAAGATCCAACAACGCACTCGAGACGCAGAGTCCCTCGCAGCCCTGCAATCCACCCTCGAAGATGCAGAGACGGGACTGTTTGCGCATGTGGAGGATTCGCGCAATGCAGAGTCATGAGGATTCGTGGAGGATCCAATTATCTACAGTCAACGGAATACTAAAATGAAACCGCTTCGTGTACGGCACACCTTACGGTGTAACCTAATTTAGAAAATTGGCGTTAAGAATGGTCGCTGACTTGGGTGTGTCCCACTTTATTTGAGAACTATCGGGGGGGCTCCCAAAATTTGTGTCTCTGGATGTAATATCTGAACAACTGTACCAAATCACATCACAATGTATCTTTTGTATTCGCTGATCGGAATTGTTGTAGGGTTACTGTCAACGGAATACTAAAATGAAACCGCTTCGTGTACGGCACACCTTATGGTGTAACCTAATGGTGTAGAAATCCACGGGGCAGTGGAACACCAATACGATTTTGAATCAACAAATTGCAAGATGTTAACGAGAATATCGTGGTTCTTTTTTAGATCACGGCTCTCCATCCTGCAGACTCCGTATCTTTCTTTTGTCGGTACTTTCGAGTGTGTTCATTGAAGGACCAGCCGCACTTAAGCGATCGCCTCTTCCCCGGTACCGTGGCCCAAAAGAACACGGGGTCTTTGTTGATGTGCAATGCGTCATGAAAGGAGGTTTCTTTGCTGGACGGGCCATTTTGTAGGACCATCCACTCATACACTATAACGTCTGTCGACGCCTTATACCGTTTATTGGGATGTTTCATTTTACTGTTCCGCCGACTGTACTGATGGGTAACACAGGCATTGGTGCAGGTATCCTAACGATCACCCTTCTAACTTTCGCTGGCGTGAACATAAAAACAGCCGTAGCAGTGTGCATGGTGATGCAGTTGCTTCCTCAATCTATTATCGGGGTGTACAATTACCGGGCGCACATCGATTGGCCGAATTGCCATAGTGTCACTTTTGGCATCTCTGGGTGCCGTAATTGGATTGGATCGTACAGCGTTGCAAAATAATACATCAGCGAATTAACGATTTATGGATTATTACTGTGTTTCTTGGTTGAACGTCATTGTTTTTTTTGAAGAAGTACATGATTTCACCGAGTGCTCAGAGCGTAGAAGAAACCATGTAAGGAGGCGGGTGGAGAGGGGGGGGAGGAGCAAGAGGAGGACTGGATGGGAGGGAAAGACAGGCGGAAAGAGGGGGATGAGGGGAAAGGAGGGTTAAAGGAAGGCCGGGGTTGGCCGAGTATGGGGAAAGCGGGAAGAAAGGGAGGGGGCATAAAGGGTGGAAAATAAAAAAGGTCTAAAAGGAAAAGAGGGTGATAGAAGGGGGAAGGAAAAGAAATGAAGGAGATGTGGGGGGGACGGTTCGGTTGGGGAGGGGGGGGAGGGAAAAAACAAGGGAGGATGTGGGAGTGGGCGAGATTGGGAAGGGGGGAAGTGGGGGATAGGGAGGAGAGATGGCGGAGGAGGAGGAGGACGGGAGAGGGGGGGAGGATAGGAGAAAAGAGAAAAAGGATACGAGGCAAACGGAATCTGGTGTAGAAAAGAAGAGCGAGGAAAAAGAAGGGAAAAAGATGGGGGAAAAGGGGGAGAAAGGTGGGGCGGAGGAAGGGGGTATAAGGGGGGATGGTGGGAAAGATAATGTAAAGGAGAAAAGGGGGGGGGGGGGAGGAGAAAGAAAAAAAGAGCGGCAGAAAGAGAAGGGGGGGACTAATGGAGAGTAGGGGGAGCAAGGGGGGAGACAGGAAGAAAATGGAGAAGGGGTGGGGAAAGGGGGAGCTGGAGAAGGATGAGGGGGAGGGCGGAAGGAAGGGACGGGGGGGGGGAGAGAATGGGAGGAGATAGTAAAGGAGGGGGAGGGTGGAGGAGAAGAAAATAGAAAATGGAGGAGAGGGTTGAAAGCAGGGTGACAAAAGGGGTAGGGAAAAGAAGAGACAAGATAAAAAAAGAGTGCGAAGGGAGGGGGGGGAGGGGGAGAGAAGAGAACGGAAAGGAAAGAAGAAGGGAAGAAAAAAAAGGAGGGTAAGTAAGGCGGGTGGAGGAAGCAGAGTGGAGAAGAGAGGAGGGGGGAGGAAGGAGAATGTAAATAAAAAAGGGGGGGGATGGGAAGAGGAGGGGGGGAGTGAGAAGGAGGAGAGCAAGACACGGGTAGCGGGGAGGAAGAGAAGAAATGGAAAAGGGCTAGGAACAGAGAGTAGTGGGAGGAAAAGAAACGACGAAGAACCAATGGGCAGGAAAGAAAGGGGGGGAAAAGTGGTGAGGAAAGGGAGGAGGGAGGAAAAGAGCGAAAGAAAGAAAAAAAAAAAAAAAAATAAAAAGAGGGGGAAGGAAAACGGGAGGGGGAGGGGGGGGGAGAAATAAGAGAGGAAAGGAGAGAAAGGATGAAAGGGAGCGAGACAAGAGGGTATGGCACCGAACCCAAATGTAATGTAATCTATCTGTACAGAGTGCTATGGGCGTTCCAGCCTCCGGAGGAAAATCGGAGCTGTTCAGGATCCTCGGCTCATCCTCCACGGGAGTTCCGGACTGATTTTTGTAGTTTATGTTTCAAACACCTTGTAAGGATCGAATCTGTGTCCTTCGTCCGGATTGCTCAAATAGCCTCGTTGGTTGGAGACAAGGTTTCATTGACCTATTTTCTGGTCGTTTGAGTAGTGCGTGTGTCCGTGCACCCACAGCTTATACCGGGGTCCTCTTGAGGAGATGGTGCAGGTCCGTTGCGAAGGCGCTGTTCAGCAAGCTCCCTCTCGTCTTGGGGTGACTGGTTCCTTGAAAGCTCGGCGCGTGGTGAGTGACGACGACAAGATCGACGCCATCGGCTTCCGCGCGAGAGATTTCGCCCTCGAGCCAGCGAACGTCCTCGAGGTGGACGGCGTTGTTCTTCGGCACGGTGAAGCCGGAAATCATGCGGTAGTCGGACAAGCAGCACTGCACGCGTATTGCGTCCATATCGGGGACGTGAGACCACAGCGTGGTTCCCAAAATCCTTACTTTGGTATTATTGGTATTTGGGATTTGCAAATCGTGCGCTGAACGATTAAGAAAGTGGACGTTGGCGGGAAGGTCGCGGTCGATCAGCAGTGTCACGGCGGAAATACCGTCTTCGAGAGTGCCCATGCCGTACGCCTCGAGGTTACCCATCACGACGAACACCTCCTCGAATAGCTGAGAGCAGTGCTCTAGGAATGCGACGTACTCGCTGTCAGACGGACTGCCCACATCTCCGGCCAGAACCAGGAGCGGCGCCTCGATTTTCGCAGGGTCGAGGCGAAACCCGGGAAAGTGCTCGAGGTGAAGATCGGACAAGACGTGAAAAGATGGCATATCTATTTTTATGTACACAATTTATAAATGGTTGTTGTGCCACCTTTTGTTACAGTAGTTCTCAAATAAAGTGGGACACACCTTATAATCATCCAGACTGTACAGTTGTTCTCAAATATTTTTTGGACACTCAGTATAATTTGAATGATATCCCCTGAAACCAGATACAGGTCCGTGGTTCACTACAAATATTTTTTGAGGAGTCTGAGGAATATATACAACGTGTCCAAGAGCTCACTCCCCCAGATCTAATGCGATTGAACAAATATTTGGAAGCATGAAGAGAGCTACAGTCGGCGGAACAGTAAAATGAAACATATATCAGATGGAAATAAATGTACGACATCGCCGTTAGAAAATTGGCGTTAAGAATGGTCGCTGACTTTGGTGTACTGAAAACTTCTGTGTTTACGAACATCAGTCGTTCTACTCTGTGGAGGTGGAAACGCTTTGGTGTGAATCGAAAACGACGAGAATTTGTAAGCAAACTTTTTGAGACGAACAAAGATTTGTTGAAATTGTTTTCATTGTCAACTCAATGCACAACCGCAAGAGGTGTTGTTGCATTTGTCAAAAGTACTCACAATTTACGATTATCAACTAAAACAGTGTATCGTTTCATAAAACTCATTGGTTTTACAAGAAAAAGGAGAAAACTCCGTGGACAGTGTAAAGGGGACTTAGTCCCACTTGTCACTGAATTTTGTAGTAGATACAAGGATACAATCAATGCTGGGAAAATTTTAGTATCAGTTGACGAATGTGGGTTTAGTGAGCGTCTCAAGCCACATTATGGGTATTCCCCTGTAGGAAAACCTGTTATCGTTAAAACTACTGGTGGGTGGGTACACCATAGTTTGTTGATGGCAGTTTTTTCAGATGGTAGGAAGGAGTTCGTTGTGAAGAAAGGATCTGTGAAGAAGACGGACTTCGCTGCATTTATTGACTCATTGAGTTTGTGCAATAATTCAGTAGTAATAATGGACAACGCCAGTATCCATAAGAACTTGGTCCTCAGAAGCCCCGTAAATATTTGTTACACTCCTCCTTACGGTCCAGAATTCAATGCTATTGAGCTGTGCTTCGCTAAGGTGAAGAAGGACTTTCAGGCAGGGTGTTGACCCCTTTTATAACCATTTCATTTTTTTTTCACGGTCAGCATTTTTACACGACATCCTATTTATACACCCGATTTTGATGGCGGATAACAGTTATCAATATTATTTAAAAAATGGCATACGCTTACAGATGCTGAAACTCCACCATCTATTGAATTGACTCGAATAGCTAACTTGTGTGTATATTCTATCAAAACTTGAAGACTTATGTTGTTTATTACTTTCACTAGCATCGGTCTACCTAAATAATTTACATTGCCAGTTACTATTACAGCTATGAATACTAATAGCGTTCACATACGGATTGTATAATCCTATGTCATAATTCACTTTTGCTCGGAAACTGATAAAATAATGTGTATACGGCTGACTGTTATTCCAATTGGTGGATATGCGAATCATGTTGTTTTTAACACTGTTTTGAGGTGGGACAATGAATGATTTCCAGACATTCTCCTCTAAATTTGATGCATTTATATCCGCTATGGGCTTCGCCCACCCTAGAAACCAGTTTTGAGGAGCATTAAAACATCTCACTCTGCCAACCCCACCCATTGCGCATGAGTAATCACCGTATTCGTCACTAGGCGTGGTAGAATGGGCTAATCCTAATGTGTGTCCAATTTCGTGAAATATTGTGGCCAGGTTGACACCACCATTTAGCCATATTATACATGACGAACCACCTAATCGACACCCACTATTTGATCTTCCACTCCATGAACATTTTTGGTCGTACGGTAATTCATGTATCTTCCGCGAATAGTTTGCCAACTCGATATGCTTAGTATCGGTTAAATAATGATCTGTGTAATTCGCCCATCCATAAAGCTCTAAATATGAGCATTGCGTCGCATTCCATACGGAACCTGCAATTTGACCTACACAGGGTATAGATACCTCACTCGGAACTATATAATTATCATCCTCTAAAAATGTTGTATATCCTTGCGAACAAGACTCGTAGTATCCTTCCATTGTGCTTTTCCCACCTGGCGATGCGCTTGTATACCACGTTGATTTGAATTGATCATAGTCAATTCTAGGTGATTTGCCACAAACATTTAAAAATGTTACAATTGACGTGATCCTTTTTATCTCAATTTCCATTTAATATATGCTTTATAATTTTACATGACAGCCGAAGTTTTTCTTCTTTTACATCGTAATATTCCCATTAATCATTGTCTACATAGGGAACTTCGGCAAGGAGATGCCACCTCCAGCTGCTAAATTGGTACCGCCGACTGTAGTGCCACCAGGCTCGCCAACAGAGGTATTGTACATATCGGATGGTGTGTACACAAGCTCGGCCATGATCTTAGCGATCAGCTTGTCAATGTGGTGAGCCGCATGTTACGGCGTTCCAAGTCTGGTGCTGACTTTCCATGTCACGAGGCTCATGGAGGGCGACCTGCCGATTCCTAATATGTACGATATGAAGGATACCTAGTGCTCTCACAATCGCAAGGCTGCACTGCATGGAACTGTTGGGTCAAGGGAGACCGCTTCCATTTTGCAGGGATGCGTGTTGTTGATGGGCTACAAAAAAACATGATGGTGTAACACTGCAATGTGGGTTGCTACACCATAAGGTGTACCGTACACTCCAGAAAGCGGTTTCATTTTAGTATTCCGTCGAGTGTATAGGGCATCATGCTTTGGAAAGACACCGTATACGTCGTCGGAGCTTGTGGACACACAAGTACCCAGTCAGTTGTCTTGGGGGTCATCAGGAGGTGGAGGTGGGGGGGGGGGGATCAGCTGGGGCGTGTCTGGCTGGCCTTGCCCTGAAAATTATTCCCATTAAATGTCGATGGCCTTTTTGTTCGATGCGGTGTGTGTGCCTGCAGCGGCACGCTTTCCCCGAGTCGCCTTGGTTTTGGTTGTTGTTGCGTTCTTTGCATTGGATGCGGGAGCCTTGATTGTTTCTTTGACAAGATCGTCCATTGAGCCAATGTCCATGCTATGCACAGGAGACAATGAGAATGTTGTTGTTGTAGGCGGAATGATGAGTCGATCTCGATCATTACTTCTTACAACGTCGTTTTTTACAGCAAGATCACTCTTGCTTTCGAATTCATCGCTCTGTAGCTCGCGCAGGATTTCGTCCACGTTCTTGGGTCCGCGCATGAAGTTCTGGGGAGGTGCGGGAGGATGATTTGGCTTAATTCGGATGTCTCCTCCTCCTCCCCCTCCTAGTCCGAACATGGATCCGATCGCTCCCATGATACCTCCCCCTCCTCCGCCTCCCGTACGTGGTGGGGGAGGAGGTCGGTGACTTCCTTGACTAGCATTAGGGTTGTTCATGGTGTCGAGCGTCGCCTTTGTGAACTGTCGCATGAGGTCAGGGTTGCGCTTCATGACATCCCCAAGATCGGGCATGTTGCTAGAGCGGAACATCGAGTTTGTCAAGTGGAACATGAGCCCGCTGCCTCCTACCATCATCATCAGGTTAATCTCCGGGGCCATCTTGGCCTTGCCACGGTACTTCAAAAAGAGCTCCTCGAACAAGTCGTCGTAGTCGTCCAGGTTCTCGTTGATTGAATCAGACCATCCGCTCAGCTTAACGTCGAAAGGGTCGAACTTGTTGTTCATAAATTCTATTCCGGTGACACAGGCCACGAGCATGCGCCTCTGGAAACAAACGCTCACGTCTATGTCACGGTTCTGCTTCAGACGCTCGTACTCTGCCTCGATATTCTCTAGCGGGTCGTTCATGGTGTAGCGCCGGGGAAGGTGTGCGCCTTTCTGTTCCATACGGTCCAATCGGTAAATGAGCTGCTTCTTTTTGGTCTCATCCTCTCTCGTAGGTTTGTTGTAGCCTCCTCCTCCGCTATCATAAGAGTTGGCACGACCCCGCCCGCTACTCATATGTGTTCGGTCGTGGTTCCTACTACGCGAAGCTTTTGATCGAGATGAGGACGCATCAGATTCCAACATAATGCTACAATCGTCGTCACTGCTGCTGATTTTATCAGCGAGCCCCCCCCCGATGATGCTAGGAATATTGTGGTTCATAAAGCCACCTGTGTTCATCGGGACTGGCTTATTATTAGTGTTCGTGTGTGTCATGTCGATCAGTTCGTCTACACTGTCTGCATCTCATCCGATATCTCGAACGGACATGGAGCACACGGACGATGTACGGGATACGATAGTTGGCTGATACTGTTGTGGTGGTCTGGGTGCGTTGTACGCGGTATCGGTTGTGTTCGAGTTGTGCACCAGACTGATATGCACTGGCGGGGGGTGCATACTGGTTTGATCGAGTTTAGAGTTGGAAAGCAGGTCAATTCCTGAAAAAACATCCATGTTTGTTTATTTGTTGTCTACACAACAAGTATCTGGATTTTTTTTTTTTTTATGCTTCTGACCGAACGCGAGAATGAATGATGTTCAAACAAGTTGGTCGATCGTGAAGGATCCCATGGAGATGGTCACTATCGCGATGGTGAATGCCCACACGATGGTCAGGATCGCCACGATCCACGACCATGCGTGGCAGTGACCGTGTATCATGCAGTTGATCGAATAGACGCCTAGGAAGAATGGAAGCATTAGGAGAAGGGCGATGAGCAGTCTGTAGGCAAAGTTGTAGGGGACTCTGATGTACTTCTTCTCATTTACATTGTAGGTGTACATATCAAAGGGTAGCAACACAATGATGATCAGTGCTATGTAGCCTACTAGGGCTACTACTGCTGGCTGCGACATCTTCAACCCCAAAAGGGCGATGTCTTGATGGGATGTTAAGGATGGTGCCATTATGTTTTTTTAGTGTTAGCAATTCATACATATATCGTACGCCGAACTTTTTTTGTAGTTCACTCAAGTGGCGATGGTGTATCCTGGACGTCGTTGTTGTTTTCGCAGTAGACCGAGAGGTCCACTCCCATCACAAACTTGGCGTTGGCGACGAACGTCCCGGTTGCGCCTCTGGGGTACCTGAGCGTGGTCTTGTTAATAATCACGCACGACATCGATTTCAGGTGGTTCTTGAAGTCTCCTTTGGCGATGGCGCGGTGTCCCGTCTGTCGGCAGTATTCCTTGTACGTCTCCATGAAGTCCACGTACGGCATGTACAGCTCGGGGTCAAATGTGAGTCTGCCGCTACGGAGGAAGGATATCATCGAGTTGACGCTCTCACTGAGCTCATCCTTGGCGCGGTGGAATTCTGAAGGCAAGTGTAGCCAAACGTTATCACGCGCGTACAATCGGACAGCCTTGAGGTACGACCTGTTGGTGCGTCTTAGGATGCACCCCATCTCCCGAGAGAGCTTCTGCCCCAGGAGCATGTCTCCTCTGGTCACACAGTGGTCGAATTCGAAGAGCACGATGCGCCGATTGATGCTACCGGAGTTGTCCACCCAACCTGGAACCTCATTGCCAGCTAGAATCCCACTGGATGGTGCGTGCGGTCGAGTACTTCACGGCAACCTGTACGGTCTCTCCAGACACCACGCTCTGGAATTCTGCCTGTTCTAGAGCGATGTCCGATTTGATCTCCGGTCCGATGAAGATGAGTTTTTCGTCAAGCGCGGACAACCCGAACTTCTTCTCGATGTTGTTCGATAACACACCAACGTCATGTGCGTCGTAGATCTCCCTGCACACGCGTGTGAGAATGGTGCTCTTGCCGGTGCTCGCGGCTCCCTTCAGGTATGGGAGGACCTGCCACTCATCAAGTTCACCCACCTCGTAGATAAGCCGTCCAATGAAGACGTACATCCACCAGCTGACATCGGGACTCATCTTCTGGAAATCGAGAATGCTCTGTAGGTAGGGTGTCGGTGGCTGCCAATCCTCTTCGGTTTCTTCCTCGGTGCATGGAAAGTCGAGGTCGAAGTACTTCGCCGCCACGACGGCATCTCCCCGCTCGCTCATTTTTTCATAGGGCACGTAAGTATCAGTGGGGGCAAAGTACACACCACCATTGAACGAGAAGACATGGCGGTCGCGCACTAGGTCGGGGAACTGCACGTCCCTGCAACACGTGAGGTGATCCACAACGGCGTTGATGTTGGTCCTCACGCTCGTCAGGTTGAGCCACATGTCGAAATTGAGTTCCTTCTGCGTATTCTGGTAGACGAACTCCTTGATGGTGCACACCCGGCGCCACGCGTACGTGCACAAGTTGTCATCGGTGTACCTCACGGCGTAGCACTCCCCCCCGTTGTCGCGTCGGTATCCCATTTGGTGTAGGCTATTCAGGATGTGCATGAGCAGTTGCTGGACCTTGTTGGCGTTTTCGATGCTCTGTGGTGAGAAGCGAGCGACGCTGGACATGATGTCCTCGTTCAACCTTTTTGTTTGTTCATCGTCTACCAATTCGTCATTGTCGCTCTCACGTTGTTGTACCCTATCGACGTTTCGAAGACTGGTAATACTGGCCCTGAGGCTTTCCGTGGTGTGCCGTGCGTAGTAGAGGAACTCGAGCAGTTTTTGCACCATGCGTTTTTCGGACGCCGACGCTTTCTTGTCAAAGACAGCCCCGTGCGCTGCTTCGCAGCACCGGTCTATTACACTATCGTTTTCCCCGGTATCGGAGTCGTTGTCTCCTCCTCCTGCATAGTGATTCAGTGGTCGGAGCAGATCCAGCATCTCGTTCGCCTTTTGCAGGATATGCGTCTGCGAGCCTCTGATGACGTCGCACGCTCCGTTGATCTCGTTCCTCCAAGCGGATGACGATGACTCATTTTCCGAGTCTTCGGGGGAGCGATTCATGGCGTGACGGACGTGAAATGATATATCATTGGTTGGGGATCAGAGCCCCTTTACACCCATCATTGCACGCACAATTATCAGGAACACGATCGAGTGCAGGACCACGCCAATGTAGCTTGGTCCACCCGATGCGTTCCTGATTCACGTTCCCTTGTACACCAATGAGGTGGCATGGTATGTCAGTGACAGAGAGATGACGATGAACACGATTGCTGTGTACAGCGAGTACCGCCACTTGTCGGCGGACGAGGGAATTTCGATTGGTTGACTTCCTCCCATGTTTTATGTGTACTGTAAATGGTATTTTGTTTCCCGTGATGAGACCTTGGGAAGAATTTTCAAAGAGGTCGAAGACGCTACAAAGTCAAATGCCAAACCCAAGTTGAGGACCTTAAAGCTGAAGCTGAACCCAACCAAGGCTCAGAAATCGATGCTGGCAGAGTTTGCGGGGTGCAACCGGTTAATGTACAACAAGGCCGTGGCAGCACGGCTGGGCATCGGGAGCACTCACAAGTCTGTCTTCCGAATTCGAGATCGCTCTTCTGCTCTCACAATCGCAAGGTTGCACTGCATGGAATTGATGGGACTACACTCGACGGAACATATAAATGAAACCGCTTTCTGGAGTGTACGGCCACACCGGAGTGTGTGCCTTATGGTGTAGAAATCCACGGGGCAGTGGAAAACCATAATGTTTGTTGTAGCCCGTCAACAACACGCAGCCTTGCACCGGGAAAATGGAAGCGGTCTCACTACAGTCAACGGAATACTAAAATGAAACCGCTTCGTGTACGGCACACCTTACGGTGTAACCTAATGGTGTAGAAATCCACATGGCAGTGGAACACCAATACGATTTTGAATCAACAAATTGCAAGATGTTAACGAGAATATCGTGGTTCTTTTTTAGATCACGGATCTCCATGAAATCCACGAACGTGATCAAAAAAAAAGTATGCGGCGCGTTGGGCACTACATTTTGGTGGTGGCAGAAGCCGCAGCGACTGCAACCGGGAGAATCATAGATTGGAGAGGTTCCTTTTTCCCCCTGGGGGGAGTTTGAAGGAACTTCTCGTACGCCACCTTGAGTGCGCCGACAGAGTCGGCCATGCACTCAGGCACGTTTTCCACTGAAATGACTGCCTTGCAAACAGTCTGAAGAATTGTGACTGTTGCGTCTTGTGCAATCTTACCCTTGTCCTTCTTCTGCACTACACCGAAGATATTCGTCTTATTGACGAACTCCTCGATAGTGTCGGAGTCTAGGCGTGTATGAGTGTAGTACCCTCCACAATAAGTGGAGGTCCCACTGGAGGGGGCAGGCGACTGATGCGTAGCAGCTTCGATTACCTGTTGGTAATCAGCAGATACTTTATCGATTTGTGCAATGCGAGCAACTTCTTTTTCAGCGGATGCCTTGTTGACATCTGCCTTGTAAGCAGATACTTTGGCAACAAATGCCTTGTCAAGATATGCTTTGTAAGCAGAGAAAGCTGCAATGCTTTCGTAGTCCTCTGGGAGGTCGACTTCAGCAGCTTCTTTGAGACCAACTGCAGTGTCAGAAGCTGCATTGTGAGCAGCATCCTTGGCAGCAGCCGTAGCGACGGCAACCGGGAGAAGCATAGCTTTGAGAGGTTCCTTTCTCCCCCTGGGGGGAGTTTGAAGGAACTTCTCGTACGCCACCTTCAGTGCACCGACAGAGTCGGTGAGGCAATCCGGAATGATTTCAATAGAAACCACTTTGTCGCAAAAATTCTCGAGTTCAGAGACTGTTGCCTTCGAAACGATCTTCTTTCTGTTAATCTGGAGGAAACCAATGATACCCGTCTTATTGACGAATTCATTGATGATCTGTGTAGAAGTTGAAGAAGACATGATGGGTGTTTTCAATATTTTTCAATAGTTAAAAAGTCGTCAATTTTTTTTCACAAATAAATTTTGAAATATGAGTGGATGGTCCGTCCAACAAAGTTCTCTCAACACCCAGCTAAATGTGTGCGTTTCGAAAGCCGTATATATGTTTCCAATGAATAATAATACGTTGTAATGACTGATCAGGTAAGATTGTCGGATGTGAATGATTTGCAAGATGATGTCGTCGATGCGGGCGCTAGTAGCAGTGATGATGTGAATGATTTGCAAGATGATGTCGTTGATGCGGGCGCTAGTAGCAGTGATGATGTGAATGATTTGCAAGATGATGTCGTCGATGCGGACGCTAGTAGCAGTGATGATGTGAAGAACGACAATTTTGTCGATGAGGTTCAGTATGTGGAGTTGATCGCTAAAAACGCTGAAATGAAGAAAGATAACACTTTGTTGCCTTTTGACGACGATACGTATCTTGTGGTACCCGCAAATGAGGGAACCTTACCAACCCTTGATGCCATGAATGGTTTTCCACTTCCATTAAACCAAGTTGTTTTCCCCTGGAATTCCATGGGACCATACGATAGCGTTCCACTCAATAAAGAGAAACCCAAAGAGTTGCACGACAACAAGGCCGCTGAAGTGTTGGAAACCGAAAGCAATAACAAACCACCGTCATTTTGGCTGGCAGCAACGGTGCAACTCGTATCGCGATTAGTCCTGGTTCCTTGGACACTACTCTTCAATCCGTTTGGAAAACGAGAGATCGTTAAGGAAGAACGCGGAAAAGAAGAAGGTCGGATATTTGTGGCCTTGCAAAAGGGGGGTACGGTGGTGTTCTTGGAGCATGCCCCAGAAGAAGAAGACGTTGAAGAATCGATGAATGACAACTTTGTATTTCCGGTTATTGACGATCCTCTATCCAAGTCACTTTTGGATGCACGTGTTTCTTCGAGTGCTCGATTGGACGAGGCTGAACTTCTTCGCTGCATATTGGATGTGAGGCATTCGGTGCGCATCTTGCGTAATGAGCAGACTACAGTGTCCGACTTTGATGGCAAGGCTGTATGTGTTTTTCTACTTTCATGCACGCGCGTTACCTCCAAATCTTCTACTACAATCGAAGAGCTCTATGCCGCATTTGTGGAATACAATGCTAACAACATGTTGATGTCTATCAATGCTCTTTTCACTCTTGAAAAAATGTCTGAGGTTTTAGGTTACTTAAATTTACGGCCTTCTAACGTGATACTCAGTAAGACATCGGTACATTTTTTGCCAAACATCTTTGAGACGGTCCTCGAAGAGGTCTCGTACATGCATCGCCACTTGTACGCAAGGAGATTGAACACCCTCCTCCCATCGTACGACCCGACCCCCAGCACGTGGCCAGTAAGCATTTGGATGGGATCATGTGGGCATCTCCGGGACCCAGTTATTTCGAGCTTCAGATTGTGAGCGGTCGAATTTGTTTGGTATAAACAATAACATGTGTGATACAATTAAATTGTTATTCATATAAATTTGTGGTGTTTAGCGATGAAGGTCATTGGTCGTGACGGCTCGGTCCGTCCTGTTTCGTTCGACGCCATCAAGGAGCGCATTTTTCGTTTGATATCCGATTCATGCGCCGACCTGGTCCCCAACGTAGATGTGGACTGCATCGTCATGCAGACGATCGGCGGCATGTACGACGGAATCACCACCGTAGAGCTTGACGACTGCACTACGCCTACGACACGGTCGCTGCATGCATCGCGATGTCGAACCTGGCGAAGCGCGTGCGGTACACGATGTCGTCCCACGGATATAGCGAGGTCTCCTTTTCTCAGAAGACGGCGTTCCTTTCGAATCACGGTGGCGTCCGTTTTGATGCCCAGTACCTCGAGTTCGTGTCCCATAACGCAGACGCCCTGAACGCGATGATCGTCCCTGACCGCGACGCTCGTCGACATGGCTACTTTACATTTCGAACCATGGAGCGTTCTTACCTGCTTGTGTCCTTCCCGGATAAGCTGGTGATCGAGAGTCCTCAAGACATGTGGTTGCGTGTTGCGATCTACGTGAACGACCCGTCAAAGCCGGCCTCTCTGATTTTGCCACGCATCCAGAGGTGCTACGACGACATGTCGTTGGGGTTGTACACGCACGCGACACCTACTTTGTTCAACGCGGGTACCAAGAACGCCCAGTGCAGCAGTTGTTACTTGCTGGGTACGGAGGACTCGATGGACGGTATTTGGACGACACTCAAGAACAGTGCTATGATATCCAAGTGGGCTGGCGGCATTGGTGTTCATGTATCGAACGTCCGCGCCCGTGGCTCTCGTATCTTTAGCACGAACGGCGTGTCGGACGGCATCGTCCCGATGATGAGGTGCTACAACGACATGGTGCGCTACTGCAACCAGGCAGGTCGCCGCAAGGGGAGCATGGCTGCTTACCTTGAGCCATGGCATGCTGACGTTAGGGAGTTTGTCGAGTTGCGTCGCAACACTGGTTCTGAGACGGAGCGTGCTCGGGACATTTTCATAGCTTTGTGGGTTCCTGACGAGTTCATGCTTCGTGTTGATAGCGACTCGGAGTGGTACCTGATGTCTCCTGACGTGTGCCCTGACTTGATCGATGCTGTCGGCGAATGTTTTTCGGAGTTGTACAACGAGCACGTGCGTAATAAGCGCTACATCCGCAGCATGCCTGCACGTACGCTTTGGCAGCACATCATTTCCTGCCAGTTGGAGACGGGTACGCCGTATATGATGTTCAAGGACCACGTGAATCGGAAGTGCAACCAGTCCAACATGGGTACGATCCGTTCATCGAACCTTTGCGCTGAGATCACCGAGTACTCGGACTCGAAGAGCTACGCCGTTTGCAATCTGGCCTCCATCGCGGTGTCTTCGTTTGTGGTTCATGACGTTGAAGGGGTTGAGATGGGTGTGGATCACCGAGCTTTGCACGAGTGTGCCAAGAACGTGACTCGCAACCTGAACGTATTGATCGACACTTCCATGTACACGGTTCCTGAGGCTCGAGAGTCAAACTTCTCGCTGCGTCCGATCGGTATCGGCATTCAGGGTTTGGGTGACCTGTACTGCATTCTTTCGCTTCCTTACGATGACGAGCGCGCAGTCCGTCTTGACAGAGAGATCATGGAGACGATTTACCATGGTGCAATGGAGGCGAGCGCCGAGCTTGCTGAGGAGCTCGGCTCTTACAAGCACTTTGGGACATCCCCTTTGGCTTATGGTCATTTCCAGTTTGATCTGTGGGGGATGTCTTCGCCAAGTGACCTTTCAGGACGCTACGATTGGGATGAGATGCGTGACCGCGTGATGCGCACGGGTGTTCGTAACAGCTTGCTCACGGCATTGATGCCTACAGCCTCAACTTCCCAGATTTTGGGCAACAGTGAGTGTTTCGAGCCCATCCAGAGCAACATCTTCAAGAGGAGCACTCCCGCTGGAGAGTTTCTGGTGGTTAACCGCCACTTGATGCGAACGTTGATTAGCAGGGGCATTTGGACGCCTGAGCTTCGCGATCGTCTCATGGCTCACGACGGCTCTGTGCAAGACCTCTCCGAGATTCCTGAGGATGTGCGCAAACTTTACATGACCATTTGGGAGATTCCTCAACGTTGCATCATCGACCACGCTGTTGCACGGGGGCTTTTTGTGTGTCAGTCGCAGAGCATGAACCTTTTCATGACGAAGCCCTCCTTCAGCCGTCTGAGCAGCGCTCTGATGTACGCGTGGCGTAAGGGTCTGAAGACTGGCATGCACTACTTGCGCACTCAGGCGGCTGCAGAGGCCACGCGCGTCAAGTTCGACGGCGCCACGAACAATACTCCTTTGCCCCAAACGCATGTCGATGAGGACAATATGAAGTCTGTTCCCACTGTTTGTGGTGACGAGGTTTGCGAAATGTGCTCAGCCTGAATGCGCGTTTACGTTTAAAGGTTTATCAATGATACAATAGTATCAGAAGAAGTCAACGTGCCTTTTTATAGAGTGTAAATGAAATTTCAGTACGTTCCTCCAGTTGAAGAGACCATGGATGCTTGGATTCCACTTCTAGGTTCCAATGTCTACTACAAAGATTTATACGAGATCAACTCATCCTCGTTGAGGATCCGGCGTCTGAAAAAAGGACAACGTGTTCGTTCCACTAGCACGGGTCTCGTCTGTTTGATGGGGCAGTGGTTGCATATCGCCAACGTGGTCCGCGACCACCGTGCTCTCCGCCACCTAGAAACAGAAGATGATGTGGAAGAGCCTGCGGAAGTAGAGCCTGCGGAAGTAGAGCCTGCGGAAGTAGAGTCTGCTGAAGTAGAGCCTGTGGGAGGAGGAGAGTCTGCTGAAGTAGAGCCTGTGGGAGGAGTAGTAGAGCCTGCGGGAGGAGTAGTAGAGCCTGCGGAAGTAGAGCCTGCGGGAGGAGGAGAGCCTGCGGAAGTAGAGTCTGTAGGAGGAGGAGAGCCTGCGGAAGTAGAGCCTGTAAACGAATGTGACACTCACTTTGATGCTGGAGTTAACGACAACAGTGGCTCCGATTGCAGTGATGATCAGGACGTACTTGAACCTGAGCGTCGTGGTATTATCCGTTTAGTGTCGATGGGTTTGTTTATCAAGTTGTCGTGTCTTGCTTTGTTGGTTGCATACGTTTGGACATTGGAGGAGGATGTCAAGCCCCTTGTTTGGGATGATATGTAATCAGGGCTACAGTCGGATGCACAAATTCAAGTCAATGGCGTTGGACGTTTTTTGTGTCCCTACAGTCGGCGGAACAGTAAAATGAAACATATATCAGATGGAAATAAATGTACGACATCGCCGTTAGAAAATTGGCGTTAAGAATGGTCGCTGACTTGGGTGTGTTAAAAACTTATGTGTTTACGAACATCAGTCGTTCTACTCTGTGGAGGTGGAAACGCTTTGGTGTAAATCAAAAACGACGTGAATTTGTAAGCAAACTTTTTGATACGAACAAAGATTTGTTGAAATTGTTTTTATTGTCAACTCAATGCACAACCGCAAGAGGTGTTGTTGTTGCATTTTTCAAAAGTACTCACAATTTACGATTATCAACTAAAACAGTGTTTCGTTTCATAAAACTCATTGGTTTTACAAGAAAAAAGGAGCAAACTCCGTGGACAGTGTAAAGGGGACTTAGTTCCACTTGTCACTGAATTTTGTAGTAGATACAAGGATACAATCAATGCTGGGAAAATTTTAGTATCAGTTGACGAATGTGGGTTTAGTGAGCGTCTCAAGCCACATTATGGGTATTCCCCTGTAGGAAAACCTGTTATCGTTAAAACTACTCGTGGGTGGGTACGCCATAGTTTGTTGATGGCAGTTTTTTCAGATGGTAGGAAGGAGTTCGTTGTGAAGAAAGGATCTGTGAAGAAGACGGACTTCGCTGCATTTATTGACTCATTGAGTTTGTGCAATAATTCAGTAGTAATAATGGACAACGCCAGTATCCATAAGAACTTGGTCCTCAGAAGCCCCGTAAATATTTGTTACACTCCTCCTTACAGTCCAGAATTCAATGCTATTGAGCTGTGCTTCGCTAAGGTGAAGAAGGACTTTTGTCGATTGACTATAGACTATATACCAAACGATACAAAGACGCACGTGTCTGATAGATTTCATTGCATTCAGCAACCTCCATGATTAAATCATTATGGATGTTTTGACAGTATCGGAACACGTACGACGTGCAGAGTTCAAGGCTTTCTACCGAACTCCATTTTGTTTGTTGCAAGCCAGGGTAAGCTGAGTTGCACTGCTATTTCAGTGACCAGTTAGATTAAACTCGAATATTCGGTTTTCTATCACTTTGATAGAATTTAGTGCCATTGAAGGTGTACGGTGCAGCACGAGACATTCTGTCGGAATTCCCTTCGCTCTAGAAGGTCCAGTTGTAGGCTGTTCTAGCATGATGGATTTTACTGACATTATAGGTCCGGTGACCCTCTTTCATTCATACCACTTTTCGGGTGTCGTGTGCCCCTTTAACATTTATTATATGTCGCGTAAGATTCCTTTTACAGTGATGCCGGTGTACAATTATTATCAAAGTCGCGTTTGGTTCTTTGGTTC
>JACBWV010000128.1:0-70012 GCA_013435795.1 Chlamydomonas sp. ICE-L | reverse complement strand
TGACCATCGAGCCCAACACTGGGTATATATGGGCGCTGCCTAGAAGCTGAAACCTTGAGCCCAACACTGGGTATGGGCGCTGCCTAGAAGCTGACGCCTTGAGCCAAACAATGGGCATGGGCGTGCCTAGAAGCTGACTCCTTGAGCCTAACACTGGTATGGGCGCTGCCTAGAAGCTGACACCTGAGACCAACCCTGGGTTATGGGCGCTGCCTAGAAGAGACCCTTGAGCCCAACACTGGGTATGGGCGCTGCCTAGAAGCGACTCCTTGAGCCAACATAGGTATGGGGGCTGCTTAGAAGTGACTCTGAGCCCAAACACTGGATATGGGCGCTGCCTAGAAGCTGAAGCCTTGAGGCCCAACTCTGGTATGGGCACTGTTAGAAGCTGACTCCTTGAGCCCAACACTGGGATCAGGGTGCTGCCTAGAAGCTGACTCCTGAGCCCAAAAACACTGGGTATGGGCGCTGCCTAAAAGCTGACAACCTAGAGCCCAACACTGGGGAACATGGGCGCTGCCTAGAAGCTGACTCCTTGAGCCTAACTCTGGGTATGGGCACTGCATAGAAGCTGAACTCCTTGAGGCCCAACACTGGGTATGGGCGCTGCCTAGAAGTGACCACCTTGACTCAACACTAGGTATGGGCGCTGCCTAGAGCTGACGTCTTGAGCCCAACTCTGGGTATGGGCGCTGCCTAGAAGCTGAATCCTTGAGCCCAACACTGGGTATGGGCGCTGCCTAGAACTGACACCTTGAACTCAGACAGGTATGGGCGCTGCCTAGAAGCCGAGTCTTGAGCCCAAACTTTGGGTATAGGCGCTGCTCAGAAGCTGACTCCTTGAGCCAACACTGGGTATGGGCGCGCCTAGCTAGAAGTTGAATACCTTGAGCAACACTGGGTATGGGCGCTGCTAGAAGCTGACGTCTTGAGCCCAACCCTGGGTATGGGCGCTGCTTAGAAGCTGACTCTTGAGCACAACACCGGTATGGGCAGGGCCTAGAGATGAAACCTTAGACCCCAACACTGGGTACATGGGCGCTGCCTAGAAGCTGACTCTTGAACCCCAACTTTGGGTATATATGGGCGCTGCCAGAAGCTGACCCCTGAGCCCACACTGGGTATGGGCGCTGCCTAGAAGTGACGCCTTGAGCCCAACCTGGGGATTGGGCGCTGCCTAGAAGCTGACTCCTTAGCCCGAAACTGGATATGGGCGCTGCCTAAAAGCTGACCACCTAGAGCCCACCACTGGTAAAGGGCGCGTGCCTAGAAGTGACTCCTGAGCCTAAGACTGGTATGGGCGTGCCTAGAAGCTGACCCTTGAGGCCAAACTGGGTATGGGCGCTGCCCAGAAGCTGACACACCTTGAGCCCAACACTAGGTATGGGGCTGCCTAGAAGCTGACCCTTGAGCCCAACCGGGTATGGGCCTGCTTAGAAACTGACTCCTGAGCCCAACACGGGGATGGGCGCTGCCTAGAAGCGACTCCTTGAGCCTAAACAGGGTCTGGTCGCTGCCTAGAGAAGCTGACCCCTTGAGCCAATCACATGTGTAAAAGGCCTGCTTAGAAGCTGACCTTGAGCCCAACATGGTTTGGGCGCTGCCTAGAAGCTGACACCTTGTGCCCAACCATGGGTATATATGGCGTGCCTAGAAGCTGAAAATTGAGCCCACACTGGGTATGGGCGGCTGCCTAGAAGCTGACTCCTTGAGCCCAACCCATGGTATGGGGGCTGCTAGAAGAACGACTCCTTGAGCCCAACACTGGGTATGGGCGCATGCCTAGAAGCTGATCCTTGAGCCCAACACTGGGTATGGGCGCTGTTAGAAGCTGAATCCTGAGCCAACAATGGGTATGGGCGCTGCCTAGAAGCTGACAACTAGGGCCCAACACTGGGTAACATGGGCGCTGCTAGAAGCTGACTCACCTGAGCCCAACACTGGGCATTATGGGCGCTGCTAGAAGCTGAAACCTTGAGCCAACACTGGGTATGGGCGCTGCTTAGAAGCTGACCCTTGAGCCAACACTGGGCATGGGCGTGCCTAGAAGGTGACTCCTTGAGCCTAAGACTGGGTATGGGCGCTGCCTAGAAGTGACACCTTGAACCCAACAGGGTATGGGCGCTGCCTAGAAGCTACACCTTGAGCCCAACACTGGGTGGGCCGTGCCTAGAAGCTGAAACTTGAGCCCAAACGGGGTATGGGCGCTGCCTAGAAGCTGACGCCCTTGAGCCCAACTTGGGTATGGCGCTGCCTAGAAGCTGACTCCTTGAGCCCAACAATGGGTATGGGCGCTGCCAGAAGCTGACCTTGAGGCTAACCCTGGGTATGGCCTGCTTAGAAGCTGACTCCTTGAGCCCAACACTGGGTATGGGCGCTGTAGAGCTGATGCCTTGAGCCAACCCTGTATGGCGTGTTAGAAGCTGACTCCTTGAGCCCAACACTGGGTAGGGGGCGCTGCCTAGAAGCTGACACTTAGAGCTCAAAATGGGTAAACATGGCGCTGCTAGAAGCTGACACCTTGAGCCCAAACACTGGGGTATTATGGCGCTGCCTAGAAGCTTAACACTTGAGCCCAACACTGGGTATGGGCGCTGCCTAGAAGCTGAAACCTTGAGCCTACACTGGGTATGGGCGCTGCCTAGAAGCTGAACCTTAGACCAACAATGGGTATGGGCGCTGCCTAGAAGCTTACACCTTGAGCACACTGGGTATGGGCGCTGCCTAGAGCTGACGCCTTGAGCCCAACTGGGTATGGCGGCTGCTAGAAGCTGACTCCTTGAGCCCAAAACGGGAAACTGGGTATGGCGCTGCTAGAAGCTGACACCTGAGCCAACACGGGTATGGGCGCTGCCTAGAGAGCGACACCTTGAGCCCAACACTGGTATGGGCGCTGCCTAGAAGCGACCTTGAGCCCAACATGGTATGGGCACTGCCTTAGAAGCTGACTCCTTGAGCCCAACAATGGGTATGGGCGCTGCCTAGAAGTGACGCCTTGAGCCCAACCCTGGGTATGGGCGCTGCTAGAAAGCTGACTCCTTGAGCAAAACTGGGACACTGGGTATGGGGCTGCCTAGAAGCTGACACCTAGAGCCCAACATGGGTAACAGGGCGTGCCAGAAGCTGACACCTTGAGCCCAACACTGGTATATGGGCGCTGCCTAGAAGCTGAAACTTGAGCCCAACACTGGTATGGGCGCTGCCAGAAGCTGACGCCTTGAGCCCAACATGGGTATGGAGCTGCCTAAAAGTGACAAATTGAGCCCAACCTGGGTAACTGGGCACTGCCTAGAAGCTGACATCCTTGAGCCCACAATGGGTATGGGCGCTGCAGAAGCTGATGCCTTGAGCCCAACTGGGTATGGGCGCTGCTTAGAAGCTGACTCCTTAGCCCAACACTGGGTATGGGCGCTGCCTAGAAGCTGACACCTTAGAGCCTCAACATTGGGATCATGGGGCGCTGCCTAGAAGCTGAACCTTGAGCCCAAAACTGGGTATAATGGCGCTGCTCAGAAGCTTACCTTGAGCCCAACATGGGTATGGGCGTGTAGAAGCTGACACCTGAGCCTAAACTGGGTTGGGCGCTGCTAGAAGCTGAACACCTTGAGCCAACAATGGGTATGGGCGCTGCCTAGAAGCTGTACACCTGAGCCCGACACGGGTATGGGCGCTGCCTAGAAGCTGACGCCTTGGCCCAACACTGGGTATGGGCACTGTTAGAAGCTGACTCCTTGAGCCCAAAAATGGGTATGGGCGCTGCCTAGAAGCTGACTCCTTGAGCCCAACCCTGGGTATGGGCGTGCTAGAAGCTGAACCTTGACCCAACACTGGGTATGGGCGCTGCCTAGAAGCTGTACACTGAGGCCCAAAACTGGGTAACATGGGCGCTGCCTAGAAGCTGACGCCTTGAGCCCAACACTGGGATATGGGCGCTGCAGAAGCTGAACCTTGAGCCCAACACTGGGTATGGGCGCTGCCTAGAAGCTGACGCCTTGAGCCCAACACTGGGCATGGGCGCTGCCTAGAAGCTGACTCCTTGAGCCTAAACTGGGTTTGGGCGCTGCCTAGAAGCTGACACTTGAGACAACCTGGGTATGGGCGTGCCTAGAAGCTAACCTTGAGCCCAACAGGGTATGGGCGCTGCCTAGAAGCTGACTATCTGAGCCCAACCCTGGGTATGGGCGCTGCCTAGAAGCTGACACCTTGAGACCAACACTGGGTATGGGCGCTGCCTAGAAGCTGACGCCTTGAGCCCAACACTGGGTATGGGCACTGCTTAGAAGCTGACTCCTTGAGCCCAACACTGGGTATATATGGGCGCTGCCTAGAAGCTGACGCCTTGAGCCAACACCTGGGTATGGGGCTGCTTAGAAGCTGACTCCTTAGCCCCCAACACTGGGTATGGGCGCTGCCTAGAAGCTGACACCTAGACCAACACTGGGTACAGGGCGCTGCCTGAAGCTGACCTCGAGCCCAACACTGGGTATATATGGGCGTGCCAGAAGCTGAAACCTTGAGCCCAACACTGGGATGGGCGCTGCTAGAAGCTGACGCTTGAGCCAAAACTGGGCATGGGCGCTGCCTAGAAGCTGACTCCTTGAGCCTAACACTGGGTATGGGCGCTGCCAGAAGCTGACACTTGAGACAAACTGGGTATGGGCGCTGCCTGAAGCTGACACCTTGAGCCCAAACTGGGTATGGGCGCTGCCTAGAAGCTGACTCCTGAGCCCAACACTGGTATGGGGGCTGCTAGAAGCTGACTCTGAGCCAACACTGGTATGGGCGCTGCCTAGAAGCTGACGCCTTGAGCCCAACCTGGTATGGGCCTGCTTAGAAGATGACTCTTGAGCCCAACACTGGGTATGGGCTGCCTAGAAGCTGACTCACTGGCCCAAAAACTAGGGTATGGGCGCTGCCTAAAAGTGACACCTGAGCCCAACACTGGGTAAATGGCGCTGCCTAGAAGCTGACACTCCTTGAGCCAACTCTGGGTATGGGCGGCTAGAAGTGACTCCTTGAGCCCAACACTGGGTTGGGCGCTGCCTAGAAGCTGACACCTTGACCTCAACAAGGTATGGGCGTCTGCCTAGAAGCTGACGTCTTGAGCCCAACTACTGGGTATGGGCCGCTGCTTAGAAGCTGACTCCTTGAGCCCAACAAGGGTATGGCGCTGCCTAGAAGCTGACACCTTGACCTCAGCATGAGGTATGGGCGCTGCCTAGAAGCTGACGTCTTGAGCCAACTTGGGTATAGGCGCTGCTCAGAAGCTGACGCCTTGAGCCCAACACTGGGTATGGCGCGCATAGCTAGAAGTTGACTCCTTGAGCCCAACACTGGGTATGGGCGTGGCTAGAAGCTGAACGCTTGAGCCCAACCCTGGTAGGGGCGTGCTTAGAAGCTGACTCCTTGAGCCCAACCTGGGTATGGGCAGGCCTAGAAGCTGAACTAGACCCAAACTGGGTAACATGGGCGTGCTGAAGCTGACTCTTGAACCCAAACTTGGGTATATATGGGCGCTGCCCAGAAGCTGACTCCTGAGCCCAACACTGGGTATGGGCGCTGCCTAGAAGCTGACCCTTGAGCCCAACACCTGGGTAAGGGCGCTGCCTAGAAGGACTCCTTGAGCCCGAAACTGGATATGGGCGCTGCCTAAAGTGACACTAGAGCCCAACACTGGGTAACATGGCGCTGCGCTAGAAGCTGACTCCTTGAGCCAACCTGGGTATGGGCGTTGCTAGAAGCTGACTCCTTGAGCTAAGCTGGGTATGGGCGCTGCCCAGAAGCTGACACCTTGAGCCCAACCCTGGTATGGGCGCTGCCTAGAAGCTGAAACCTGAGCCCAACACTGGGTATGGGCACTGCTTAGAAGCTGACTCCTTGAGCCCAACACTGGGTATGGGCGCTGCCTAGAAGCTGACCCTTGACCCAACACTGGTATGGGCGCTGCTTAGAAGCTGACTCCTTGACCCCAACACTGGGTATGGGCGCTGCCTAGAGGCTGACACCTTAAGCCCAACACTGGGTACATGGGCGCTGCCTAGAAGCTGACACCTTGAGCCCAACACTGGGTATATATGGGCGTGCCTAGAAGCTGAAAACCTTGAGCCCAACATGGGTATGGGGCGCTGTAGAAGCTGACGCCTTGAGCCCCAACATCGCGTATGGGCGCTGCAGAAGCGACTCTGAGCCCAACACAGGGTATGGGCGCTGCTAGAACTGACACCTGAGCCCAACACTGGGTATGGGCGCTGCCTAGAAGCTGAACATGAGCCCAAACACTGGGTATGGGCGCTGCCTAGAAGCTGACACCTTGAGCCCAACACTGGTGTATGGGCGCTGCCTAGAAGCTGACCCTTGAGCCCAACACTGGGTATGGGGGCTGCTAGAAGCTGACGTCCTTGAGCCAACACGGGTATGGGCGCTGCCTAGAAGCTGAAACCTTGAGCCCAACACTGGGTATGGGCCTGTAGAAGCTGACTCCTTGAGCCCAACACTGGGTATGGGCGACTGCCTAGAAGTGACACCTTGAGCCCAACATGGGTTGGCGCTGCCTAGAAGCTGACTCCTGGCCCAACACTGGGTATGGCGCTGCCTAAAAGCTGACTCCTTGAGCCCAACACTGGGTATGGGTGCGCTAGAAGCGACTCCGAGCCCAACACTGGTATGGGCGCTGCTAGAAGCTGACGCCTTGAGCCCAACCGGGTATGGGGGCTGCTTAGAAGCTGACTCCTTGAGCCCAACACTGGGTATGGGCGCTGCCTAGAAGCTGATCCTTGAGCCCACAAATGGTATGGGCGCTGCCTAAAAGCTGACACCTAGAGCCCAACACTGGTAATGGGCGCTGCCTAGAAGCTGACTCCTTGAGCCAAGACTGGGTATGGGCGTGCCTAGAAGCTGACTCCTTGAGCCAAAACTGGGTTTGGGCGCTGCCAGAAGCTGAAACCTTGAGCCCAACACTGGTATGGGCGCTGCTCTAGAAGCTGACCTTGAGCCCACTGGGTATGGGCCTGCTTAGAAGCTGACTCTTGAGCCCAACACTGGGTATGGGCGCTGCCTAGAAGCGACTCCTTGAGCCAACACTGGGGTATGGCGCTGCTAGAAGCGGACCTTGAGCCAACACTGTGTATTAAGGCAGCTGAAGCTGACTCTTGAGCCCAACACTGGTTTGGCGCTGCTAAGAGCTGACACCTTGGCAAACACTGGGTATATGGGCGTGCCTAGAAGAGAAGCTGAAATGAGCCCAACATGGGTAGGGCGCTGCTAGAAGCTGGACTCTTGAGCCCAACACTGGGTTGGGGGCTGCTTAGAAGCTGACTCCTTGAGCCCAAAACACGGGTATGGGCGCTGCATAGAAGCTGATGCTTGAGCCCAACACTGGGTATGGGCCGCTGCTTAGAAGCTGACTCCTTGAGCCCAACACGGGTATGGGCGCTCTGCCTAGAAGCTGACCTAGCCAACACTGGGTAAATGGGCGCTGCCTAGAAGCTGACACCTTGAGCCCAACACTGGGCATATATGGGCGCTGCCTAGAAGCTGAAACCTTGAGCCCAACACTGGGTATGGGCGCTGCCTAGAAGCTGACGCCTTGAGCCCAACACTGGGCATTGGCGCTGCCTAGAAGGTGACTCCTTGAGCCTAAGACTGGGTATGGGCGCTGCCTAGAAGCTGACACCTTGAACCCAACACTGGGTATGGGCGCTGCCTAGAAGCTTACACCTTGAGCCCAACACTGGGTATGGGCGCTGCCTAGAAGCTGAAACCTTGAGCCCAAAACTGGGTATGGGCGCTGCCTAGAAGCTGAGCATGAGCCCAACCTGGGTATGGGCGCTGCCAGAAGCTGACTCTTGAGCCCAACACTGGGTATGGGCGATGCCTAGAAGCTGACGCCTTGGCGCAACCCCTGGGTATGGCCTGCCTAGAAGTGACTCCTTGAGCCAAACATGGGTATGGGCGCTGCCTAGAAGCTGATCCTTGAGCCCACCTGGGTATGGGCGCTGCTTAGAAGCTGACTCCTTGAGCCAACACTGGGTAGGGGCTGCTAGCCCTAGAGCCTGACCTAGAGCTCAAACATGGGTAACATGGGCGCTGCCTAGAAGCTGACCTTGAGCCCAAACACTGGCGTATATATGGGCGCTGCTAGAAGCTGTAACCTTGACCCAAACTGGGTATGGGGCTGCCTAGAAGCTGACACCTTGAGACCTTAGAACTGGGTATGGCGCTGCCAGAGCTACACCTTGAGCAAACATGGGTATGGGCGCTGCCTAGAAGCACCCTTGAGCCCGACACATGGGTATGGGCGCTGCCTAGAAGTGGACGCCTTGAGCCCAAACTGGGTTATGGGCGCGCCTAGAAGCTGACACCTTGAGCCCAAAAGACCTGGGTATGGGCGCTGCCTAGAAGCTACCTTGAGCCCAACACTGGGTATGGGCGCTGCCTAGAGCTGACCTTGAGCCCAACACTGGGTATGGGCGCTGCCTAGAAGCTGACCTCTTGAGCCCAACACTGGGTATGGGACTGCCTAGAAAGCTGAATCCTTGAGCCCAACACTGGGTATGGGCGCTGCCTAGAAGAGACCCTTGAGCCCAACCCTGGGTATGGCGCGCCTAAAAGCTGACTCCTGAGCCCAAAACTGGACAATGGTATGGGCGCTGCCTAGAAGCTGACACTAGAGCCCACACTGGGTATGGGCGTGCCTAGAAGCTGACTCCTTGAGCCCAACACTGGGTTTATGGGCGCTGCCTAGAAGCTGAACCTTGACGCCAAACATGGGTAGGGGCGTGCCTAGAAGCTGACTGCCTGAGCCCAACACTGGGTGATGGGCGCTGCCTAAAAGCTGAAACCTTGAGCCCAACCTGGGTTGGGGCTGCCTAGAAGCTGACCTTGAGCCAACACTGGGTATGGGCGCTGCCTAGAAGCTGAACCTTGAGCCCAACCTGGGTATGGGCGTGCTAGAAGCTGACTCCTTGAGCCCAAACACTGGGTAGGGGCGCTGCCTAGAAAGCTGACACCTTAGAAGCTCAAACTGGGTATATGGGCGCTGCTAGAAGCTGACACTTGAGCCCAACACTGGGTATATATGGGCGCTGCAGAAGCTTACACCTTGAGCCCAACACTGGGTATGGGCGCTGCCTACGAAGCTGGACACCTTGAGCCTAAACTGGGTATGGGCGCTGCCTAAAGCACACCTTGAGCAAACATGGGTATGGCGCTGCCTAGAAGCTTACCCTTGAGCCCGACACTGGGTATGGGCGCTCCTAGAAGCTGACGCCTTGAGCCCAACACTGGGTATGGGCCTGCTTAGAAGCTGGACCCTTGAGCCAACACTGGGTATGGGCGCCCTAGAAGCTGACTCCTTGAGCCCAACCCTGGTATGGGCGCTGCTAGAAGCTGACTCCTTGACCCACACTGGGTATGGGCTGCTAGAAGTGCACCTAGCCCAAAGGGTAACATGGGCGCTGCCTAGAAGCTGACCTTGAGCCCAACACTGGGTATATGGGCGCTGCCTAGAAGCTGACCTTGAGCCCAACCATGGGTATGGGCGCTGCTAGAAGCTGAGCCTTGAGCCCAACATGGGCATGGGCGCTGCCTAGAAGTGACTCTTGCGTAAGACTGGGTATTGGGCGCTGCCTAGAAGCTGACACCTTGGACCCAACACTGGGTATGGGCGCTGCCTAGAAGCTGAAAACCTTGAGCCCAACACTGGTATGGGCGCTGCCTAGAAGTGAACAGCTTGAGCCAACCCTGGGTATGGGCTGCTAGAAGCTGACACCTTGAGACCAACACTGGGTATGGGCGCTGCCTAGAAGCTGACGCCTTGAGCCCAACACTGGGTATGGGCACTGCTTAGAAGCTGACGCCTTGAGCCCAACACTGTCTGGGGTAATATGGGCGCTGCTAGAAGCTGAACCTTGAGCCCAACCCCTGGGTATGGGCGCTGCTTAGAAGCTGACTCCTGACCCCAACACTGGGTATGGGCGCTGCCTAGAAGCTGACACCTGAGACCCAACACTGGGTAAATGGGCGCTGCCTGAAGCTGACACCTGAGCCAACACGGGTACACTGATGGGCGTGCCTAGAAGCTGAACCTTGAGCCCAACAATGGGTAAGGCGCTGCCTAGAAGCTGACGCCTGAGCCAAACATGGGATGGGGCGCTGCCTAGAAGCTACTCCTTGAGCCTAACACTGGGTATGGGCGCTGCCTAGAAGCTGACACCTGAGACCAACACATGGGTATGGGCGACTGCTAGAAGCTGACACCTTGAGCCCAACACTGGAGTATGGGCGCTGCCTAGAAGCTGACCCTTGAGCCCAACACTGTATGGGGCGCGGCTTAGAAGCTGACTCTTGAGCCAACACTGGATATGGGCGCTGCCTAGAAGCTGGACGCCTCTTGAGACCAAACTCGGGTATGGCACTGCTTAGAAAGCTGACTCCTTGAGCCCAACACTGGGTATGGGTGCTGCTAGAAGCATGACTCCTTGAGCCCAAAATAAACTGGGGATGGGCGCTGCCTAAAAGCTGACACCTAGAGCCCAACACTGGGTAAATGGGGCGCTGCCTAGAAGCTGACTCCTGGAGCCTCCTAAATCTGGGTATGGGCACTGCATAGAAGAGGACTCTCTTGACCCAACACTGGGTATATGGGCGCTGCCTAGAAGCTGACACCTTGACTCAACACAGTATGGGCGCTGCCTAGAAGCTGACGTCTTGAGGCCCACTTGGGTATGGGCGCTGCTTGAGCTGACTCTGAGCCCAACACTGGGTATGGGGCATGCCTCGAAGCTGACACATGTGACTCTAGCACTAGGTATGGGCGCTGCCTAGAAGCTGAACGTTATTGAGCCCAAACCTTTGGGTATAGGCGCCTGTCAGAAGGCTGACTCCTTGAGCCCAAAACTAAGGGTATGGGCCGCCGAATAGCTAGAAGTTGACTCCTTGATGCCCAACACTGGGTGATGGGGGCGGCTGTGCCTCGAAAGAAGCTGAGTCGTGAGCCCCAACCCTGGGTATGGGCGCGCAGCTCCGTTGCTTGAGAAAGCTGACTTCCTTGAGCCCACCATGGGTATGGGCAGGGGCCTAGAAGCTGAAACCTAGACCCCAACACTGGGTACAGGGGCGCTGCTAGAAGCGACTCCTTGAACCCAACTTGGGGTATATATTATGGGCGCCCCTGCCCGAAGCTGACACCTTGAGCCCAAAACTGGGTATGGGCGGCCGCGCCTAGAAGCTGACGCCTGAGCCCAAACCCTGGGTATGGACGCTCGCTGCATAGAAGCTGACTCATGAGCCGAAAATGTAAGGGCGCTGCCTAAAAAAAAGCCGGACACCAGGAGCCCAAAAACTGGTAACATGGCGATGCTAGAAGACTGACTCCTGGAGACTAGACTGTGTATGGGCGTTGCTAGAAGCTGACTCTTGAGCCTAAGACTGGGTAGGGCGCTGCAAGAAGCGACACCTTGAGCCCAACAATAGGGTATGGGCGCCTGCCTAGAAGCTGACACCTTGAGCCCAACACTGGGTATGGGCACTGCTTAGAAGCTGACTCCTTGAGCCCAACACTGGGTATGGGCGCTGCCTAGAAGCTGACTCCTTGAGCCCAACACTGGGTATGGGCGCTGCTTAGAAGCTGACTCCTTGACCCCAACACTGGGTATGGGCGCTGCCTAGAAGCTGACACCTAGAGCCCAACACTGGGTAACATGGGCGCTGCCTAGAAGCTGACACCTTGAGCCCAACACTGGGTATATATGGGCGCTGCCTAGAAGCTGAAACCTTGAGCCCAACACTGGGTATGGGCGCTGCCTAGAAGCTGACGCCTTGAGCCCAACACTGCGCATGGGCGCTGCCTAGAAGCTGACTCCTTGAGCCCAACACAGGGTATGGGCGCTGCCTAGAAGTGAAACCTTGAGCCCAACACTGGGTAGGGGCGCTGCCTAGAAGAAGCTGACTCTGAGCCCAACACTGGGTATGGGCTGCTTGCCTAGAAGCTGACACCTTGAGCACAACACTGGGTTGGCGCTGGCTAAAGCTGACTCCTTTGAGCCCAACACTGGGTAGGGGGACTGCCTTAGAAAGCTGACTCTTGAGCCCAACACTGGGTTAGGTGCGCTGCCTAGAAGATCACCTTGAAGCCCAAACACTGGTATGGGCATCTGCTAGAGCTGGACTCCTTGAGCCCACCTGGGATGGCGTGGCTAGAAGCTGACACCTGAGCCCAACAATGGTATGGGCGCTGCCCTTAGAGCGGACTCCTTGAGGCCCAACACTGGGTATGGGCGCTGCCTAAAGTGACACCTCTAGGAGCCCAACACTGGGTAAACTTGGGCGCGCTAGAGCGAATCCTTTTGGAGCACAACACGGGTATGGGCGGCCTTAGAAGCTGACGCCTTGAAGCCCAACCCTGGGTATGGGGGCTGCTTAGATAGAAGATGACTCCTTGAGCCCAACCTGGGTAGGGCGCTGGCCTAGAAGCGACACCTTGAGTCCAACCCTGGGTATGGGCGCTTCATAGAAGCTGACTCCTTGAGCCCAACACTGGGTATGGGCGCTGCCTAGAAGCTGACTCCTTGAGCCCAACACTGGGTAACACGGGCGCTGTCTAGAAGCTGACTCCTTGAGCCCAACCTTGGGTATATGGGCCCTGCCCAGAAGCTGACACCTTGAGCCCAACTCTGGGTATGGGCGCTGCGTAGAAGCTGACGCCTTGAGCAAAACACTGGGTATGGGCGCTGCCTAGAAGCTGACTCCTTGAGCCTAAGACTGGGTATGGGCGCTGCCTAGAAGCTGACTCCTTGAGGAGGGGGGGGGCCTAAACTGGGATGGGCTCGCCTAGAAGTGACACCTTGAGCCAAAACACGTGTATTGGGCCTGCCTAGAAGTTGACCCCTTGAGCCAACACCTGGGTATGGGCGCTGCTAGAAGCTGACTCCTTTAGCTCAACACTGGGATGGGTGATGCCTAGAAGCTGACACTTGGCCCAACCACTAGGTTATGGCGCTGCCTAGAAGCTGGACGCCTTGAGCCCAAAACTGGGTATGGGCACTGCTTAGAAGCTGACTCCTTGAGGCCCAAACACTGGGTATGGGACGCCTGCCTAGAAGCTGACGCCTTGACCCCAAACTGGGTATGGGCGCTGCTTAAGAGCTGACTCCTGAGCCCAACACGGGTATATGGGCGCTGCCCTAAAGCTGACACCTAGAGGCCCCCAACACTGCGGGTAAAACATGGGCGCGCTGCCTTAGAAGCTGGAACCTTGAGCCCAAACACTGGGTTATTATATGGGCTGCTAGAAGCTGAAACCTGAGCCCAAACACTTGGTAGGGCGATGGCCTAGAAGCTGACGCCTTGAGCCCAACACTGGGCATGGGCGCTGCCTAGAAGCTGACGCCTTGAGCCTAAGACTGGGTATGGGGCGCTTGCTAGAAAGCTGAACCTTGAGACCAAAAACTGGGTATGGGACGGCTGCCTTAGGAAGCTGACGCCTTGAGCCCAACACTGGGTATGGGCGCTGCCTAGAAGCTGACGCCTTGAGCCCAACTCTGGGTATGGGCGCTGCCTAGAAGCTGACTCCTTGAGCCCAACACTGGGTATGGGCGCTGCCTAGAAGCTGACACCTTGAGCCCAACACTGGGTATGGGCGCTGCCTAGAAGCTGACTCCTTGAGCCCAAAACTGGGTATGGGCGCTGCCTAAAAGCTGACACCTAGAGCCCAACACTGGGTAACATGGGCGATGCCTAGAAGATGACTACTTGAGCCCTAATTGGGTATGGGCACGCTTAGAAGTGACTCCTTGAGCCAAACTGGGTAGGGCGCCTGCCTAGAAGATGACACCTTGACCTCAACCCACTGGGATGGGCGCTGCCTAGAAGCTGACGTCTGAGCCCACTCTGGGTAAGGGGCACTGCTTAGAGCTGACTTCCTTGAGCCAAACACTGGGTATGGGCGCCGCCTAGCTAGAAGTTGACTCCTTGAGCCCAACACTGGGTATGGCCTGCTGCTAGAAGGGCTGCCGTCTGAGACAACCTGGGTATGGGCGCTGGTTTTTCGCCTTAGAAGGTGACCTTGAGCCCACACTGGGTATGGGCGCTGCCTAGAAGCTGAAACCTAGACCCCAACACTGGGTAACATGGGCGCTGCCTAGAAGCTGACTCCTTGAACCCAACTTTGGGTATATATGGGCGCTGCCCAGAAGCTGACACCTTGAGCCCAACACTGGGTATGGGCGCTGCCTAGAAGCTGACGCCTTGAGCCCAACACTGGGTATGGGCGCTGCCTAGAAGCTGACTCCTTGAGCCTAAGACTGGGTAGGTAGGGCGTGCACCTGAAGGATCTCCTAGGCCCGGAAAGCTGGGGGATAGGGGCGCTGCTATAAAAGCTGACACCTAGCGCCAACACTGGGAACATGGGCGCTGCCTAGAAGCTGACTCCTTGAGCCAAACATGGTTATGGGCGTTGCTAGAAGCTGGCTCCTTTGCAGCCTAAGAATGGGTATGGGGCGCCCAGAAGCTTGACAACCTTGAGCCAAAAACTAGGTATGGGGCGCTGCCTAGAAGCTGACGCCTGACCAACATGGGTATGGGCACTGCTTAGAAGCGACTCCTTGAGCCAAACTGGGTTATGGGCCGCTGCCTAGAAGCTGACGCCTGACCCCACACTAGGTATGGGCGCTGCTTAGACGATGACTCTTGACCCCAAACAACTGGGTAGGGGCGCTGCCCTAGAAAGCTGACACTAGAGCCCAACAACTGGCGTTACATGAGGCGATGCCTAGAAGATGACACCTTGAGCCCAAAACACTGGGTATATATGGGCGCTGCCAGAAGCTGAAACCTTGAGCCCCACATGGGTAGGGCGCTGGCCTGAAGCTGGACGCCTTGAGCCAACATGTGCAGGGCGTGCCTGAAGCTGAGGGCTTGAGCCCAACACTGCGGTATGGCGCTGCCCCTAGAAGCTGACACCTTGAGACCACACTAGGTATGGGCGCTCTGCCTAGAAGCTGGACACCTTGAGCCCAACACTGGGTATGGGCGCTGCCTAGAACTGACACCTTGAGCCAACCCTGGGTAGGGCGGCTGACCTAAGAGTGGACTCCCTGAGCCCAACACTGGGTATAGGGGCTGCTTAGAAGCTGACTCCATGAGCCCAACACTGGGTATTGGGCGCTGCCCTAGACGCTGAAACCTTGAGCCAACCACGGGTAGGCGCTGCTTAGAAGCTGGACTCCTTGAGCCAACTGGGTATGGGCGTGCCTCGAGAAGCTGCTCCTGAGCCCAACCACTGGTATTGGGCGCCTGCCTACAAGCTGACCACCTAGGAGCCCACAACACTGAGTAAACTGGGCGCTGCCTTAGGGAAGCTGGACTCATTGAGCCCAACACTGGGTATGGGCGCTGCCTAGAAGCTGACGCCTTGAGCCCAACCTGGGTATGGGGGCTGCCTAGAAGCTGACTCCTTGAGCCAAACACTGGGTATGGGCGCTGCCTAGAAGCTGACACCTTGAGTCCAACCCTGGGTATGGGCGCTTCATAGAAGCTGACTCCTTGAGCCCAACACTGGGTATGGGCGCTGCCTAGAAGCTGACTCCCTCTGAGCCAACACTTGGTAACATGGGCGCTGTCTAGAAGCTGACTCCTTGAGCTCAACTTTGGGTATATATGGGCGCTGCCCAGAAGCTGACACCTTGAGCCCAACACTGGGTATGGGCGCTGCCTAGAAGCTGACGCCTTGAGCAAAACACTGGGTATGGGCGCTGCCTAGAAGCTGACGTCTTGAGCTAAGAACTGGGTATGGGCGCTGCCCTAGAAGCTGACTCTTGAGCCTAACCACTGTTATGGGCGCAGCCTAGAGCTGACACCTGAGCAAACACTGTGTATATGGGCGCTGCCAGAAGTTTGACACCTTGAGCCCAACACTGGGTATGGGCGCTGCCTAGAAGCTGACTCCTTTAGCTCAACACTGGGTATTGGTGCTGCCTAGAAGCTTGACACCTTGAGCCCAACATAGGTATGGGCGCTGCCTAGAAGCTGACGCCTTGAGCCCCTACATTGGGTATGGGCACTGCTTAGAAGCTGACTCCTTGAGCCCAACACTGGGTATGGGCGCTGCCTAGAAGCTGACGCCTTGACCCCAACACTGGGTATGGGCGCTGCTTAGAAGCTGACTCCTTGAGCCAACACTGGGTATGGGCGCTGCCTAGAAGCTGACACCTAGAGCCCAACACTGGGAACTTGGGCGCTGCCTAGAAGCTGGCACCTTGAGCCCGGCACTGGGTATATATGGCGCCTGCCTAGAAGCTAAACCTTGAGCCCAACACTGGGTATGGGCGCTGCCTAGAAGCTGACGCCTTGAGCCCAACACTGGGCATGGGCGCTGCCTAGAAGCTGACGCCTTGAGCCTAAGACTGGGTATGGGCGCTGCCTAGAAGCTGACACCTTGAGACCAACACTGGGTATGGGCGCTGCCTAGAAGCTGACTCCTTGAGCCCAACACTGGGTATGGGCGCTGCCTAGAAGCTGACTCCTTGAGCCCAACACTGGGTATGGGCGCTGCCTAAAAGCTGACACCTAGAGCCCAACACTGAGTAACTTGGGCGCTGCCTAGAAGCTGACTCCTTGAGCCCAACACTGGGTATGGGCGCTGCCTAGAAGCTGACGCCTTGAGCCCAACCCTGGGTATGGGGGCTGCTTAGAAGCTGACTCCTTGAGCCCAACACTGGGTATGGGCGCTGCCTAGAAGCTGACACCTTGAGTCCAACCCTGGGTATGGGCGCTTCATAGAAGCTGACTCCTTGAGCCCAACACTGGGTATGGGCGCTGCCTAGAAGCTGACTCCTTGACCCCAACACTGGGTAACATGGGCGCTGTCTAGAAGCTGACTCCTTGAGCCCAACTTTGGGTATATATGGGCGCTGCCCAGAAGCTGACACCTTGAGCCCAACACTGGGTATATATGGGCGCTGCCTAGAAGCTAAAACCTTGAGCCCAACACTGGGTATGGGCGCTGCCTAGAAGCTGACGCCTTGAGCCCAACACTGGGCATGGGCGCTGCCTAGAAGCTGACGCCTTGAGCCTAAGACTGGGTATGGGCGCTGCCTAGAAGCTGACACCTTGAGACCAACACTGGGTATGGGCGCTGCCTAGAAGCTGACGCCTTGAGCCCAACACTGGGTATGGGCGCTGCCTAGAAGCTGACGCCTTGAGCCCAACTCTGGGTATGGGCACTGCTTAGAAGCTGACTCCTTGAGCCCAACACTGGGTATGGGCGCTGCCTAGAAGCTGACACCTTGAGCCCAACACTGGGTATGGGCGCTACCTAGAAGCTGACTCCTTGAGCCCAAAACTGGGTATGGGCGCTGCCTAAAAGCTGACACCTAGAGCCCAACACTGGGTAACATGGGCGCTGCATAGAAGCTGACTACTTGAGCCTAACTCTGGGTATGGGCACTGCTTAGAAGCTGACTCCTTGAGCCCAACACTGGGTATGGGCGCTGCCTAGAAGCTGACACCTAGAGCCCAACACTGGGTAACTTGGGCGCTGCCTAGAAGCTGACTCCTTGAGCCCAACACTGGGTATGGGCGCTGCCTAGAAGCTGACGCCTTGACCCCAACCCTGGGTATGGGGGCTGCCTAGAAGCTGACTCCTTGAGCCAAACACTGGGTATGGGCGCTGCCTAGAAGCTGACACCTTGAGTCCAACCCTTGGTATGGTCGCTTCATAGAAGCTGACTCCTTGAGCCCAACACTGGGTATGGGCGCTGCCTAGAAGCTGACTCCTTGAGCCCAACACTGGGTAACATGGGCGCTGTCTAGAAGCTGACTCCTTGAGCTCAACTTTGGGTATATATGGTCGCTGCCCAGAAGCTGACACCTTGAGCCCAACACTGGGTATGGGCGCTGCCTAGAAGCTGACGCCTTGAGCAAAACACTGGGTATGGGCGCTGCCTAGAAGCTGACTTCTTGAGCCTAAGACTGGGTATGGGCGCTGCCTAGAAGCTGACTCCTTGAGCCTAACACTGTTATGGGCGCAGCCTAGAAGCTGACACCTTGAGCCAAACACTGTGTATATGGGCGCTGCCTAGAAGTTGACACCTTGAGCCCAACACTGGGTATGGGCGCTGCCTAGAAGCTGACTCCTTTAGCTCAACACTGGGTATTGGTGCTGCCTAGAAGCTGACACCTTGAGCCCAACACTAGGTATGGGCGCTGCCTAGAAGCTGACGCCTTGAGCCCTACATTGGGTATGGGCACTGCTTAGAAGCTGACTCCTTGAGCCCAACACTGGGTATGGGCGCTGCCTAGAAGCTGACGCCTTGACCCCAACACTGGGTATGGGCGCTGCTTAGAAGCTGACTCCTTGAGCCCAACACTGGGTATGGGCGCTGCCTAGAAGCTGACACCTAGAGCCCAACACTGGGTAACTTGGGCGCTGCCTAGAAGCTGGCACCTTGAGCCCGGCACTGGGTATATATGGGCGCTGCCTAGAAGCTAAAACCTTGAGCCCAACACTGGGTATGGGCGCTGCCTAGAAGCTGACGCCTTGAGCCCAACACTGGGCATGGGCGCTGCCTAGAAGCTGACGCCTTGAGCCTAAGACTGGGTATGGGCGCTGCCTAGAAGCTGACACCTTGAGACCAACACTGGGTATGGGCGCTGCCTAGAAGCTGACTCCTTGAGCCCAACACTGGGTATGGGCGCTGCCTAGAAGCTTACTCCTTGAGCCCAACACTGGGTATGGGCGCTGCCTAAAAGCTGACACCTAGAGCCCAACACTGAGTAACTTGGGCGCTGCCTAGAAGCTGACTCCTTGAGCCCAACACTGGGTATGGGCGCTGCCTAGAAGCTGACGCCTTGAGCCCAACCCTGGGTATGGGGGCTGCTTAGAAGCTGACTCCTTGAGCCCAACACTGGGTATGGGCGCTGCCTAGAAGCTGACACCTTGAGTCCAACCCTGGGTATGGGCGCTTCATAGAAGCTGACTCCTTGAGCCCAACACTGGGTATGGGCGCTGCCTAGAAGCTGACTCCTTGACCCCAACACTGGGTAACATGGGCGCTGTCTAGAAGCTGACTCCTTGAGCCCAACTTTGGGTATATATGGGCGCTGCCCAGAAGCTGACACCTTGAGCCCAACACTGGGTATGGGCGCTGCCTAGAAGCTGACGCCTTGAGCAAAACACTGGGTATGGGCGCTGCCTAGAAGCTGACTTCTTGAGCCTAAGACTGGGTATGGGCGCTGCCTAGAAGCTGACTCCTTGAGCCTAACACTGGGTATGGGCGCAGCCTAGAAGCTGACACCTTGAGCCAAACACTGTGTATATGGGCGCTGCCTAGAAGTTGACACCTTGAGCCCAACACTGGGTATGGGCGCTGCCTAGAAGCTGACTCCTTTAGCTCAACACTGGGTATGGGTGCTGCCTAGAAGCTGACACCTTGAGCCCAACACTAGGTATGGGCGCTGCCTAGAAGCTGACGCCTTGAGCCCTACATTGGGTATGGGCACTGCTTAGAAGCTGACTCCTTGAGCCCAACACTGGGTATGGGCGCTGCCTAGAAGCTGACGCCTTGACCCCAACACTGGGTATGGGCGCTGCTTAGAAGCTGACTCCTTGAGCCCAACACTGGGTACGGGCGCTGCCTAGAAGCTGACACCTAGAGCCCAACACTGGGTAACTTGGGCGCTGCCTAGAAGCTGGCACCTTGAGCCCAACACTGGGTATATATGGGCGCTGCCTAGAAGCTGAAACCTTGAGCCCAACACTGGGTATGGGCGCTGCCTAGAAGCTGACGCCTTGAGCCCAACACTGGGCATGGGCGCTGCCTAGAAGCTGACGCCTTGAGCCTAAGACTGGGTATGGGCGCTGCCTAGAAGCTGACACCTTGAGACCAACACTGGGTATGGGCGCTGCCTAGAAGCTGACGCCTTGAGCCCAACACTGGGTATGGGCGCTGCCTAGAAGCTGACGCCTTGAGCCCAACTCTGGGTATGGGCACTGCTTAGAAGCTGACTCCTTGAGCCCAACACTGGGTATGGGCGCTGCCTAGAAGCTGACACCTTGAGCCCAACACTGGGTATGGGCGCTACCTAGAAGCTGACTCCTTGAGCCCAAAACTGGGTATGGGCGCTGCCTAAAAGCTGACACCTAGAGCCCAACACTGGGTAACATGGGCGCTGCATAGAAGCTGACTACTTGAGCCTAACTCTGTGTATGGGCACTGCTTAGAAGCTGACTCCTTGAGCCCAACACTGGGTATGGGCGCTGCCTAGAAGCTGACACCTTGACCTCAACACTGGGTATGGGCGCTGCCTAGAAGCTGACGTCTTGAGCCCAACTCTGGGTATGGGCACTGCTTAGAAGCTGACTCCTTGAGCCCAACACTGGGTATGGGCGCCGCCTAGCTAGAAGTTGACTCCTTGAGCCCAACACTGGGTATGGGCGCTGCCTAGAAGCTGACGTCTTGAGCCCAACCCTGGGTATGGGCGCTGCTTAGAAGCTGACTCCTTGAGCCCAACACTGGGTATGGGCGCTGCCTAGAAGCTGAAACCTAGACCCCAACACTGGGTAACATGGGCGCTGTCTAGAAGCTGACTCCTTGAACCCAACTTTGGGTAAATATGGGCGCTGCCCAGAAGCTGACACCTTGAGCCCAACACTGGGTATGGGCGCTGCCTAGAAGCTGACGCCTTGATCAAAACACTGGGTATGGGCGCTGCCTAGAAGCTGACTCCTTGAGCCTAAGACTGGGTATGGGCGCTGCCTAGAAGCTGACTCCTAGAGCCCGAAACTGGATATGGGCGCTGCCTAAAAGCTGACACCTAGAGCCCAACACTGGGTAACATGGGCGCTGCCTAGAAGCTGACTCCTTGAGCCTAAGACTGGGTATGGGCGTTGCCTAGAAGCTGACTCCTTGAGCCTAAGACTGGGTATGGGCGCTGCCCAGAAGCTGACACCTTGAGCACAACACTAGGTATGGGCGCTGCCTAGAAGCTGACGCCTTGAGCCCAACACTGGGTATGGGCACTGCTTAGAAGCTTACACCTTGAGCCCAACACTGGGTATGGGCGCTGCCTAGAAGCTGACGCCTTGAGCCCAACACTAGGTATGGGCGCTGCTTAGAAGCTGACTCCTTGACCCCAACACTGGGTATGGGCGCTGCCTAGAAGCTGACACCTAGAGCCCAACACTGGGTAACATGGGCGCTGCCTAGAAGCTGAAACCTTGAGCCCAACACTGGGTATGGGCGCTGCCTAGAAGCTGACGCCTTGAGCCCAACACTGGGCATGGGCGCTGCCTAGAAGCTGACTCCTTGAGCCCAACACTGGGTATGGGCGCTGCCTAGAAGCTGACACCTTGAGCCCAACACTGGGTATGGGCGCTGCCTAGAAGCTGACACCTTGAGCCCAACACTGGGTATGGGCGCTGCCTAGAAGCTGACACCTTGAGCCCAACCCTGGGTATGGGCGCTGCCTAGAAGCTGACTCCTTGAGCCCAACACTGGGTATGGGGGCTGCTTAGAAGCTGACTCCTTGAGCCCAACACTGGGTATGGGCGCTGCCTAGAAGCTGAAACCTTGAGCCCAACACTGGGTATGGGCACTGCTTAGAAGCTGACTCCTTGAGCCCAACACTGAGTATGGGCGCTGCCTAGAAGCTGACACCTTGAGCCCAACACTGGGTATGGGCGCTGCCTAGAAGCTGACTCCTTGAGCCCAAAACTGGGTATGGGCGCTGCCTAAAAGCTGACACCTAGAGCCCAACACTGGGTAACTTGGGCGCTGCCTAGAAGCTGACTCCTTGAGCCCAACACTGGGTATGGGCGCTGCCTAGAAGCTGACACCTAGAGCCCAACACTGGGTAACTTGGGCGCTGCCTAGAAGCTGACTCCTTGAGCCCAACACTGGGTATGGGCGCTGCCTAGAAGCTGACGCCTTGAGCTCAACCCTGGGTATGGGGGCTGCTTAGAAGCTGACTCCTTGAGCCCAACACTGGGTATGGGCGCTGCCTAGAAGCTGACACCTTGAGTCCAACCCTGGGTATGGGCGCTTCATAGAAGCTGACTCCTTGAGCCCAACACTGGGTATGGGCGCTGCCTAGAAGCTGACTCCTTGAGCCCAACACTGGGTAACATGGGCGCTGTCTAGAAGCTGACTCCTTGAGCCCAACTTTGGGTATATATGGTCGCTGCCCAGAAGCTGACACCTTGAGCCCAACACTGGGTATGGGCGCTGCCTAGAAGCTGACGCCTTGAGCAAAACACTGGGTATGGGCGCTGCCTAGAAGCTGACTCCTTGAGCCTAAGACTGGGTATGGGCGCTGCCTAGAAGCTGACTCCTTGAGCCTAACACTGGGTATGGGCGCAGCCTAGAAGCTGACACCTTGAGCCAAACACTGTGTATATGGGCGCTGCCTAGAAGTTGACACCTTGAGCCCAACACTGGGTATGGGCGCTGCCTAGAAGCTGACTCCTTTAGCTCAACGCAGACATCACAATTCATGATTGGACTGATTATTTTGCAGACCTCTTTGATGTGCAAGTAGGTATTGATCCAAGTCTGGATGCTAGGGACTTCGTCCCTCAAGCTGATGGACCTCAGATAGAGGCCGCACCAACATGGTTATGTCAAGACTTTACCACCCAGGAGGTGTTTTCTGTTCTCCAATCCCTACGGAAAAACTCCTCCCCCGGGGTAGATGGTATCCCTGCAGAATGGTACAGATTTGCTTCCCATGAGGCCAACTCCCGATTTGTACAAGCTATGACTAACCTGTTTAATCTCATCTGGAAGACTTCTTACCCTAGCCAATGGGCTGCAGCTGCCTTGGTACCCGTACCCAAATCCAAAGGCAGTGTGTATGACAAGGACAACTATCGAGGTCTTGCGGTGAGCAACTCCATAGGAAAGATCTTCTCCCTTTGCATGCTACGTAGACAAGATGATTGGTCAGAAGAATTCAACCTTAGAGCCGCTGGCCAATATGGATTTAGAAGTGGTAGGGGGACTGCAGATGCATCATTCATTCTTAACCATATTGTAGATAAATATAGAGAAAAGAAAAACCACTCTTTGTGGCTTTTGTTGATTTCAAGAAGGCTTATGATTGGGTCAACAGAGACTTGCTATGGGATTGCTTAGCAAGGCTAGGAGTCAAGGACCCCTATCTCAGTATTCTGAAGTCCATGTATAATCATGTTGTTTTCCAAGTTCGCCTACATGGGGACATTGGATCCTCCTTTCCATCCCTTGTAGGAGTTAAACAAGGAGACCCCCTATCCCCACTCCTATTCGGTCTGTTCATTGATAGAATTGAATCGTTCCTCCAATCCAAGCTCCCAAATGTAGGGGCTGAGCTTAGGGGAAAGATTCTGCAACTGTTACTTTATGCTGATGACCTAGCTATAATGGCAGAATCCCCGGCAGATATGCAAGCGATGCTTGACTGCCTGAGAGATTTCTGCGAGGCTACTAAGATGGCTGTGAATATAAAGAAAACTGAGATTGTCGTTTTCAACAAGCAATTCTGTGATGAGGCCCGCATGGATCCTGATTACAAATTTGTCTATGATGGAGCACAACTTTCTACAAAGTTATCTTTTATCTACTTGGGATCCCTCTTTGTGGATGGTGACTCAAGCAATCGTGCAAAAGCTGCTTTTTCTAGGATGCTCACTAAGGCCCAAAAGGCACACCACATGCTCCGTAGGCGATGCCATACTATGGAGATATACAATATTGATATTCTCACCCACCTGTTTGATTCTCTTGTACAACCTATCCTGAATTTTGGCTGTGAGGTGTGGGCTCCTTCTATTCTGAACAACACGCTTATCTCAAATGACCATGCTTGTGAGAAATGGCATAGAGGTATACTTAAACAAATGTTGGGTGTTTGCCAATCTACTACATCTAATATTATCATGGAAGAGCTGGGTAGAACCCCGTTGTTTTTTGCTTGGCTTAAACAAGCTTTGCGCTTCTGGAACAAGACCATTCATAAAGAACCTTAGGATCTCATTAGAATGGCTCTTGAGGAATCTTTTGACTCCAACACTGGCTGGGTTCATGACTTGCGTTGTGCTCTCCACAAGCTAGGATCCAGTAAAAACATCAACATTTTGGAGGCTGTCGATGTCGAAGGTATTATGTCTGAAGTTTTTGAGTCATGGAGGTTTAAGTACCCAAGTGACACCAATGCAGTTAGAGACATCCCTGATGAGAGAAGGGTTGGCTTTTAAACGCCTCCGATACCAAAATGGTTCGCAGCCAACAGTAATGATGAGAATGGCTTGATTCCCTTTACATCCGCCTTACATAAGCAGGATCAGATTCGTTCCATAGCACAGTTTAGAATGGGTTCCCATTGGCTGAACACAGAAAGAATGAGGGTGGTGGATAGAGCACACATCCCTCGCTCAATGAGACACTGTCAAATGTGTGGGTTCCAAAAACCTGAGGATGAAATGCATATATTTGAGTGCCCTTTTTATAATGATATTCGCCTCCGCTACCAGAAGCTGTTTACAGATATTTATAGGCATGTCCAGGAGGATACCGACTTAACCGTATGGAATGTGGAATTCTGCGATTCCACATTCAGAACCTTTATGAATGGAATGGCACTAAGTCTTTTTCGAGCAACCTAGCCGACTATCTTTCTACTTGTAGAAGAGCAAGACAGGAAGCCCTGGACTGCTTAGTGGCACCGTAATTTATCATCCCTTTTTTTCTTCTTGTGACTTCTCAGTTGTTAGCTTCTTACCTCCGCCACTGTAAGTGGTTGAGATCTGGGTCCGGCTCTAAGGGGTTTAATACCTACGCCACCAAAACGGTGGTTGGGAGTTTGGTTTGTTTGTCCTCGACACACCCCTGATGTAATGGGGTTTTTTGCTTTGTGGGTGCTTTTTCTTTTTGTTTAAAGCACAGAGTCTCATACACCCTCGCGGTGTCAAGTAGACTTTAACATGTAATTTAATGTAATGTAATGTAACACTGGGTATGGGTGCTGCCTAGAAGCTGACACCTTGAGCCCAACACTAGGTATGGGCGCGGATAGAAGTGAGGCCTGAGCCAACACTGGGTATGGGCATGCTTAGAGCTGACTCCTTGAGGCCCAACACTGTTTATGGGCGTGCCTCTATGACGCTGCCGCCTTGACCCCAACACTGGGTTCGGGCGCTGCTAGAAGTGATCTTTGAGCCCAACACTGGTAGGGGCGGGCCTAGAAGATGACACCTAGAGCCAACACCTGGGTATCATGGCGCGCGACTAGAAGCTGGCCATTGATGCCAAACACTGGGTATATATGTGCGCTGCTAGAAGCTGAAACCGTGAGCCCAACACCTGGGTGATGGGCGCTGCCAGAAGCTGACGCTGAGCCCAAAACATGGGCATGGGCGCGCCTAAAGTGACTACTTGATGCTAAGGAATGGGTATGGGCGCTGCCTAGAAGCTGAACACCCTTGAGACCAACCACTGGGTATGGGCGCTGCTAGAAGATGACCCCCTTGACGTGAGCCCAACACTGTGGTATGGGCGCTGCCAGAAGGCTGACACCTTGAGCCCAACCCTGGGTATGGGCGTGCTAGAAGCGACTCTTGAAGCCCAACACTGGGTATGGTGGGCTGCTTAGAAGCTGACTCCTTGAGCCCCAACACTGGGTATAGGCCTGCTAGCGCTGCAACTTGAGCCCAAACACTGGGTATGGGCATGTGCTTAGACGCTGACTCTTGGAGCCAAATAGGTAGGGCGCGGCCTAAGAAGCTGACACGTGAGCCCAACAATGGTATGGGCGGCTTGCCTAGAAGGCTGACTCATGAGCCCAAACACTGGTATGGGCAGTGCCTACAAAGCTTGGAACTAGGAGCCCAACCCACTGGGTTCACTTCGTCGGGGTAACATGGGCGCTGCCTAGAGGACTGACTCCTGAGCCCAACACTGGGTATGGGGCGTGCCTAGCGCAGATGACGCTTGAGCCACCCTGGGTCTGGGGGGCTGCTAGAAGTGACTTCCTTGAGGCCCACCCACTGGGTATGGGCGCTGCCTAGGAAGCTGACACCTGAGCCCCAACCCTTGGTACGGGCGCTGCCTAGAAGCTGACTCCTTGAGCCCCCAACACTGGGTTATGGGCGCTGCCTAGCAGCTGACACCTAGAGCCCAACACCTGGGTAACATGGGCGCTGTCTAGAGCTGACTCCCTTGAGCCCAACTTTGGGTATATATGGGCGCTGCCAGAAGCTGACACCTTGAGCCCAACACTGGGTATGGCGCTGCCTAGAAGCTGACGCCTTGAGCAAAACACTGGGTATGGGCGCTGCCTAGAAGCTGACTCCTTGAGCCTAAGACTGGGTATGGGCGCTGCCTAGAAGCTGACTCCTTGAGCCTAACACTGGGTATGGGCGCTGCCTAGAAGCTGACACCTTGAGCCAAACACTGTGTATATGGGCGCTGCCTAGAAGTTGACACCTTGAGCCCAACACTGGGTATGGGCGCTGCCTAGAAGCTGACACCTTGAGTCCAACACTGGGTATGGGTGCTGCCTAGAAGCTGACACCTTGAGCCCAACACTGGGTATGGGCGCTGCCTAGAAGCTGAAACCTTGAGTCAAACACTGGGTATGGGCGCTGCATAGAATCTGAGACCTTGAGTCAGACATTGGGTAGGGGGGCTGCCTAGAAGCTGACGCCTTGAGCCCAACACTGGGTATGGGCGCTGCCTAGAAGCTGACACCTTGAGCCCAACACTGGGTATGGGCGCTGCCTAGAAGCTGACTCCTTGAGCCCAACACTGCTGGATATAATATGGGCGCTGCCTAGCTAGAAGCTGACACCATGAGCCCGCGGGTATGAGCGCTATTGCTAACATATCTTGGAAAATGTAAACGCGAACAAATATTCAGCCGACAATCTGGCTGCTCGCCATCTTCTAGTTCTGACATTACAAGCTGATTAGCAGCTCTACACAAGTTGGGATAATCAGGAAGTCAGAAGCAGTTGGGAAAATGAGAAAGGCAGCTCAACTTATCGACTCAGAACTAAAAAACATTTTTGACGCTTGTCGCAAGTTTGGAGAGCCTGAATTCATTGCTGGGTTATTATGGAATTAGTTGTTTCAGTTAAATTAATTCACGGCCCAGTCTGTGTGGCTTGTTGCAATTCGAATATCTCTCTCGATCTCACCCTTCCAATCACTCAGTGACTTACTAAGTCTCACTCTATCGGATATGTGGCGAGCGGCTGTCAAGAATACCCAGCTTGCAGGAAGCGCAAGAGTAATCAAGCCCTTCTGGGGGGAGGGAGCCCCCAATGTTACCCATTTGTCCGTCCGACCATCCATCCATCCATCTAACCGCGATTAAGCCCGACACGACAGCCATCGGCCTCGTAACTAACTCGCTTCCGTTGCCACCCGTCGCTCCCTCGCGATCACTATCCGCCATTTTTATTTTAGCGTCGCAGGCGGCACTGCATGAAACTAGTCGTGTTTTCCATATCCATATATGTGAGTGTTATAGCTGGCTTCATTCAGTTACAAAATTCTGTTACAAAATCATAAATGTGGTACACTACTAGTATTGGTTTTGTTTCAGCCTCTGCAGCACCAGCCGTGGTTGTTTAAGAAGACTCCCAAGTATGCTTTTGGAAAAGCAACATGTTGGCTTAGATGCTAGCACAACAAGACAAACATGGCACCAGCCTTATAATTGCAATACATTAATAAATAATACGCCTTGTTACAAGGTGTGAGGTTGACCGGGCCAGCCCGTCTGCTTGCACTGGGACCTACCACCAACTAGTGACTTTGTAGGGCCAAAAACGATATGAAATTGGGAGCTACTTAGAAGCTGCTGCTCTAAATTACCTGTGGCCGAAATCGACCTAGCATCGCACCACACCTGAATAGGCAATTATGGAAGCTGCCTATTAGATGCTGCACATTATTAACTATCGCAAAAACGGCGTGGAATTGTTCTGAAACTGAATTGGCAGTCATGGGAGCTGCCTAGAAGCTGCTGCTCATAATGAAATAGGGCCCAAAACGAAATGGAATCGCACCACAACTAAGTTGGCAGTCTTGGGATGGGAGCTGCCTAGAAGTTGCTGCTCGGAATTAACTAGGGCAAAAAACGACCTGTCATCGCGCCACAACAGAATAGGCAGTCATGGAAGCTACGTAGAAGATGCCCCACGTACTTAACTATGGCAAAAAACGACCTCAAATTATTCCAAAATTGAATAAGCAGTCATGGGAGCTGCCTAGAAGCTGCTGCTCGTGATAAACTAGGGCAAAAACGACCTCAAATCGCACCACGACTTAATAGGAATCCAGGGAGCTGCTTAGAAGATGACACTAGTAATTGAGTACGCAAAACACGAGCAGACATCGCACAACTACCTATAAGCTGCTGCTTGAAATTATCTAGCGACTTGTAGGGTCAGAAACGACATGATATTGCACCACGACTGAGTAGGCAATCAGAAGAGCTGCCTAGAAGCTGCCGCTTGTAATTAACTAGGGCCAAAAAGACCAGAACTTGAACCACCACTGAAAATGCAGTCATGGGAGCTGCCTAGAAGCTGCTGCTCATAATTAACTAGGGGCAAAAACGACCTGAAATTGCGCCCCTACTGGAAAGACAGTCATGTTGCTGCCTAGAAGCTGCTACTCGTAATTATCTGGGATCTCCAAAAACTATTGAATACGTATCCTCATCCTTTTTCTCTCCTTCCCTCCTCATTCACATCTACATCCCCATATTCTCTTCATCCACATCTGAACCCTCATCACTATATACATAATCATCATACGCATCTCCATCTTCATCCTATACAATCAGATTCATCTCCATCTCCATCTTCATCCTATACAATCAGATTCATCTCCATCTTCAATCCTATACAATCAGATTCATCTCCATCTCCATCTTCATCCTATACAATCATCTCCATCTCCATCTTCATCCTATACAATCAGTTTGCAGGATGCGCCAAATTCTGGCAACACCAAAAGCGAGGTGCATTTAGAGAGGTTGACAGTACGCAGACTGGAGCACGCCTTCAGAGCTGACACATCCACCACTGAGCTGCACCTAGAGACGTTGATAGTATGCAGCTTGGAGCATGAGCCCAGAGCTGACACATCCACCACTCTTCTGCACCGAGACAGGTTGATGGTATGCAGATTAGAGCAAGAACCCAAGGCTGACACAATCACCATCTTTTTGCACTTGGATAAGTCGATGGTATGCAGATTAAGGTAAGAACCCAAACCTGAAACATCCACCAGTTCGTTGCAGCTAAATAGGTTGATGGTACGCAGATTAGGGCTAGAACCCAAACCTGACACATCCACCAGTTTGTTGCACCTAAGGTCGATGTAATGCAGATTAGGGCAAGAACCCAAACCTGACACATTGGCCAGTTTATCGCACCAAGACAAGTTGATGGAATGCAAAGTGTGGCAAGAACCCAAAGCCGACACATCCATTAGTTGGCTGCAACCAGACAGGTTGATGGTATGCAGATTAGGGCACGAACCCAAAGCCGAAACATCCACTAGTTGGCTGCACCTAGACATGTCGATGGTATGCAGAATAAGGCACGGACCCAAAGCTGACACATCCACCAGTTCGCAGCAGTCATACAATTCGATGGTATGTAGATTAGGGCAAGGACCCAAACCTGACAAATCCACTAGTCTTTCGCATCTATACATGCTGATGGTATGCAAAGTAGGGCAAGCACCCAAAGCTGACACATCCACCAGTTGGTGGCACTTAGACAGGTGGATGGTATGCAGACTAGGGCAACAACCCAAAGCTGAAACCTGTACAAGGTTCTGGCACTCAGACAGGTTGATGGTATGCAGACTAGGGCAAGAACCCAAACCTGACACTTCCACGAGTTTGGTGCACCAAGACAAGTCGATGGTATGAAGATTAGGGCAAGCACCCAAAGCTGACACATCCACAAGGTTGACGCACGAAGAGAGGTCAATGGAATGTATATTAGGGCAAGAACCCAAACCTGACACATCCTCCAGTCTGCGGCACCCATACAAGGCCAAGGTATGAAGATGAGGGCAAGAACCCAAAGCTGACACATCCTCCAGTATTTCGCACCGAGACAATTTGATGGTACGCAGATTAGGGAAGGAACCCAAAGCTGACACATCCTCCAGTCTGCGGCACCCAGACAAGTCCAAGGTATGAAGATTAGGGCAGGAACCCAAAGCTCGCACATCCTCCAGTATGTCGCACCCAGACAGGTTGATGGTATGCAGGTTAGGGCAGGAACCCAAAGCTGACTTATCCACCAGTTGGTGGTACCCGGACAGGTCGATGGTATGCAGATTAGGGCAAGAACCCAAAGCTGACACATCCACCAAGTTGTCGCAATTTGACAGGTCGATGGTGTGCAGATTAGGGCAAGAACCCAAAGCTGACACATCCATCAGTTTATGGCACCTAGACAGGTTGATGGTATGCAGATGAGAGCAAGAACCCAAACCCGACACATCCATCAGTTTACAGCACCTAGACAGGTTGATGGTATGCAGATGAGAGCAAGAACCCAAACCCGACACATCCACCAAGTTGCCGCACTCTGACAGGTCGATGGTGTGCAGATTAGGGAAAGAACCCAAACCCGACACATCCACTAGTTTGTGGTACTTGGGCATGTTGATGGTGTGCAGAGTAGGGCAGGGTTGAAGGCATTTCAAATCCTTAAGATAGCCTCCTCGTAATTCTAGAGTCTCTACTGAGGTTGGCAATCCATCAAGCTGCCAATAAAGCATGATGCGCACTGGCGCATCACAAACGACGACACACTTAAGTCGAGGACACCGCACAAACGGCTTGGATAGGTTGGTGCCAGCCTGTGGTGTAGGAGGGGAGCATTGTTGTTTTTGTTGTTACATGGGGCAACTAGGAAAAGGCACATTTGGTTAAACCTAGCCCTATGGGAATGAGGACAAAGGAACACAAATAACAAAAAGCCCTTACAAGTTCAAAAAGACAGCAGCCATAAGCAGGGTTGTGCCCTTCTAGTTTGCATACGGTCTTTGATTTGGTTCCTCAATCGTTAGTATTTTCAAATGCCATTCGGTTGCATTCGGTAGTGTTGTTACTTAGCCCCTTTCAGTGATATACAATGGTTTAGTGGTAGACCAGATTGCTTGAGGATGAAGAGTCGGGGGGTTATCTCCCCCTTCGGTCGCTCTTGGCGTTGCAGGTCGTTGCCAACCGCGATGGTAGATTGTCCAGTTGAGGTAGGAGACCGCTCCCCACCCGCGTACAACAGGCTTTCTTAACACCACGCCCCACCAGGTGTTAGCATTCCCTTTTTTTTTAGTGTTGTAACTTCAAAACCATTACTTGTCAATATATATGACAAAGTTGTTCCCCACTGTCAAGTGATACCAAATATGTATAAATCGTTATTCACTCATATATGGAGTAGATGTCCCAAGTGCGGGGTAGGTTGGTATGGTGAGATGGCCATGATGCGAGGGTTACTTCCCCCTATGTCAGTGGGGGGAACTGAACTCCCGACCTCCATGCGCCGTAATGAACCACTAAGAAGACGCTTTGATGATGCTACTTAACACACATGGGAAACCTCCATACATGTACTAGCTGGAAATAGTTCAGGCTATGGATGCCAGAATGCACCAAACACAAACGCCATTTTCACCCAATGCAAAGGCGTTCGGTATTATTGTGCATTTGGAACAAATATAACAACCCTAGACAAAAGCAATATTGATGATGGTGCATGCTGTGGTGGTGTGTGCGCGTATGCATGGGTACAGCTGATATGAGAGGAATGCAAACCGAACGACATGAGGAAGCAGAGAATCTAGAGATACAGGTGCAAAGCAGATAAGCAGCTACGGTGCTTCGATCATATCACAAGCATACATGCCAAAATGGTAAATATACATATATAGTGGCAGTGAGATCATCATTCTATCTTAGATGTAAAGCATGAAAACGTCTTAACTGTAGTATAGAGAGCAACGGGATGGCAAGGGAATGATCCTTAATGTTGTCTGCCCCGAGCCTTTAGCCTTCTATATCATATTGTGATCTTCCCCGAATCGTCGACTCCGTTTAAGGAATGTTATCTGTCATACCTCCATACATGTACAAGCTGGAAAATGGGTCAGGAACCAAATTCCCGAATGCACCAAACACAAACGACATTTTCACACTTTTCAGATTTTCAGACCGGAATGTCACAACTCTAGACAGAAGCAATGTTGATGATGGTGCTGGGGTGGTGTGTGCGCTTGTGCATGTGTACAACTGGTATGAAAGGAATACAAACTGAAAGACATGAGGAAGAAGAGAATCTATAGAAAATAGTTCGAAGTAGATAAGCTGCTGCAGTGCCTCGTTCAGATCACAAGCACATATGCCCAAACGTTAAATATGCAGGGTAAGTGGCAGTGAGATCATCAATCTATCCTAGGAGAAGCTGTGGCTCACTGAGCTAACAGGCCCAGAGGCCCTCCTAAAAGGTCCATGTGAGCACAAACAGCAGTAATGCAAGATACATGTTGCTTTCATCCAAGATAATAGCTTTGAGCACTAGACCCATGGAATGAGGCAGTCACATGATGCTAGGATTTGGGCCTTATAATCATGTATAGTATCAGCATGCCCAATGCTCAGGAGTAACACCTAAGCAGCCCCAGCCCCCAGTCGCTAACCTTGAATTGTAACGTCAGGCGTTGAGTGTAGGCATCAACGTCATTGCGCAAACTCGAGCAGACAAGCCTGCACATATGTCGAGTCTTGGATCACAGGAGATGGGCGTATGGTGTAAGATTAGCGTCCCTCTCAAGAACCACCCTAAGAGCATCGCTGAGGGTGGCTTCCTCCTCGCCCTTGAACATTGTAGGCCTACGGATTAAACGCACTGTGGAGTCCCTATGTTAGCGGTGAGGCTGAACTCGGCTAGAGCAAGGTCGAAGAAATGCTTTGGTATCCAAGGTAATTAGATAGAAAGGCGTCGCCTCCTGTAGTAGGCAAGAAAAGAAAAGAAAAGAAAAGCAGTTAAAGCAGCGGCAACTAGTTACGCCGATAAGCAAGCGCGAGGAGTCGGTACTGCAGCCACCTCCTTCGTCTGCGTCCGGTACAAGTGGTCGTGCGTTCGCGGGGCTGTGGTGGGTTTCCACCGAGGGTGTATGGGGTAAAACTATGAGTTGGCCTTCCTGCGGTCTCGTGCGTTTGGGAAATGAGAAACTTCTTTGAGCTCGAAGCAACTTCTCGACTTGCTACTGCTCTTGAGTGCACGACTTTATCTACCTCGGTTGGTTGAAGCAACCCCAACTGCTGAACTGCCCCTTGGCTTCTAATTCGATGTTAAACCTACTTCGACTTCGATGCCAGACCTACCTTGTCCAATGCCAGACCTAGCTGCTTCGATTCCATAACTGCTTCGATGCGATACAAATTCGAAGTAGGCAGGGTGTCCAACTTCGTTACTATGCCGTGGTCCTTCATCCCGAGGCTTCTTTCGTTTCCTGAGCTAGTGAGCTTATTCCGTCCGAAGTTGGAACTTCGATGGGAGCACTGAACTTCTAAAGGTGCTGAGCTTCATAATGAGCTCCAAGCATGATGAGGTTGCATGATGATGAGGACATGGGGTTGCATGCATGGTGAGGTAGGCCATTGAGGTTGCATGATGTTGAGGTAGTCCCTATAGGTTGCACGACGTTGAGGTACCCCCTACAATTTGCACGATGTTGAGGTAGCCCCTATAGGTGGCACCATGGTATGTTTTGTTGCTAGGGCCCCCATCCTCATTAGTGAGAGCTAAGTCCTCTTTGGTCATGTTAGTGTTTGTGTTTGTGTTTATTTACTTAGGACGGTCGGTGCTACAAGCCTGAGTTGTGATGTTCGTATGCTTAGGATTGACCTGAGGAGGTACTAATCCAGGCACGGGGCAGGTCCGAGCAACTGAGCGATGGTGGGCAAATCACAAAGACCAAATGGTTGATGGACCAGAGGGCCTTCGGGCCTGGGACATTAACATGTGGCATCTACCGTTCGAACCGCTGCCGTTCAAATCGCTGGCGTTCAAACCAGTCAGTGTGATAGGCGCGACCAGCTTAGATAGGCTCAGTGTATCTTGAAATCGTCCCGTCCATGATTGTTCCGTCGTTTGTGCTGGTGTGACTGCTCCGGGTGTGGAATAAATACGGAGGCTCGCCCATTGGCCATTCTTAGAAGTGTGTTATGTGTAACTGCTCCGGGTGTGGATTAAATACGGAGGCTCGCCCATAGGCCATTCTTAGAAGTGTGATATGTGCGACTGCTCCGGTTCTGGAATTAAGGGCGCCTGGAGGCGCATCCCGAATGAAATTATTCGAATCCTTAATTCAATGTATTATATTAATTAAATTGAATTGTATTTAATGTTGTGTTATTTTAATTCGATTTATTCCTTTCCATTTAATTTAATTTACGTGGTTTGAATGCATGTTATTGCTTTAAATTGTATCAATTCGAATAGGATGAAATTTGAAGGGCTCCTGGAGGCTTTAAATTGATTGAATTCCAACGAATGGATTGATGATTTAGCATTGTTAACTATAAAGTGACGAAAAAGATAGTTTTTGAAGGGTTGTTGATTTTTAAGCAGTATTGAACGTTTCTGTAATGTAATGAAATGCATGTATGTAGAGTGACTTTTTTCAGAATTTGATGCAAGAAAAATGAGGCCAATCAGGTGTATGGTTGATTTTACGGGATTTGCACAAGATATTGCATGTTTCGGCCCAGCCCAGACGTGAACGGTATGTCCCGTCCTCCTGAACGGGTTTTTGGCCCCCGCCCCTGCCCCCGCCCCTGCCCGGTGGCCCCCGCCCCTGCCCCACGCACGGCCCTGAGGTGGGGTCCGTGGGCTAATTATAGCACAAGTGCCCTAGGGAAGTAGGGGAATGTTTCGTCCATTGTGATGCTTACATGTTTCGCCTCGAATTTTTGACGACAATTCTGCTCCCAAACCTATGTATACGCACATGTTTAAGTGCTTCAAATTTGAAATGTTAGCTCATAACACCCTGAAATCAAATTGTTCTCTCTTAAAAAACTTGAACTCAATAACATCGATTATGTAAACTTGAACTCAATTACAGCGATCGCATCGCATACCCAAACTCGCAACTTTCAAATTGCACCTGTCACCCGGCACCCAATAACTCGCTGCTCTCCCAACTAAACCTGTGCGAATAGCTATGACAATAACTAGAAGTCAGACGCAAGACATGAGCATTGACCCTGGATCACCCGGGGATAATGCACCCCCCCCGTGGTTTGCAATGTGGTACGCTACAACGCTTAAACCCACACTGGACAAATCGTTCGACTCGATTAAAAAAGAGTCGCATCAAACATTGAAGTCGGTGGAAGGACTTTTGAGTGAGATGCGGGAAACCGTTCAGAAACAGACCAATAAGATCGCAAACATAGAGGCCACTCTGAACGCCCAGAGGGATACGATAGTATCCCAGGAGAAGCGCATTTCCGCCCTGGAAGCTGCTATCAAGGATCGGCCGGTGGTGCCCCCAGCAGGGGGAAAAGAATCTGCATGGAGTCGGCCACTCATACAGCGACCGGGCTCAGCCCCCCCAGACCAAGCAGGTTACGACATGCAATTCAGGATCTCAGGCATCCCTGAAGATCCCAACGAGAACGACAGGCAGCTAGCGGTGGCTGTAAAGTCTAAGCTCACCCAGGCTTTAGAAGCCAACAACACCTACGCCCAGAAGGAGCAAGACAAGGCAGAGTTTACTATTGTGTCCGCTCGACGCATGGGAGGCAAGGTGGATCCCTCACGACCCCGCCTTGCCCTAATCACAGTATCCTCCAGCTTCGATGCTTCCTCCATTGTGAGGAACCGAAGGTTCCTCAAGGATAGCGGAATAGCAGCTCTGGATTTCTTGTCTCCTGAGGAGCTGAAGCTGCACAAGGAACACCTTCCAGCGTTTCTGGAAGCTAAGAGGGACCCCTCAAAGTGGGTTTCGTTCAATAGAGGACTCCTGAAGGTGCGGGACAAGGCTCCCCCTTCAGGTGTCTCATCGACTGATGCATGAAGTGGACTAAGGTGCCTTGCATGGAACATCAGAGGACAACTCAGTGTTCTGAGCAGCTGCGGTGCAGCAATGAAAGTGGTGAGAAAACACGACATTTTATTGTTTTCACACACTGGGGTGCGTGGCCAGCTAGACACCCCCCACATTCCAGGTTTCAAATGCCTTTCTTGTGCCCCTCGCCCCAAGTTGAGCAAGGATGGGGGGGTCGCTATCTATGTCCGCACTTGCCTAAATGCTACTTTAGTCCATGAGGCACCTGAATTAGGCATGGCATGGATTCGCATACATGGAACACACATTGGTGTGTGCTATATCCCACATGCTAACAGCTCATACTACAAATATGGTGACGACTGCATTAGTATAGAGGACCACTTCCTCACTCTAGGTAAAATCATTGGGAACTTCCAGGAAAAAGGCAACGTTGTGGTGATGGGTGACTTCAACGCTCGGGTTGGTCTTGGTGTGGACAATGATGATACCGAGTTAGGAGATGAACCAGTATCCCAAACCAGTAGTACAGCCCCCAACCAAACCATTCAACCGAGGTGTAGCATGGACACAGCTCCCCCCAATCGATTGGGGGGGGCCCTACTCCAGCTATGTGTAGTAACTGGTCTTATCATCCTTAACGGTAGAACAGAAGGTGATATGCAAGGTGCACATACCTTCTTTGCAGATGGCATGGACAAGAAATCTGTCATTGATTATGCGCTAGCCGCCCCTAGTCTTCTCAACACCCCAGGAGTCAAGTTTAGTGTGGCTCCCAAGCATGACTGCCCTCTCAGGCCCGGGGGTGGAAAGTTTGACCACATGCCTATCACACTCCACATACCAGATGCTGCCCTTAGGCCTTCTCAAGGTACTATTAGTACACCTGCTGGTGGTAAACCTTCGCCCAAACTGAAATGGAAAGACAACTATGTCCAGATGTATGCACACACAATTAAGCGTGATCCAGACGTTAACCGATTACTTGACAATGCACTCCATAGCTCATCTATGGAAGATTCAGAGAAGGGGATTGCTAGTGCTATTGAACTAGCCATAAGCAAATGCACACCATGTCACAAACCTGTAGCTAAGCGTAAGCACGGGCCCGTGAACGCATGGTATGATGATGAATGCAATCGTGCTAGACAGGCAGCAAGCCAAGCAGAACATCAACATGGCTCTAGCTCTGACTTGGCTGGTTCTATGCACAAGGAGTACAAGAGGATTCTCAGAAGAAAGAAGAGGAAGTGGCTAGAAACACGCATGGAGAACCTTCATACGAATCTTCGGCATAATCCGAAAAGTTTTTGGAAAGACGTGCGTGAGCCTAACAAGTCCACTACGGCAGATATCACAATTCATGATTGGACTGATTATTTTGCAGACCTCTTTGATGTGCAAGTAGGTATTGATCCAAGTCTGGATGCTAGGGACTTTGTCCCTCAAGCTGATGGACCTCAGATAGAGGCCGCACCAACATGGTTATGTCAAGACTTTACCACCCAGGAGGTGTTTTCTGTTCTCCAATCCCTACGGAAAAACTCCTCCCCCGGGGTAGATGGTATCCCTGCAGAATGGTACAGATTTGCTTCCCATGAGGCCAACTCCCGATTTGTACAAGCTATGACTAACCTGTTTAATCTCATCTGGAAGACTTCTTACCCTAGCCAATGGGCTGCAGCTGCCTTGGTACCCGTACCCAAATCCAAAGGCAGTGTGTATGACAAGGACAACTATCGAGGTCTTGCGGTGAGCAACTCCATAGGAAAGATCTTCTCCCTTTGCATGCTACGTAGACTAGATGATTGGTCAGAAGAATTCAACCTCAGAGCCGCTGGCCAATATGGATTTAGAAGTGGTAGGGGTACTGCAGATGCATCATTCATTCTTAACCATATTGTAGATAAATATAGAGAAAAGAAAAAAACCACTCTTTGTGGCTTTTGTTGATTTCAAGAAGGCTTATGATTGGGTCAACAGAGACTTGCTATGGGATTGCTTAGCAAGGCTAGGAGTCAAGGACCCCTATCTCAGTATTCTGAAGTCCATGTATAATCATGTTGTTTTCCAAGTTCGCCTACATGGGGACATTGGATCCTCCTTTCCATCCCTTGTAGGAGTTAAACAAGGAGACCCCCTATCCCCACTCCTATTCGGTCTGTTCATTGATAGAATTGAATCGTTCCTCCAATCCAAGCTCCCAAATGTAGGGGCTGAGCTTAGGGGAAAGATTCTGCAACTGTTACTTTATGCTGATGACCTAGCTATAATGGCAGAATCCCCGGCAGATATGCAAGCGATGCTTGACTGCCTGAGAGATTTCTGCGAGGCTACTAAGATGGCTGTGAATATAAAGAAAACTGAGATTGTCGTTTTCAACAAACAATTCTGTGATGAGGCCCGCATGGATCCTGATTACAAATTTGTCTATGATGGAGCACAACTTTCTACAAAGTTATCTTTTATCTACTTGGGATCCCTCTTTGTGGATGGTGACTCAAGCAATCGTGGAAAAGCTGCTTTTTCTAGGATGCTCACTAAGGCCCAAAAGGCACACCACATGCTTCGTAGGCGATGCCATACTATGGAGATATACAATATTGATATTCTCACCCACCTGTTTGATTCTCTTGTACAACCTATCCTGAATTTTGGCTGTGAGGTGTGGGCTCCTTCTATTCTGAACAACACACTTATCTCAAATGACCATGCTTGTGAGAAATGGCATAGAGGTATACTTAAACAAATGTTGGGTGTTTGCCAATCTACTACATCTAATATTATCATGGAAGAGCTGGGTAGAACCCCGTTGTTTTTTGCTTGGCTTAAACAAGCTTTGCGCTTCTGGAACAAGACCATACATAAAGAACCTGAGGATCTCATTAGAATGGCTCTTGAGGAATCTTTTGACTCCAACACTGGCTGGGTTCATGACTTGCGTTGTGCTCTCCACAAGCTAGGATCCAGTAAAAACATCAACATTTTGGAGGCTGTCGATGTCGAAGGTATTATGTCTGAAGTTTTTGAGTCATGGAGGTTTAAGTACCCAAGTGACACCAATGCAGTTAGAGACATCCCTGATGAGAGAAGGGTTGGCTTTAAACGCCTCCGATACCAAAAATGGTTCGCAGCCAACAGCAATGATGAGAATGGCTTGATTCCCTTTACATCCGCCTGACATAAGCAGGATCAGATTCGTTCTATAGCACAGTTTAGAATGGGTTCCCATTGGCTGAACACAGAAAGAATGAGGGTGGTGGATAGAGCACACATCCCTCGCTCAATGAGACACTGTCAAATGTGTGGGTTCCAAAAAACTGAGGATGAAATGCATATGTTTGAGTGCCCTTTTTATAATGATATTCGCCTCCGCTACCAGAATCTGTTTACAGATATTTATAGGCATGTCCATGAGGATACCGACTTAACCGTATGGAATGTGGAATTCTGCGATTCCACATTCAGAACCTTTATGAATGGAAATGGCACTAAGTCTTTTTGGAGCAACCTAGCCGACTATCTTTCTACTTGTAGAAGAGCAAGACAGGAAGCCCTGGACTGCTTAGTGGCACCGTAATTTATTATCCCTTTTTTTTCTTCTTGAGACTTCTCATTTGTTAGCTTCTTACCTCCGCCACTGTAAGTGGTTGAGATCTGGGTCCTGCTCTAAGGGGTTTAATACCTACGCCACCAAAACGGTGGTTGGGAGTTTGGTTTGTTTGTCCTCGACACACCCCTGATGTAATGGGGTTTTTTGCTTTGTGGGTGCTTTTTCTTTTTGTTTAAAGCACAGAGTCTCATACACCCTCGCGGTGTCAAGTAGACTTTAACATGTAATGTAATGTAATGTAATGTAATGTTAACCGATATTTGTAGCTTTTGGGCCCAACCTGAGCTCCTTTTCGTGAATTGCGATGCTCATGTGTGCTCTGGTGAGAATTTGTCCGGTATAAATAAGTCTTATAATTCATCAAAAATATAGAATGTTCAATTTTTTGATGTTTTTCATAGAACCTGAAAATGTGGTTGGTGACACACGGACGGACGAACGGACGAACTAACGGACATTTTAATGGGGCTAATCCCTCTTCAAAAAATCTGGAGATTTTTTTCATTCGGGTATAAATACGGAGGCTCGCCCATAAGCCATTCTTAGAAGTGTGATATGTGTAACTGCTCCGGGTGTGGAATAAATACGGAGGCTCGCCCATAGGCCATTCTTAGGATGTGTGATATGTGTGATGATTGCCCTCGGCCTCGCTGTCGTCTTCGTGTCGCTGGCTGTGTCTGTCATATCCCGCCCGCGCGGTATGTTGTTATTCTTCACGCGCTGTTCTCCTTTTTATTATTCTTGAGTAATTCGGGTCCGAATAAACAACGTGGTACATTATATAAGATGGGGGGCAATGATGTTGACGTGGCCCCTTTGATGTTGCATAATGTTGAGGTAGCCCCATTGAGGTTGCATGATGTTGAGGTAGCCTTGTTGAGGTTTCATGATGTTGAGGTAGCCCCTTCAGGTTGCTGTTTGGGGAGCAGATAGCTTCCACGCAATTACATAACACCCACCTGCATGGACACCAATCTATATGCATTTGTGTTTGTGGGTGGCTGGTTGGTGTGTATGTGTGGGGAGGTAATGGTGTCAATGTGTCATACATAGGGTTGGGCCGACATATGAATGTATGATCATACATTCATATAATCATATGTATATTCATATATTTATATGAACGTATGATCATACATCTACATTTGATCATATTCATACATTTATATGTATATTCATACATTTGATTTTGTATCAAAACATAGATTCATACGTATGTACAAATGCATAAGTACTTGAATAGTTTTCTTCGAAAAGTACAGCACGCTTCCCAGCATTTAACGTTCTCGTTTTTTTCCATTCAGTATTTGATTTAGATAGCTCATTGGAAAGCTACTGACCTCCTCTATCACAATGCACAATACAAATTACCTTTCAGATTCCGGGCACAGATACAACAGTGTCACCTAGCACTACAACAGTGTCACCAGGGACAGATACAACAGTGTCACCTAGCACTACAACAGTGTCACCAGGCACAGATACAACAATGTCACCTAGCACTACAACAGTGTCACCAGGCACAGATACAACAGTGTCACCTAGCACTACAACAGTGTCACCAGGCACAGATACAACAGTGTCACCTAGCACTACAACAGTGTCACCAGGCACAGATACAACAGTGTCACCTAGCACTACAACAGTGTCACCAGGCACAAATACAACAGTGTCACCTAGCACTACAACAGTGTCACCAGGCACAGATACAACAATGTCACCTAGCACTACAACAGTGTCACCAGGCACAGATACAACAGTGTTACCAGGCACAGATACAACAGTGTCACCTAGCACTACAACAGTGTCACCAGGCACAGATACAACAGTGTCACCTAGCACTACAACAGTGTCACCAGGCACAGATACAACAGTGTCACCTATCACTGCAACAGTGTCACCAGGCACAGATACAACTGTGTCACCTAGCACTACAACAGTGTCACCAGGCACAGATACAACAGTGTCACCTAGCCAAACATTTGGCCCAAAGTTTGATATATATAGCTGCCAACGCTGACCTTGCTGACAAAGTCTACGATGATGAGAAGGTGGCCTTGGATGCCATGGGCCTTGAAGACTGAAACAGTAGCTTTCCTTTGGGAGGGCAGCGAGGTGGTGGTGATGACGTGGGTGGTTAGGTGGGTGGGAGGGCAGTGGGGTGGGGGTGATGGTGTGCGTGGGTGGGTGGGTGGGTGGGAGGGCAGTGAGGTGGTGGTGATGGTGTGGGTGGGTGGTAGAGTGGGCGGGAGGGCAGTGGGGTGGTGATGATGATGGTGTGGGTGGGTGGGTGGGTGGGAGGGCAGTGCGTGGGTTGGTGGTGATGGTGTTGGGGGATGGGTGTGGGGTGGGGGGCGGTCATCGACAGGAGGTTAGGGGTTAGGTTTTGGGGGTGCCGTGGAGGATGACAGGCCCAGTGGGGAGAGAAGGTGAATTGTCTTTTTTTTTAGCTTGTGTGCGTGAGGAGGGGGGGAGAGTGGGTGGTGGAGGGGGTGGGTGTGTGGGTTGGGGAGGGGAGGGGGATGCTCTTAGCGATTGGAGTTTGCTGCGCAATGGAACGTTTTTTGTCATTGGATTGGGGTTTGGGGTTCAGAGTGGGGGTGGGGGTGTGGGGTGTGGGGGGGTGGGGGGGGGCGTGGGTCGATTTGGTCATTGACCGGTGGTTTGGGGTGGGGTGGGTGGGAGGTGTAGGGTGGGGTGGTGGGTGGTGCAAAGTGTGTGTGTGTGTGGGGGGGGGGGGGGGGGGGGGGGGGGGTCCTGTGGAAGCAGACAGGCCCAGAGGGGAGAAATACAAGCTTTGTTTTTTGTTTTTTTAGATTGTGTGGGTGAGGAGGGGGAGGGCGGTGTGTGGTGTGATGTGAAGGAAGACAGGCCCAGGGAGGGGAGAGAAGGTGAGAGGGTATGGGGGGGGCGGTGTCGGTATGGGGTGGGAGTGGGAAGGTGTTAGGTGTGGTGGTGGGTGGTGCGAAGGGGGAGGGAGGAGGAGGGGGGGGGGGGGGGGGGGGGGGGGGGGAAGACAGGCCAAGAGGGGGAGAGGAAGATGAGAGGGTGTGGTGGTGGGGGTATGGTGGTGGTGGTGTGGGCGGGAGGAGGGGGTTGCGGGGGGGGGGCGGTGGGCCGGGGGGGGTGGGGGGGGGGGGGGGGGAGGAACGTCCAGGGGGGGAGGTGAGAGAAGCTAGAGAGGGTGGTGGTCGGGTGGTAATTGGTTGGTTTGTGTGTGTGTGGTGTGTGTGTGGGGGGGGGGGGGGGGGGGGGGGGTGGAGGACATGCCCAGTAGGGTGTTGCGAAGGTGAGAGGTTTTGTGGTCGGGTGGTGATTGGGTGTGAGTGTGTGGGGGGGGGGAGGACAGGCCCAGTGGGGTGGGTGAGAAGGTGAGTTGAGAGGGTTTGGTCAGGTGGTGAATGGGGTTGAGTGGGTGTGTGTGGGGGGGGGGGGGTGGGGGCGGGGGGGGGGGGGGGGGAGGAAAGGGACAGGGGGGGGGAGAAGGGGAGAGGGGGCGGAGAGGGAGGAGGGTGGTCGGGGGGGGGATGGGGGGGTGTGTGGTGGGGGGGGGGGTGGGGGGGGGGGGGGGGGGGGGGGGGGGACAGGCCTCGTGGGGTGAGAGGTGAGAGGGGGGTGGTTGGGTGGGGATTGGGGTGTGTGGGTGTGTGGGGGGGGGGGGGGGGGGGGGGGGGGGGGGGGGGGGGGGGGGGGGGGGGGGGGGACGGCCCAGTGGGGTGAAGAAGGTGAGATGGTTGTATTGTAGTGTGTGGTAAGGGGCGTGGTGTGAGTGTGGTGGTGTAGTGGGGGGGGAGGAGAGCAGGGAGAGCACATGACGAGTGGGGAAAGAAGTCGGTCGAGTTGATTGTGTGGGTTGCGTCGTTTTGGGGTAGGTGGTGGTCCATTGGGTGGGTGGGTGGCTGGTAAGGTGGGTGCGGTGGTCGGTAGGTGGGTGGTGGGTGGTCGGATGGGTGGGTGGGTGGGTCTGGTGGGTGGGTCAGGTGAGTGGGTTGTTGGGTGGGTGGGTCGTTTGGTTGTGTTGGTGGGTGGTCGGTCGGGCGGTTGGGTGGGTGGGTTATTCAGTTGGGTGTGTGGGTGGTTGGTCGTTCAGATGGGTGGGTGGGTTGTCTGTCGGGTGGGTGGGTGGGTGGGTTGTCGGTCAGGTGGGTGGGTGGGTAGGTGATCGGTCTGTCTGGTGAGTGGGTCAGGTACCATTTACATTTACATCATTATGAGCAATCAATGGCGAGTATGAGTCTATTTAGCGCGTTTAGCAAGATTAAACTTTTAGAGGCTCAACCTTCAACAAGTTTAAGCTACTTGTTTAGCTATAAACGACTGTATTACGCACTATAAACGAGTATTCCCCTTTAAACGACTAGAAAAGATTAGTACTCGTTTAACACTCGTTTACTAGTCGCTTAAAGTTAAACCAACTCGTTTTAAACTGTACTTAATTGGTAGGGGGTGGGTGGGTGGGGGTTTGGGTGGGTCGGTGGGTGTCTAGAAGGGTGGTTGGGTGGTCAGATGGGTGGGTGGATGGGTGGTAGGTCGGTCTGTTGGGTCCGACAGGCGGGTGGGTTGGTGGTCGGTCTGTCTGGTGAGTGGGTCAGGTGGGTGGGTGGGGGTTTGGGTGGGTCGGTGGGTGTCTAGAAGGGTGGTCGGGTGGGTGGTAGGTCGGTCTGTTGGGTCCGGCAGGCGGGTGGGTAGGTGGTCGGTCTGGTGGGTGGGTAGCAGGGTAATTCAAAGCGCGCGCTTTTGCGCTTTTGAGCGCTGAATTTTTGACCCCCTCTGCGCTTTAAGCGCAGTTTTTTGCAACCCCCTGTGGGCGCAGCAAGCAATTTTTGTGCTTTTTGCACTACAAAGCGCAGTTTTTTGGTTTTCAAGTGCGCTAAAGCGCTGGCCAATTCGGCCATTTGAAGTACCTTGGTGGGTAGGTGAGTGGGTGGATGGGTGGGTGGTCAGTCAGGTTGATGTTTTGGTCGGGTGAGTGGGTGGTCGATCAAGTCTGTCGGTGGCCAATCGGGTGGGAGGGTTGTCGGTCGGTCTGGTGGGTGGATGGGTGAGTAGGTGGTAGGTCGGGTGGGTGATCAGTTGAGTGGGTGGGAGGTCGTGTGGATGGGTTGCCGGTTGGTCAGGTGGGTGGGAGGCAGGGTGGGTGGTCGGTCAGGAGGGTGGATGGTTGGTTGGTCAGGTGGGTGGGTGGTCAGTCAGTTGGGTGGTCGGGTGTGTGGACGGCTGGTCGGTCGGTCGGGTGGGTGGGCGGCCGGATGGGTTTGTGGCTGGGTGGGGGGGTGGGAGTCTGGGTGGTATGGTGGGTGGGTGGTCAGTCTGTTGGGTGTGTAGGTACGTTGATGGGGTTGGAGGGTGGGTGGTCAGGTGGGTGAGTGGACGGTTGGGTGGGTGGTCGGTTGGGTGAGTGGATGGTAGGTCGGGTGCGTGGATGGGTTGGAGGGTGGGTGGGTGGTCGGATGGTTGGGTGGGTGGGTGGTCGCATGGTTGGGTGGATGGTCACGCAGATGGGTTGGTGGTCGGGTGGGTGGGTTGGTGGTCGGGTGGGCGGGTGGGCGGATGGTCGGACATTTTAGCTAAAAGCTTGCAAGAAGAGCCAGCAACTGGCTCAGGAGCTGCCACAAAGCTGATGAGAAAAAACGTGGAGTGGCATCAGAAGCTGACAAGAAGCTGACAAGAAAATCAACAACTGGCTCAGAGAGCTGCCTCGAAGCTGATCATAAAACCTTGGGGTAGCTCCAAAATCTGCCTAGAAGCTGACAAGAAGAGTCAACAACTGGCTCAGGGACTCAGGGAGCTACCTCAAAGCGAAAGAGAACAACTGTGGAGTGGCTCCAGAAGCTGCCTAGAAGGTGATAATGAGAGTCAACATCTGGCTATGACAGTTGCCTAGAAGCTGAAAAGTAAAAACTTGGAGTAGCTACAGAAGCTGCATAGAAGCTAACAAGAAGAGTCAAAAACTGGCTCAGGGACTTAGGGAGCTACCTCGAAGCGAAAGAGAACAACTGTGGAGTGGCTCCAGAAGCTGTCTAGAAGGTGATAATAAGAGTCAACATCTGGCTATGACAGTCAGGGGTGTTCTGGGGTGGGGTGTTCTGGTTCTGGGGGGGGGGGGTGAGGGGAGGAAGGCGGTAATAGTGGTGGTGGTGGTGATAGTGGGGTGGTAGAAGTGGTGGTGGTGATGGTGGTGGTGCATTGGCAAAACCAGATAATGAAGATGTGCTGTGGACTGACTACTATGGACCCTGGTGGCGGAGGAAAGGGGAAGGTGGAGGGGGGGGGGGGGGGGGGGGGGGGGGATAGGTTGGGGGGGGGCAATGGGGGGGGGGGGGGGGATCGGGAGAAGTGGTGGTGGGGCTGGTGGTGGTGGTGCATTGGCATATTAACCAGATAAATGAAGATGTGCGGATTGACTACTATGGACCTATTGGTGGCGGCAAGGTGAATTTGGATTTTTGGTGTGTGTGTGGTGTGTGATGATGGGGGGGGGGGAGGGGGCACAAGGGGGGGGGGGAGGGAGTGGTGGTGGTGGTGGTGGTGCATTGGCATAACCAGATTAAGGAAAGATGGGCTGTGACGACACTACTATGGACTATGGTGGCCTCGGCAAGGTGAATGTGGATTTTGGGGGGTGCTTGTGGGGTGTGATGGTGGTGGGGGGGGGGGGGGGGGGGCAAGGGGGGGGGAGGGAGTGGTGGTGGTGGTGGTGGTGGTGCATTGGCATAACCAGATAATGAAGATGTGCTGTGGACTCCCTCCTATGGACTCACTACAATGGATTCACTCAACCCACTCAACCCACCCAAACCCAAACCCACTTCACCCACCCCTCCGGGGCAAGGGGGGGGGGTAGGGAGGGGGGTGTGGTCGGGGGGTGGGAAGGGGCATAACCAGAAGAAGGAGACTGGTGCGGGGGACTCCGTCCTGGGGACGCACTACAAGGGATTCACGCACCACACTCAACCCACCCAAACCCAAACCCACGGCACCCACACGGCCCGATCCCCAAACCCCAAACCACGGCGAACCCACCAAAACCCAAACCTCACTGCACCCAACCCGCCTACCCCAACCCAAACACGCAACCCACCCCAAACCCAACCCCACGGGAATCCCCACCCCGCGCCTACCCCAACCCAATCCCACGTGAACACCACCCAAGCCCAAACCCACGGAACCCCCCACCCCGCCACTGACCCCAACCCAACCACGCAAAACAACCCAAACCCAAAAGCCTGACCCCACCCCGACCCGACCCCACCCAACCCCCCACTCAAACCGGCCAAACCACACCCCACGAACCCACCCCGCCCGACCCCCACCCCAGCCACGAAACCGACCCCAAGGACCCTAACGCCCACCGGAGACCCACCACGCCCGACCCCAACCCAACCCACGCAAGACCTACCAAAACCCAAACCACACGGGAACCACCGCCACACACGACCACCAACCAAGCCCACGCAAACCGTCAGCCAACCCAAAACGCCACGGAACCCACCCCGCAGACCCAAACCAAACCCCACGAGACCGCACCCAAACCACAAACCCCCACGGGAACCCTACCCCGCACACGCCCGGGACCCCAACCACACCACGCAACCCACCCAAACCACAACCCTCACGGAACCCCACCCGGCCCAACCAACCCAACTCCACGCAAAAGCCCACGCAAAAACCTGAAACCACGCAACCACGCCGCCGACCCCCACCCAACCCACGCACCCACCCAATATCCCAAACCCAACGGAACCCAGCCCGCCCAACCCCACCCCAACCCAAGCAACCACCAAAACCAAACCCACGGCAACCACGCCGCCAGACCCAAAGCCCAACCCACGCAAACCACCCAAACCCAAAAACACACGGAAAACCATACAAGGAAAGACCCCCAACACACAAACCCAGCAACCCACCAAAACCAACCCCACGGAAACCAACCCGCCAGACCCCACCCAACCCACGCAACCCACAAAACCAAAACCCACGGGGTGAACGCCACCCCGCCGACCCCAGACCCAACCCAACGCGAAGCACCCAAACCCAACCCAAGGCCAAACCATCGGCGCACCGACCCCAACCCCACCCACGCAACCCACCCAAACAAAAACCCACGGCGAACACCGCCCGACCCCAACCCAACCACGCAACCCACCCAAACCCTAAAAACGACGGGAAGCCCACCCCGCCCGACGCCCAAACCCAACCCACGAACCCCACCAAGACCCTAAAAACAAATTTAACCCAAAACATCACTAACTCCGATTCAAACCCACGCAACACACACACACCCAAACCAACCCAACTTAAACAATTACCTCAGGTACCCCCAAAACCAAAGCCAACTCTGACCACAACAAAAAATAAAATTCCACTTAACAACTTCCTCCCCTACCCCACAAAAAACCCACTCAACCCACCCGCCACAAAAATACACAAACAAACGTAAACAAAAACCGACCTAAACACAAACCAACCCACTCAACCCAACCCAAAAAACAAACACGATACCGTACACACCCTCCACCTACCCCAAAACCAAACCCAATCAACCCAACCAAAACCAAACCGATCTTAACCAACCCCTCCCTACCACCGATCAACACACTCACCCAACCCAACCCAATTAAACAGCTTAACCCACCCCGAACGACCACAACCAACCAACTCAACCCACCCAAATACAAAACCCACGGCACCACCCCTCCATACCCCAACCAAACCAACTCAAACCACCCAAAACCAAATCCACAAGTAACACACCCATCCCTAACACTAACCACCAAACAACCAACCCACCCAAAACCACAAACCCACGGTAAACAAACCACCTAACTACCCCAACCCAACACCACTCAACCCACCCAACCCAAACAAAAGTACCCCAACCCCACTTAAACCACCACCTCCCTAACCCAACCACAACCCACTCAACCCCACCCCAAACAAAACCCCACTTAAACCCACCCCTCCCTACCCCAACCCAACCCACTCAACCCACCCAAACCCAAACCCACTTAACCCACCCTACCCTTCCCCACTAAACCACTTCAATCCTCTCCCCAACCTAACCTTCCCCACCCCACCCCACCCCACATCAAACCTCTCACCTAACCCCGCGAATTAATCCCACCCCACCCCACTCAAACCACTACACTCAGCCAACCAACCCAAATCCAATCAACCAAGACACAATCAACCCAACCCCACTACTAACCCACCCCACCCCACTCAACCCTCCCGACACCCAACCCCACGACGAACGCAACCCACCCCACGCAACCCACGACACGCAACCCACCAACCCAACCCAAGCAACACGACCCACGCAACCGCAACCACACGGGAACACCCCGCAGCCACCATAACCAACACCTAACCCGGCCGACCACAATCACAATCAACCCTCCCCACCCCGACCCAACCACCTAAACCCTTTCCACCCCAACCCCACCCCACCCACCCCACTTAACCCATCCCTCCCCAACCCAACCCCAACCAACTCAACCCTCCCCCACCCAGACCCGACCCACTAAACCATTTCCACCCCAACCCCCACCCCACCACCCCACTTTAAACCATCCCTCCCCCAACCCAACCCCAACCCACTCAACCCTCCCCACCCCGACCCAACCCACTCAACCCTTCCCACCCAAACCCCCACCCCACCCACCCCACTTAACCCATCCCTCCCCAACCCAACCCCAACCCACTCAACACAACCCACATCAAACAACTACAGGAAGCTGCATCGTACTACGGAAGGCGCTACCACGAAATTGTTCCTAAGTAGGCACTCATGTTGGTGCGAGCTGTCAAATGACCACAGGAAGCTGCATCGCACTACGGAAGGCGGTACCTCCAGATTGCTCCTAAGTAGGCACTCATGTTGGTGCGAGCTGTCAAATGACCACAGGAAGCTGCATCGCACTACGGAAGGCGGTACCTCCAGATTGCTCCTAAGTAGGCACTCATGTTGGTGCGAGCTGTCAAATGACCACAGGAAGCTGCATCGCACTACGGAAGGCGCTACCACGAAATTGTTCCTAAGTAGGCACTCATGTTGGTGCTAGCTGTCAAATGACCTCAGGAAGCTGCATCATACTACGGAAGGCGCTACCACGAGATTCTTCCTAAGTAGGCACTCATGTTGGTGCGAGCTGTCAAATGACCTCAGGAAGCTGCACCGCACTACGGAAGGCGGTACCTCCAGATTGCTCCTAAGTAGGCACTCATGTTCATACTGGCTGTAGATATTGTTGCAAAGTAGGCATTCATGTTGGTGCCAGCTGTCAAGGCAGTGTTTGTCAATTGACAGCTGGTTTTATTGCCTTGGATCGCGCATAGCTCATGTTGGTGCTAGCTGTCAAGCCAGTGGTTGTCGCTTAACAGCTGGTTTCGAGTTTCATGTAGTCATGTGTGGTGTGTAGCCCATGTTGGTGCTAGCTGTCAAGGCAGTGGTTGTCAATGGACAGCTGGTTTTAGCACCATGTGTGGTGTGTAGCTCATGTTGGTGCTAGCTGTCAAGGCAGTGGTTGTCAATGGACAGCTGGTTTTAGCACCATGTGTGGTGTGTAGCTCATGTTGGTGCTAGCTGTCAAGGCAGTGGTTGTCAATGGACAGCTGGTTTTAGCACCATGTGTGGTGTGTAGCTCATGTTGGTGCTAGCTGTCAAGGCAGTGGCTGTCAATGGACAGCTGGTTTTAGCACCATGTGTGGTGTGTAGCTCATGTTGGTGCTAGCTGTCAAGGCAGTGGTTGTCAATGGACAGCTGGTTTTAGCACCATGTGTGGTGTGTAGCTCATGTTGGTGCTAGCTGTCAAGGCAGTGGTTGTCAATGGACAGCTGGTTTTAGAGCCATGTATGGCGTGTAGCTCATGTTGGTGCTAGCTGTCAAGGCAGTGGCTGTCAATGGACAGCTGGTTTTAGCACCATGTGTGATATGTAGCTCATGTTGGTGCTAGCTGTCAAGGCAGTGGTTGTCAATGGACAGCTGGTTTGGAGTCTCATGTGTGGCGTGTAGCTCATGTTGGTGCTAGCTGTCAAGGCAGTGGTTGTCACTGAACAGCTGGTTTGGAGTCTCATGTGTGGCGTGTAGCTCATGTGGTGCTAGCTGTCAAGGGCAGTGGCTGTCAATGGACAGCTGGTTTTTAGCACCATGTATGGCCCATAGCTTTTCTGCAGCCTGCCCGCCCGCTTGCAGTGGTGGTGGTGGATGTGGTGGATATGGTGGTGGTGGTGGTGGTGGATATGGTGGTGGTGGTGGTGGTGGTATGTGATGGGGGGGGGATGGTTTTGGTGGTGATCGTGGTGGTGGTGGTGGTGCATTAACAAAGGCAATATCTATATAATGGGTTGCAAGCAACAGCCTCTCGAGCTTCGACTGCAACCCGGTTAAGCTGGCTGTTGGTGCTAGCTGTCAAATGCAACCCGGTTAAGCTGGCTGTTGGTGCTAGCTGTCAAATGCAACCCGGTTAAGCTGGCTGTTGGTGCTAGCTGTCAAATGCAACCCGGTTAAGCTGGATGTTGGTGCTAGCTGTCAAATGCAACCCGGTTAAGCAGTATGTTGGAAACCACGAGATTGTTCCTAAGTAGGCACTCATGTTGGTGCTAGCTGTCAAATGCAACCCGGTTAAGCTGGCTGTTGGAAACCACGAGATTGTTCCTAAGTAGGCACTCATGTTGGTGCTAGCTGTCAAATGCAACCCGGTTAAGCTGGATGTTGGAAACGGTGATCTGCCAGGTTCAGCCGGTTTTAAGAAGCCCCACAAGGTACTTTGCTTATTCTGATTTGGGTCTAGCAGATGGCCCTCAGGGGATCTATCGAGGGGCTGTGCCATACAATCTGGAGAAAGCAAAGTTGTTGAGCGTTTCTGCTATTAGGTGATAGGCGGTAGAAGGTGATAGGCGGTAGGTCTGTAGGGGGGGTAGTAAGCCCTAAGTGAATCCCAGGGGCCCAAACCCTAATATCATCCTGAAACTCGGTTTTACAAGGGGTTTCGTTGCGTGATATAGTATACGCCACGCTTTTAAGGGTGCTCCCGTCAAATTAGAGCGTTCCATTTTGCTGTCAGTGTGGTATTATCCAGCCCACCGATGGTCACGAGTCACTGTATAGACGCTGAAGCTGGGTGGCCACGCAGTCACCACACGGCTGCACAGGGTCATATCAGTGACATTGACATGGAAGCTCTGCCCCCAGGCACTGTGCAAATGCTGAAGCTGGGTGGCCACGCAGTCACCACACGGCTGCACAGGGTCATATCAGTGACATTGACATGGGAGCTCTGCCCCAAGTCATGGAAGGACGCCACCCTGTCGTATCTGTATGGGTCGGCAATATGATATCATATGATATCATGTCATCATATGATATCATATGATATCATATGATGCCGGCGGTCTGACTAGGTAACTTTGGCCTGGAGCACCATATCATATGATATGAAATCATATGATTTGTGTATGACATCATACTCGTCTTTGGTCAACATCATATGATTTTCCGTTCCCTACTTCCCTACGTACCTGTAGGGCTGTCGAGCACGATATCGTACGATAACGTGAGCTGACATAGCCCCTCTCAGTGATATACAATGGTTTAGTGGTAGACCAGATTGCTGGAGGACGAAGAGTCGGGGGTTCGACTCCGCCTTCGGTCGCTCTTGGCGTTGCAGGTCGTCGTCATGGTCGTCATCGTCACGGCGATGGTAGCTTGTCCAGTTGAGGTAGGAGACCGCTCCCCACCCGCGTACGACGGGCTCCCTTAACACCGTTACGTCAAACGGACCCCAGGGGTTGCGTCCTGGGATGCACCCTAATTTGGTAGGTTGCGTCCTGGGACGCACCCAAGTCGGTTGGTTGCGTCCTGGGATGTACTCTTGTCATACTATCAACAAAACCCGTAGCCCACGGCAATGAAGTGGTGGTGGGCAAATTGACTGATGGTTGAGACGCAATGAACATCCTGAACATGCGTCTGCGACCAACAACCAACAACCAACAACCAACAACCAACGTCTGCGACCAACAACCAACAACCAACGTCTGCGACCAACAACCAACAACCAACATCCTGAGCATGCGTCTGCGACCAACAACCAACAACCAACAACCAACAACCAACAACCAACCTCTGCGACCAACAAGCAATAACCAACAACCAACATCCTGAACATGCGTCTGCGACCAACAACCAACAACCAACAACCAACAACCAACGTCTGCGACCAACAACCAACAACCAACAACCAACAACCAACGTCTGCGACCAACAACCAACAACCAACAACCAACGTCTGCGACCAACAACCAACAACCAACAACCAACGTCTGCGACCAACAACCAACAACCAACAATCAACGTCTGCGACCAACAACCAACAACCAACAACCAACGTCTGCGACCAACAACTAACAACCAACAACCAACGTCTGCAACCAACAACCAACAACCAACAACCAACGTCTGCGACCAACAACCAACAACCAACAACCAACGTCTGCGACCAACAACCAACAACCAACAACCAACGTCTGCGACCAACAACCAACAACCAACAACCTGAACATGCGTCTGCGACGCAACGGACCCTCCCCATGTTGTGTCCTGCGACGCAGGACGCTGCGTGCTGCACTACCCTGGTTCGGTGATCGTGATTATCGTGCGACATATCGTGCTGTGTGGCGAACTAATATTTTACTGAAAACGTACTGAAAAACAGATAAACTCAAAGCAAGGCCAACAAAAATCCGCCATTCGAATTCATATTCCTCCCACACTCCTTCCTCCGCCACCGGCTATCGTGGGGGGTACAGCCCCCCCTAGCCGACCCCCGGTTTGATGGTGTTGTCCGAGGACCCCCTTTGGATAGCTTCCTTAATCACGCAGACTTGGCGTACTGCGTTTCTTTTCTATTCTTCTTAGCACTTCCTGTCACGGTTGGGCAAGTCCCTTTAGTCTACTTGGCGTACCCCTGGTCACCAGGGTTTTTTTAGCTGCGAAATTTCCCATTATGCGATAAAACCCATAGTTATCGAAATCGGCCCTGCGATGAAACCCATAGTTTCGAGACTAGGCCCTGTCGGCTAGATTTTGCCGAAAGCTGACCTGGCCTGGCTGACCTGGCTTTTTTGGACTTGAATTCCAAGGGATTTTGGAACCCAGCTGGACACTTGAACTTGAACTTGGTTACATAGCTTCAGCCAGCAATTTGGCTGCTCGCCGTCTTCGGCAGTAAACAAATTATTACCAGGAAAATGTAAACACGAACATTTGTCTTAGTCAAACTAGAGACACGAACAGCTATAGAGAGAGGATATTGTTACACATGATGCGGGGTCCTATCAGGTCCCTGGTTCGAACCTCAACGAGGCCATCTGGGCCCACCCGGAGGGTCGTCGACCGGCATGGTAACTGGACTCTAGTTGTGAAGTAAGCCCGTCCATCGCATACTTACGAGGCGGTTCCCTTAATACCCATTGGGCACGTCCTTAGAGGTCATTCTGTGGCAATTCTTGGATGTTCAAATTTCCATTTTTCAAAATTTTAAACATTAGTTAGGTCTCGTCTGTCAATGTGAGGTCCTGTGGTCCACAAATAATTCGGAGGTCAGAGGTCCGATTCTCGTCAGCAGTTCCCACAGCCTGAGATGTACGTGCAACGGGCCTGGGCCTGGCAATTCAGTATATTGCCCTCTATCGTACGATAACAGAAGAGCAAGAGCATGATATTATCGTATTTTCTACCGGTATCTTACCATCTTCTATAGGATTGGTTCATAAGATTAGTTTTTCTGTATGGACATGTAAAGGCTAACTTTCATATCCCCTTGATGTCATACTAATTTTCTATAGGATTGGTTCATAAGATTAGTTTTTCTGTATCGACGTGTGAAGGCTAACTTTAATATCTGTAAGTGGTTGAGATCTGGGTCCTGCTCTAGGGGGTTTAATACCTACGCCACCAAAACGGGGGTTGGGAGTTTGGTTTGTTTGTCCTCGACACACCCCTGATGTAATGGGTTTTTTTGCTTTGTGGGTGCCTTTTCTTTTTGTTTAAAGCACAGAGTCTCATACACCCTCGCGGTGTCAAGTAGACTTTAACATGTAATGTAATGTAATGTAATGTAATGTAATGTAATGTAATGTAATGTAATGTAATGTAATGTAATGTAATGTAATGTAATGTAATGTAATGTAATGTAATGTAATGTAATGTAATGTAATGTAATGTAATGTAATGTAATCCCCTTGATGTCATACTAATTTTCAAAGAAAGAAAAATCAAAAGAGAATACGACATCATAATTGCACTGCCACTCAGGGCTCTTCTGTTCTTGGTAAATCCAGCTCTGTCCATCAGTGATCTGACTACCAATAATGCCATGCTCTGAAATATATTATGAGCCTGGCACAAACTCTGGGTTTGTGTGTGGATTCTGAACTTCCGCAATTCAGTCACGACTAGCATGTCACCCACAAAACTTCCTGGTATACTGGAGGACATTCAGACAGATGAGCCAATACTCAGTCTAGAACTCCTAGAAAGAATGAAGAAGTTGGTTCAAATCCCCACGGGTGCGATTTAGTGCTCACGGTCGCTGTCAATGCAACCGCCATGGTAGCTTTGTCCATGAAAAGCACCAGCCCGTTTCCTACCGCCGTAAGACGGGGCTCCCTTAACATCACGCCCCACCAGGCGTCATCATTACAGTCTAGAACCTTGGACTCTTCTCGCACACATGAACAGTTATTTTTGTCTTCGTCATGGGCAGTACTTTTTATAGCAGATTGAATCGTCTTCGCAACAACAAGCAAATATACAGCACGCAGCACCGAGTTTGTTTTGAGATCGAGCTCGTCCTTTCTACTGTTTTACCTTATTCGGGTATCCACAGGATCTACCAGAAAGCTGCAACACGTCATCCACCCTTTGGAAGCTGCAGTCTGCGCACCACAGGCATACCGACGGATGATAGCATTTGGACAAACCAGGTAGATCGTTGGTGTACTCAGCGAGTACTCTTGGTGATATCAGATCAATTAATAGCAATGGAATTGTAATTCCCACGTTAGTGCAGTGTCAGTAGAAGGAACGCTGGACTAAAGATTGGATAAATAGATAACGAATATAATTTGGGTTATTATCGGGATTAAGACCTTAAGAAAACCAGTATGAAACCGTGCAGACTACGGTTTCGTGGCGGCTTGGTATATTCTGGATATATGAGTAAGCTAATCTGTCAAGTAAATGATTGATGGGATCATGCTTTCATGGAAACATGGGCCTCTGCAATAGGTTTCATTGGGTCAACATCTAATCTGCTTGGTTTAATAGCTATTCGGGGGATGGAATAACTGCTCAATTGCTCATGTGCTCAATCAATTCAACAACCGTGTATGAATGAATCCGATATTCATCTGTCAATTTAACGAAAAAAGTAACCTACTTTCCAGAATGCCAGTCCGGCCCTTCACTTGATTGTGATTTGTGGCCTTAACGGCTTGATCTGAGAAAAATCATGTACATCAGCGGTCGCTTCCTGGTCAGGTTTTAGGTAGGGTGAGCCTTGCCCATTCCAATAATATTGAGTATTTATAGGGAACGGCAAATGTTGACCAAATACGAGTATGATATCATATGATATCATACAAAAATCATATGATTTAATATCATATGATTTGATGCCCCAGGCTAAAGTTACCTAGTTAGACCGCCGTCATGATATGATTTCATATGATGTCATGATATCATATTGTCGATTCCTAAGTATTTAACTATTTATCCCCTGCAAAACCTTGGACGATCTACCAGCTTGAGCGAAGAGACAGCTTACAAGTTCTAAATAGTCTGGTGAAATTGTATAATCGTGATAATCTGAATATCTGATGCGCAGAGCCGCAAATTGTTTACTGGCCTGAAGAAGGGATGAAGTGACGAACATGCCATAGCTAGGATACCCCCTCTGAAGTTGTGGTGTGGCCTTTTCATCTGTTAATTTAGTATCTTGTAGGGGAGACTGCAGAGTGCAGACACGGGAGATAATAGCTCACTGTTGATCGTTACATAGTATAGTAATTGATAAATAGACGCCGCCGTAGCGGACATGATATAGAAGCCGGTGGCAGTACAGTAGTACTGCACGGCGGTGCACGTGGTCATATCAGACACGGGCACAGTGCAGAGCAAGGCAATGACGAGACACTGGCTGCTCTGAGCCACTCAGTAGCCGGTATATAATCCGGTCTACAACATCCCCCCTAATTCAAAGTATTCTTGTGGTCAAGAATTCCTGGAATTAACTCAGGGGCTTACAGAAATATATTAAATATAAAGTGGCATAGCTGCAGGGTCAATATGACTGCTAAGGTAGGAGCTACAGGGAAGCTGCAGGATTAAACTTAGATGTGAGAGAGGCCGCAGAGAGTGTACTGGAGAGTGTCCTGCTAGGCTTAGCTACTAATATACTTGTCAACTTGTCAATGAAGAACATTACGGCTGTGTACTGTCTCCCCATGATTTGGGAGTGAAGTGTATGACAAGGTCTGAAATCAGAAGCATCATGTTTAATTGACAGGCAAAGAAGGTGCCGCTGCATAGTATTTATCCAGGTGGATAAATATGTGCGAGATTCATTATCCTGGATGAGAAGAAAAAACTTAACTACAACTTTGTCTGAATCTGACAAGGGAATTATTGTGGATAATTCAGGTCAGGGAGTGTGAGGTCTCATATGAAGATATGAAGATAAGGATGGTAGATAGAAGCTACAAGGAATCTGCAGGGTGGACTATCTTCAGCAGATATCCGTTAGGAGCTGCAGGGAAGGTGCACGCTCATACTCAACTAGTTATTTATGTTAGGAACATGAAGGCAGCAGACAAGTCCCCCCATGATTTGGGATCTATAAGGAGGTCTTAAATCAGATGGTGCAACATGTGAATTTACTTAAGTAGAGATCCCTCGCTGGCTCATTAATATCAGTCCAGGTGGAATGATAGGAGGGGCAGAGGTACCAATGTTCATGATCTCAAAGGATCTCAGAGGATGATAATCCAGGAGACTGTACATGGGGCAGTACATAATTAATTCCTAAAGATATCTAGTCCTACTTGATATATTTATTGGTGCCAGAAGGCATGGCCTCTAAGTGCCATGGTAAGGGTAGCCGTCGAGGGACAGATGCTTGGTAATCCTGGACAGGGAAGCATCAGAACTCATGTTCAAAGTTTGCAGGCATGGCAGGGAGGTGCAAAGTGCTGTAGGCATGCTAGGAGCTACACGGAAGCTGTAGGCTGGAAGCGGGGTAGTTGCCAGGTATCTGCAAGTCAACTAGGCGCTGCACGGAAGCTGCAGGTGCTGGGTGTAATGTAATGTAATGTAATGTAATGTAATGTAATGTAATCCCCTTGATGTCATACTAATTTTCAAAGAAAGAAAAATCAAAAGAGAATACGACATCATAATTGCACTGCCACTCAGGGCTCTTCTGTTCTCTGGTCTTTCCCTGCCTCCAGTGATGGTGTTTACAAGTTTGCATGTAGGCCTTGTAGCACCACCCGTCGCTGTTTCAGAGTTGCTGACGATTATCCAGCGTTTGCACTTGATGTTGATGAGGACGGTGGAGTTGTTATCCCTACCACTCCTGCATGGCTGTGGCATAGGCGGTTGGGTCACCCCGGCTATGATGCCATGCACAACCTTGACAAGAAAGGTATGGTTAAGAACTTACCCCTCACTCTCGGTCAAGTGCAGAGACTGGCTAAGATCCCTTGTGATGCTTGTCAGAAGGCTAAGGGCAAACGTCTCCCTTTTCCTAAAGAAAGCAAAACTCAGATCCGTGCACCTCTCCAACGGCTTCACTTGGATATCATGGGACCGGTTCATATTAGGGGCCTGCGTGGGGAATTTTATATTCTGTGCCTCACAGACCAATACTCTGGCTATGCTGAGGTATTGTGCTTGAGGACCAGGGATGAAGCTCCCTTAGCAGTCCAAACTATCATCCTCAGATGGATGAATCAGCTGCATGGGTTTGCCTTTAAATGTCTGAGATCTGACAGGGCCAAGGAGTTTATTGTTAAGTGGTTCGAGGATTGGCTGATATCGGTTGGGGCAGTGCATGAGTTATCGTTGGCATACACTGCACAGCAGAATACAACTGTGGAGAGGTACAATGGGGTCTTGCAGTAGCTAGAAGCATCCACCTGGAGTCTAAACTAGCTAAGTCTTTCTGGCCCTATGCCTTCCTAGCTGCTTGTTACCTTCGTAATCGGCTGCCCAATCAGGGAGACAAGACTCCCTACGAGCTGTTTTTTGGGGTCGTGCCTGATGTGTCGTTGTTGCGTGTGTTTGGTTGCCCTTGCTACGTCACGTTAGTCAATGGGAAAAAGCGCAACAAGCTAGACGAAAGGGCGTTATCTGGTAGACTGGTTGGGTATTCCCTGGTGAGTAAGGGTTATTTTGTTTGGGTTCCTAAGTTGCGCCAGGTAGTAGAGAGTCGTGATGTACTCTTCTATGAACAGTTTAGCTCTAACTGTATTCCTGGGCTATCCCCTTATGACGGGTCTCCGTATGTCTCTATACCTAGCATCCCTGCCGCTATCAACGGTCATATGCCTGCGTCTGCGGTTAATTCCTTAGACCCTTTGCTAACCCCAATTGTCGACCGCTGCCCTGGTCATGGGATGACCTTGCGTCCCAGGTCAGGGGCTGATGGTGCTGCATTGCGTGTGAAGGCACTGGGCGGGCGGGATTCCGATGTCCTTTCAGATAAGATTTTACCCGAATCACAGGGGGTCGCCAGGCCCTCCTCTGCGCCAAGTTCCGTCGGCGAAGCTCTAGGATTAAGGCAGTCTCAGATCATAGTGGAGCCTGTTACAGGTCCATTGCCTAATAGTCGCCAACCTCCGACCACCTCGGATGGCTCGCAGGGGTTGTTAATACCTTCGCCTCCTGCCATCCCTGGTGGATTATTCGGGTCAAGCCCATGTGACGATGTAGCCGTTGCCGGTAGCGCAAGTGATGATCTTGAACATTGGTCTGGTTCCGATACTGCGTATGGCTGGGGTGTTCCAGTCGACCCAGGCTTCGTTGAGATAGAGGCAAATAAGGCCGGCCCTGTTCAACCAGGCAGTAGTTCTGCGCTGGGGGCTGTACTACCGGTTACTGCTGATACTGCTGATATCCCCGCTGCTCATGTACATGTCAACTGCTTGTACGTGGAGCTTATATTTCCACCTCCACTGAACTAACCTATAAAGCTGCCATGCTTCCTACCAACCCTGACAGGGATCAATGGCTGCTTGCTATGAAGGATGAGATGGCGTCCCTACATGCCCATGGTACTTGGTCTCTCACTCCACAGCCTCCTAAGCAGAGGATCCTGTCTGGCAGGTGGTTATTTGTGAAGAAGGTTGGGGTTGATGGTTCTCTGCGCTCCAAGGCACGTTTTGTGGTCCGTGGTTTTCTGCAGCGTCCTGGGCTGGACTTTCATGACGTATATGCCCCCGTCTCCTCTAAGGCAGGTCACCCACCCACCTGCTCATCCCACACAACCTCACCCACACCACCTTACCTCCACCCACACTCACAGCCTCGCTTCCCTACCCAAACCACCTCACTTCCACCCACCCACACAACCTCACTTCCACCCACCCACACAACCTCACTTCCACCCACCCACACAACCTCACTTCCACCCACCCAAACCACCTCGCTTCCACCCACCCACACAACCTCACTTCCACCCACCCACACAACCTCACTTCCACCCACCCACACAACCTCACTTCCACACACCCAAACCACCTCGCTTCCACCCCCCACAACCTCACTTCCACCCACCCACACAACCTCACTTCCACCCACCCACACAACCTCACTTCCACCCACCCACACAACTCACTTCCACCCACCCACACAACCTCACTTCCACCCACCCACACTACATCACTTCCACCCACCCACACAACCTCACTTCCACCCACCCACACAACCTCACTTCCACCCACCCACACTACCACACTTCCAACTTCCACACCCAACCACACAACCTCACTTACCTCATCCACCCACCCACACAACCCCACTTCCACCCACCACACAACCTCAACTTTCCAACCCACCCACATCCACCCCACACCCCACTTCCCCTCACCCAACAACACCACCTCACTTGCCACCGCCCCACACACCACCTCACTACTGCCACCCACACACCAACCAGCAACTGCCCACTCCACACACACGCACACACACTTCCACCCCACACACACAACCTCACTGCCGACCAGCACACCACCCGCCTCGCCTCACGCACGCGCAGCAACACCACCTCACTGCCACCCACACACACCACCTCACTGCCACGCACCCAGCAACACCACCCTCCCGCTTAACCCCAACACCACCACCGTCACTGACACCCACACACACCACCCCGCACTGCACCACCAAGCAACCCACTTCCCGCACCCACCAACATCACCTCACTGCCATCCACCCACACACACAGCCTCACTTTCCTACCCAAACCACCTCACTGCCACCCACACACACCACCTCACTTCCACCCACCCACACAACCTCACTTCCACCCACCCACACAACCTCACTTCCACCCACCCACACAACATCACTTCCACCCACCCAAACCACCTCGCTTCCACCCACCCACACAACCTCACTTCCACCCACCCACACCACCTCACTTCCACCCACCCACACAACCTCACTTCCACCCACCCAAACCACCTCGCTTCCACCCACCCACACAACCTCACTTCCACCCACCCACACAACCTCACTTCCACCACCCAAACCACCTCGCTTCCACCCACCCACACAACCTCACTTCCACCCACCCACACAACCTCACTTCCACCCACCCACACAACCTCACTTCCACCCACCCACACAACCTCACTTCCACCCACCCCCACAACCTCACTTCCACCCACCCACACAACCCCACTTCGCCACGCCACCCCACTTCCACGCCACCCACGCAACCCCACTTCCCCACGCACCCGCCCACCACAACCACCTCAACTGCCACCTACTCCACCAATCACTTCCACCGCCACGCCAGCGCAACCCCACTTCCACCACCCCCCACCACCACCCACTGCCACCCACCCACCACCTCACTGCCACCCACAAACACCACCTCACTGCCACCCACACCATCACCACCCACACTGCCACCCACACACACCACCCTCCCTTCCACCTCACACACACCACCCACTGCCGCACTCAGTCCATCAACACCACCGCACTGCCACCCCACACAACACCACGCTCACTGCCGCAGCACCATCAACACCACTCACTGCCACCCACACACACCAACCATCACTGCCACACCCACCAAGCCACCCCACTTCCCTCACCCACCAACATCACTTACGCCATCCAGCCCACAAACACAGCATCAAGCTTCCCTACCCAACCCACCTCACTGCCACCCACACACACCAGCCTCACTTCCCCCACCCTCACAACCTCACTTAATTTTCCATCCACCCACCCACAACAACCTCACTTCCACCCACCCTCACAACCCCTCACTTCCATAATCCACCCACCCCACACAACCTCACACTTCCCCCCCCCACCCACAACAACCTCACTTCCACCCACTCACCCACACAACATCACTTTCACCCACCCACACAACCTCACTTCCACCCACCCACACAACCCCACTTCCACCCACCCACACAACCTCACTTCCACCCACCAACGCCACCCCACTTCCACGCACCCACCAACACCACCTCACTGCCACCCACACACACCACCTCACTGCCACCCACAAACACCACCTCACTGCCACCCACACACACCACCTCACTGCTACCCACACACACCACCTCACTGCCACCCACACACACCACCTCACTACTTCCACCGCACCAACGCAACCCAACGTCCGCCCCCCCACATCACCTCACTGCCATCCACCCACACACACAGCCTCACTTTCCTACCCAAACCACCTCACTGCCACCCACACCCAACCACCCCCTTCCACCCACCCACACAACCTCACTTCCCACCCCCCACACACCTCACTTCCACCACCTTTCCCAACATCATTTTCCACCCACCAACCACCCCCCCCCCCCCTCGCTTTCCACCCAACACAAACCTTCCTTCCCATTCCACCCACCTCCCCCAACCTTCACTTCCACACATCCCAACCACCTCGCTTCCACCCACCCACACAACCTTCACTTCCACCCACCCACACAACCTCACTTCCCCCACCCTAACCCACCCCTCGCTCCCTCACACCAACCCACACAACTCACTTCCACCCACCCAGCGAACCCTCACTTCCACACACACCCAACCACCTCGCTTCCCACACACCCACACAAACCTCAACTTTCCACCAACCACCAACCTCACTTCCACCCAACCACACTACCAGACTTCCACCCAACCACACAACCTCACTTCCACCCACCCACACAACCCCACTTCCACCCACCCACACAACCTCACTTCCACCCACCAACTCCGACCCACTTCCACGCACCCAACACCACCTCACTGCCACCCCCACACACCCCTCACTGCAACCCACAAACACACCACCACACGTGCCACCCAGCACACACCCACCACATTGCAACCCCCACCACCACCTCACTTCACTCTGGCCACCCACCACACCACCTCACTGCTACTCACCCAGCAACACCACCTAACTGCCACCCACACAGCAGCCACTCACTGCCACGCACCCGACACCACCTCACTGCTACCCCACACACAACACCTCACTGCCACCCACACACACCACCTCACTGCCATCCGCCAAAGCAACCCCACTTCCCGCACCCACCAACATCACCTCACTGCCATCCACCCACACACACAGCCTCACTTCCCTACCCAACCAGCCCTCACTGCCATCCTCTAACAAACACACCCCCTCACTTCCACCCACCCCACTCACCTCACTACAATGTCCATTTTCCCCACCCCCCACACACCTCACTTCCACCCACCCACAACCGCGGAAACTTCCACCCACCCACCATAACCTCACTTCCACACACCCACACAACCTCACTTCCACCCACCGACACAACTCACTTCAACCCACGCACACACCTCACTTCCAACCCAACCCCGAACATACCTCACTTCCACCCACCCACACAACATCACTTTCCACCCACCCACACACCTCACTTTCCACTCACAACACCTCCCCACTTCCACGCACCCAACAACCTCACTTCCACCCACCCACACACCTCACTTCGAACCAAAAACCCCACACAACTCACTTCCACCTCCACCCACCCACACACCTCTCTTCCACCCACCACACACTCACTACCACACAACCCAACCACCTCGCTTCCACCCACCCACCACACCTGCTCACTTCCACCCACCCAAACCACTCACTTCCACCCCACCCACCAACCTCACGTCCACCCCCCCCACACTCATCACTTCCAACCACCCACACAACCTCACTTCCACCCACCCACACAACCTCACTTCCACCCACCCACACAACCTCACTTTTACCCACCCACACAACTTCACTTCCACCCACCCACACAACCACACTTTCACCCATTAACAAACACCACCCCACTTTCATCACTAATCCACACAACCTTACCACATCCACTCCACCCACACAACCTCAATTCCTCCACCCCCCCACACAACCTCACTTCCACCCACCCACACAACATCACTTCCACCCACCCAAAGCCCCTCGCTTCCCCCACCACACCACCTCACTTTTCCTCCACCCACACAACCTATCGCGAACCTCACTTCCAACATGACCCAAACCACCGTCGCTTTCCCACCCACCCACCCACGCTCACTTCCACCCACCCACCACCTCACTTCCACCAGCGCACCCACAACCTCCACGTCACGCCACCCACACAACCTCCTTCCACCCAGCCCACACACCTCTCTGTCCACCCACCCACACCACCCCACTTCGCCCCGCCACCCACTTCCACGCCACGCCACGCAACCCCACTTCCACGCACCCACCAACACCACCTCACTGCCACCTACGCCACCTCACTTCCACGCCACGCCACGCCACCCCACTTCCACGCACCCACCAACACCACCTCACTGCCACCCACACACACCACCTCACTGCCACCCACAAACACCACCTCACTGCCACCCACACACACCACCATCCTCCACCCACACACAGAACCACCCTCACTTCCACCCACACCCGACCCACCTCACTCTGCCACTCCATCCAGCAACACCACCCCGCACTGCCACCCACACACAACCACCTCACTGCACTCACCCAGCAACAACCACCTCACTTCCACCCACACACACCACCTCACTACTACTGCCACGCCACCCAAAGCAACCCCACTTCCCCGCCAACCCACCAAACATCACCTTACTGCCAGCCACCCACAACACCCAGCCTCATTCCCTAACCAACCACCTCACTGCCACCCACACACACCACCTCACTTCCACCCACGCCGCACAAACCCTACCTCACTTCACCAAACAAACCCCAACAAACCTCACTCCACCCCACCCACAACAACCTCCCACTTCCACCCACTCACCCAAACAACATCACTTTCACCCACCCACCAAACCTCAATTCCACCAACACACGACCCAACTTCCAACCCCCACCCACACAACCTCACTTCCACCCACCAAGACCACCCCACTTCCACGCACCCCCAACATCAACCTCACTGCCCCCACCCACACACCTCAAGCACCCACAAAACACCACCTCACTGCCACCCACACACACCAATCACTGCTACCACACACACCACCTCAACTGGCCACACCAACACACACCACCTCACTGCCATCCACCAAGCAAACCCATTCCAGCAACCAAACAAAAATCACCTCACTGCCATCCACCCACACACACAGCCTCACTTCCTACCCAAACCACTCAATGCCACCCACACACAACACCTCACTTCCACCCGCCCACACAACATCACTTCCACCAAACACAAACAAACCTAACATTCCACCACCTTCAACAACATCACTTCCACCCACCAAGACCACTAGCGTCAACCACACAACACAACCTCCACTTTCACCACACCCACCACAACCTACACTTCACACACCCAAACCCACCATCAGATTTTCCACCAACCCACACAAACTCACTTCAACCCACCCACACAACAAATACCACTTCCACCCACCCCTAAACACATGCTTGCACCAACCCACAAAAACATCCACTTCCCCACCCAAAACAAAAAACATAAAATTAAAAAAACGACCAAACCAACCTAGCTTGCTTCCAAACACCCACACAACTCACACCTCCACACCCCAACCAACAACCAACACTCACTGCCACACCAACCACACTACCAGACTTCCACCCAAACCACACAACCTCACTTCAACCCACCCACACAACCCAACTTCACCCAACCGAACAACCTCACTTAAACCAACCACAACGAGGAACACCACTTACCACGAACACACCAACACCCACCTCACTGCCACACACACACACCAACCTCCACTGCCAACCACAAACACCACCACACTGCCACCCACACACACCACCACATTGCCACCCCCACACACCACCTCACTGCCACCCACACACACCACCTCACTGCTACGCACCCAGCAACACCACCTAACTGCCACCCACACACACCACCTCACTGCCACGCACCCAGCAACACCACCTCACTGCTACCCACACACACCACCTCACTGCCACCCACACACACCACCTCACTGCCATCCACCAAAGCAACCCCACTTCCCGCACCCACCAACATCACCTCACTGCCATCCACCCACACACACAGCCTCACTTCCCTACCCAAACCACCTCACTGCCACCCACACACACCACCTCACTTCCACCACCCATCAAACCTCAACTTCCACCCACCCAACACAACTCCAATTCAACCCAACCACAAAACATCACTTCCACCCACCAACATAACCTCATTCCACACAACCAAACAACTCACTTCCACCACCGGACACAACCTCACTTTCCACCCACGCACCAACAACCTCACTTCACACCCACCCCTACAAACCTCACGTCCAACACACCCAAACCAACATCATTCCAACCACCCCACACAACCTCACTTCCAATCACCACACCCCCCACTCCACGCACCCACACAACCTCACGGGAAACAAACACAAATAAAAAAGAAAGGAAATACAAACACCAAAAAAAACGAATGAGAAAAAAAAAAAAATAAAGAAGCACGGAAACAAACACAAAAAAAGACAGCAAGGGACAACACACACACAAACCGAACGGCCACACAATACCAAAAACAGAACGGGAAACCACAAACACAAACAACACCACGGGGAAACAAAAAAACAAAGGCAAAGGGAACAAACACCACACAAAGCCACACGGGCACCCAGGAACACCACCCAACTGGCAAGCAAGCCATAACAACCGGACAGGCAAACCACCCACACAACCTGCAGGCCACCCACACACACAACACCGAACGGAACCCACCTACAAAATCACTCCCACCCACGCACAGAACCGCACGGCCAAACCCACCGCACACAACAGCACCCGTGAAAAACACCCAAAAGAACCTCACGTCCAAACCAACCCACACAAACCCTCACTGTACACCCACAAACACCACCCCACTTCCACGCACACAACACAAACCTCACTTCCACCCACCCACACAACCTCACTCCACCCACGCAAACAAACGAACAGGCCACACAACACCGAAAACAGCAAGTACAACAAACACCACAACAAACAAGCACGGCCACCCAACCAAACAAAACCGCAAGGACAACACAAACCAAACAACCCCCTACAGCACGCACCAAAACAACCGCTACGGCCTAACCCCAAAAAAAAACAAAGGAACGGACACAAAACACAAAAAACAAGAAAGAACGAAAAAAAAAAACAACCACAACGGACACAAACACAAAAACAAAACCTGCCGGAAACAAAAACAAAACAACACTAGCTTCCACCAACAAACCACAACCTCACAATGTCCATTCAACCCAAAACACCCACTTCCAACCACAAAACTACCTCCCTTACACACACACAAATGACATCACTTCCACCAAACCACACCAACCTCATTCAAACCAACCACAACAACCTCACTTCCACCCACCCACACACCACACTTCAACCCACAAACACCACCCCAACTTTCCACGACACCCACCACAACCTCACTTCCACCACCCAAACAAACATCACTTCCACCCAACCCACACAACCTCACTTCAACCCACCCACAAACTCATCACTTACCAACCACGCAAAAACCTCACTGCCACCAACCCACCCAAAACATCAAATTCACCAACCGCCCAAATAACCTAACCTTCAACCACACCCACACAACCTCACTTCCACCCACCAACATCACCCCACTTCCACGCACCCACACAACCTCACTTCCACCCACCCACACAACCTCACTTCCACCCACCCACACAACCTCACTTCCACCCACCCACACAACCTCACTTCCACCCACCCACACAACTCCACTTCCACCCACCAACATGTCCTCACTTCCACCCACCAACGCCACCCCACTTCCACGCACCCACCAACACCACCTCACTGCCACCCACACACACCACCTCACTGCCACCCACAAACACCACCTCACTGCCACCCACACACACCACCACACTGCCACCCACACACACCACCTCACTGCCACCCACACACACCACCTCACTGCCACGCACCCAGCAACACCACCTCACTGCCACCCACACACACCACCTCACTGCCAGCACCAGAAACACCAAATCACTGCCAACCACACACACCACCTCACTGCCACCCACACCACACCACCTACAGCCATACACCAAAAGGCAACCCCACTTCCCGCACCACCAAAATGGACCGCAAGGACAGAACCCACCAAAAAAAGATCGCGAAGGCACGACCCAAACCACCGCACGGACACCGCAAACACACACCGCAGGACGCCAAAACACAAAAAAGAAGGAACCGAACCTAATCAAAAGAACGGCAAAAAAACAAAAAATAACGAATGCGGAAAAAAAAACCACAAAAACCTAACGGAAAAACAAACAACACACAAATGGAGAACGGTCCAAAACAACCAAAAAACGGAAGCAAAACCACAAAACAACCTCAAATTCCACCAACCCACAAAACCTCACTTCCAACAACCAACACAACCATCAATTCAAAACACAAAAGCTAACACAAGTACAAGACAAACACAAAAACAACACCAAGACCAACCACCCACACCAACCTCACTGACACCCACAAACACCACTCACTGCCACCACACACACAACCAAACCTGCCACCCACCACCACACCACCACCACCGCACTGCCACCCACACACACCACCTCACTGCCACGCAGCCAAGCCAGCAAACAACCTCATGCCACCCCCACACCAATCATGCCACGCACCCAGCGACACCACCTCATGCTTACCCCACACACACCACCCAATGCCAACCACCAAAATCAACCCCCACTTCCGCACCACCAAAACATCACCTCACTGCCATCCACCCACACACACAGCCTCACTTCCCTACCCAAACCACCTCACTGCCACCCACACACACCACCTCACTTCCACCCACCCACACAACCTCACTTCCACCCACCCACACAACCTCACTTCCACCCACCACACAACCTCAACTGAACCACCAAACAACCTACTTCAAAAACAACCAAAACAACCACACTTCACCACCCACCCACACAACATCACTTCCACCACCCACTCAACCCTCACTTCCACCCACCCACACAACCCCACTTCCACCCAACACAACACCTACTTCCACCCACACGCCACACCAACTTCACATTACCCCACCAACACCACCTACTGGCCACACACACCACACCACCTCACTGCCACCCACACACACCCCCTGACAGCCACCCACACACACCACTCACTGCTTCAAACACACACCCCACCACACTGACCCACCACACACACACCCCCTCACTGCCACACACAAAGCAACCCCACTTTCCCGCACCCACCAACATCACCTCACTGCCATCAACCCACAACACAGCTCAATTTCCAACCCAAAAAAACAAACCTCACTGCACCCAAGAAAAAAACAGAAAGGAAAAAAAGATATAAAAAAAACAGGAAAGGAAAATAAAAATTAAAAAAGAAAATTTGACAGGAACAAAACATCAAAAAAAAGAAAGAGAAGGAAAAAAAAAAAAAAAAAAGAGAGGAAAAAAAAA
>JACBWV010000102.1:0-43294 GCA_013435795.1 Chlamydomonas sp. ICE-L | reverse complement strand
GAGGTAGGTTAATGTGACGGGTAGGGGGAAGGCCAGGACATTGGGTGCAACTTTAACTTGAGAGTATAACTTGTACTCCTCATAAAAACGAAACGGGTAACAAAGAAAAAGACCACGAGACCAACCTTGACGAATTTTTTTACTTATGGTACATAACAATGGCGTCGTTTATTCGATTAAGCGAGGTCGCGAATCAGGCTAACAGTTCGACGTCGAACATGTTGACGATAGCCCAAACCTCCCATGCAGGGGGTGAGAGTGCTCCTCCGGAACTTCCAACGAGCCGAATGCTGGCCTCTTTAACGATCCGGACACAGGCAATTTACCAATGTCTCTCCAAACAACTCGGTATCGTCACAGGCGGAGTGAAAAGGGTCACCGTGGATAGCGAAGGTTTGTCCGTGAACGGACGCTGCGGTGGATAAGGAACATCGTCGCCTCGTCCAACATCTCCTCTGTTAATGGTACCTTCAGCGGGAACGCAAGCGTTGGTAATAATTTTAGCACCAACACAATTCGCACTAGCACAGGTAGTAGCAACGCACCGACATACTCTTTCGAAACCGATTCAAATACCGGCATATTTTCCCCAGGTACTGGGTTTTATGGAATCACCACAGGGGGGGTAGCTCGACTTGTTTGCGATAGCTACGGTGACACCGAAATTAGTGGTGATTTATTAGTGAGAGAGAACCTGTCCGTGAACGGGACGCTGACGGTGGATAAGGACATCGTCGTCGCGTCAAACATTATGCCGACGACCTCGTCCACGCAGTACATAGGCAGTGCACTCAACCCGTTCAAGGAGGCGTGGATCGACACGATTCACATCTCCCAAAACACACTGTACCTCGGGGACACCCCCGTCCTGGGAACTGACAATGACTCCATCGCGATCAAGGCTGATGTGGACCAGAGCATCGTGATAAAGACGACGGGTCTCGGAAAATCCACGATGACATCCGTAAAGGGAGTCGAGATAACCACCTCTGGACTCAACTCTGTAGTTGACCTTCTGGCCAGCGGGTCGGGTGGTCGCGTGGCCGTCGGAGCAACATCGGAGGTCAACCTGAACGCCCCCATGACAACGGTCTCCTCAAACATGACGGTCCAAGGTAATCTGACTGTCAACGGCTCCCATTTCACAGTGAATGCGCAGACAGTTACCGTTCAAGACAACATCATGGTCCTGAACTCAGGTCAGGTGGGGAACGGTGTGTCGGCAGGGACAGCTGGCATTTCTGTGGACAGAGGCGACGAACCGGACTATCAGATCCTCTTTGACGAGTCAACGGACAAGTTCGAGATGGGCCCAATAGGATCCCTCGTACCAATAGCAACAGAGAACTTCGCGTCAGAGGCAAGCAACATCACCAACGGTGTTCTAGGTATTGCTAGAGGCGGCACTGGTGTCTCAACAGGACTCAGTGTTCTCGATGCGAACAACATATCCACCGGGATTTTGGGAGTGACAAGAGGAGGCACAGGTGTCTCAACAGGACTCAGTGTTCTGGATGCGAACAACATATCCACCGGAATTTTGGGAGTGACAAGAGGAGGCACAGGTGTCTCAACAGGACTCAGTGTGCTGGATGCGAACAACATATCCACCGGGATTTTGGGAGTGACAAGAGGAGGCACAGGTGTCTCAACAGGACTCAGTGTTCTCGATGCGAATAACATATCCACCGGGATTTTGGGAGTGACAAGAGGAGGCACAGGGTTCACCCTTAGTACCGGAACAGGGAGTGTTGTTTTGAGTATTTCTCCAACGTTTACAGGAACAACTAACTTTGCATCTCTTTCAACTTCTGGGCCTTCGACGATCAATGGTGACATGACATTCGGAACCGGAGTCAATCTATTTGTAAACCCTAACGATTCCGTGTCTGCTCCAGGGTACTCTTGGAATACTGATGCAAATACCGGAATGTATCGTGTTGCGACAGATTCAATAGGGTTTGCTGTAGGCGGGGTGAATAAAGCTACTATACACAGCACTGGTATAGGTGGTGGCGGAGCTAATATAACCAGTTTAAATGCTGCCAACATATCCAGTGGAACATTAGTGGTTGCTAGAGGAGGCACGGGAGTCAGTACGGGCTTAAGTGCCCTGAACGCAAACAATATATCCGGTGGAACATTACCTGTTGTTAGAGGAGGAACGGGTGTTGTGACGAGCACCGGGACGGGAAGCGTTGTGTTGAGCGCCAGTCCTACACTAACTGGAGTGGTTGTGCTCCCTTCTACTACCGTCAAGGGCGACGTCACGTTTGACGCTTGAGTAAATCTTTTCGTGAACGGTAATGTCGGTATTGGTACCAGTACGCCTCAATCCAAATTGCATGTGGCGGGAGGGGACGCAAAATTTGATGGAAACGTAGTAGCAAGTGGTGGTTTCGGCGAGGTGGGATGCAAGGTGAGCACCGTGAAGGTAAGTCTAAGCATAAGTCAACCGCAGCACACGTCAAAGATTATTTTCGAGAATGCTCAATCATCTTTCAAGGCGATAATCACATCCGACAGACCTATATCAGGACAAGAGTATGCTACATATGAGGAGTTTGAAGTGATCTGGAACGGACGTTCGGACACTACTCCACGCATCTACAATTATAAGTATACAAGCAATTCTATAAATTTTGTATTAAGCAATGCAAATTTCTTTTATGACTCTACAACTGGTATATTCACGATAGAACACAAACGCAATTTGAGTGGAAATATTTCTTCTGAAGTCAGAGCGATATTAATTGGCTCGGTGAACGCACCAACTGCAAACGCCAATTCGAACACGCCTGCAAGCGTCCAAATCACCAAAGTTGAAGGGTTGTGTACAATTGGAGGTAATGTCGGTATCGGCACCACTACTCCTGCCTCAAAGTTTCATGTGACGGGAGGAGACGCAAGATTTGATAGCAACATCGACGTCAATGGCGTCATCTACGGTTCGAATGCGGATTTCAATGGAACCGTAGCTGTCACCGGTTACCTGAAACCCCAGACAATATCGTTTGATGCTTATGGAAACGGACATAGCGGATTGAATTCCGACGGATACTCCACTCAAGAAGTTGTCCATATCACAAGTTTGCCTTACAGTGGCTACGTGAACAACTTTGCAATCACGAACGGATGGGGTGGTTACCAAAACAATTGCGGTCTTACGTGGAACACGTGGAATCATGGAAACAATAGCTACCAAAGATATGACAATACCAAACTTGGATGGGCTATGCTAAACAGTGGAGGTAATTTGGATTTTTTGTGTGTGGGCGATGGATTCACCGGCTCAGACAACATCCCTGCAGGTGCACGTAATAATCCTTTAGAAATTACCCCCGATGGGATCACCGTGAGGAAAGCGCTCACATTTGATAATGCAAATATTAACAAAAAGGTAGTTTTGTTCGACAGTGGCTCTGAACATCAATTCTATGGGTTCGGCATTAATGCCGGTACTCTTAGATATCAAGTCTATCCAATACAATCCGCTCATGTATTTTACTCCGGAACGTCAATAAACACATCCTCTGAGCTCGCTAGGATCAGAGGTAACGGGACTCTGGCAGTAGTAGGCGCGGCGACAGCCGCCTCCTTCACCCCTTCTTCCGATGACCGCATCAAAACCAATGAAGATTTCATCGAGGAAGCCACCTCCACTCTCAAAAAGCTCAGGCCGCAGACATACAACAAGTGGTCCGCCATGGACTACACAACCAACAGCAACGCATCTTTTACGAGAGAGTCGGGTCTGATAGCTCAGGAGATCTTTTACGATGCTCCTGAGCTGAGGCATCTGGTGACGATCCCCGAGGGCGCCGACAGCAACGCTCTGTACACTACTGCCATCACATCCTCCTCCGATCCATCCATCGATCCGGATTACAAGGATTGGGGTTCCAACATCGCGTTCTTGAACTACATTGGTCTCATCCCTTACCTGATAAAATCCATTCAAGAAAAAGATGCCGATCTCCAGATTGCGCATAGTAATATAGCAACTCTTGAGTCACGAATCACGGCAGCAGGATGGTAAATACAATAATTCAATAAAATGGGATACCCCGCCCGCATCTTTATCTTAAGAGTCAACGTTTTCTGCGGCTACGCCCCGATGTAGTATTGGTACTACGCTTGCTTTCCTGCACCCACCATCGCAGCGCATCACGCGCGGTTGACAGGTGCGCCGATGGGTCGCCGTAGTCCACCAGACGGAACGCCAATGCCAGCGCGCGCTCGCGCATGCGAACCGACAGAGCATCGTCGTAAATGCACACGAACGCCGTCAAGATCAGACCGATGTCGTAAAGGTCAAAGGATTGCGCGTAACGATCAAGAATGTCGAGACGCAGCTTCTTGTCGGTGACCTTGTCAAGCTTGAACAGTGGATTACCGCCGAGAATCGATCGCACCGCCAGGTTGAAGGACGTGTACGCGTGCGCTACCAATGCACGCATCGGAGGACACATCGCCACTCGCTCCATGTGTCGAGTGACGATCATGGTCATGAACACGAGCGAAGCGGCGTAATTCATTCCACTGCAGAACCAAGCCATCGGAGAGGAGGTGTTGTTCACGAACCCGAACCGCGTATTGTCCACATATCTGGCAACCATGTCAGCATGGTCGGCAGTCTTGCCCCAGTCGATCAGCCGGTAGCGGTCGTCCTTGGCACAGTAAATCATGTTGTCCAGCTTGACGTCGCCGTGAATGATCCCGGCACGGTGGATCACGTCGAAGTTCTCGAGGGTCTCACAGACGAACTTGTCCATGTTTGCATCGGAGGAAATTCCCTTTGATGCGGCGCTCATCGAGCACCTAAGAGAGAACACGTAAAAGCCGCTGTCACGAGACAGAATAGCTTTTCCGCCGAGATCAATACCGACCACATTGAAGCGCTTAAATGGAATCGAAGAAAAGGTAGTCGCCTTCGCGAGACCGGACGCGCTCACGTTACGGAAAAGCAGCTCAGCTGTACGGATCTCCTCATTGAACGCAGCGGCGCTGTTTAGGTCCTTGCACACAAACTTGTCGGACACTTTTGTGTTTAACACATTTGAGCAAAATTGTTCCTTTTCCCCGGAGGTTGTCAACTTCACACGGGTCATTCCATTCTTGTTCTTCTCCAACACATACAGAATCCACGCCCGCCGGCTCTTGGTTTTCTTTACATCTGCCAGCGCAGACACGAGGATGTGCTTAAAGGTATCGGTATCGGTAGCGTCGGATGGATTTGAGATTTCTATAGTCCGCGCGGTAACGCCGCGACCCAACTCACGTCCGCCTGTTTGGTGTTGAGCCATTCCTTTTTCAATACACTGAACATAAAATAAAAATGAAAAGTTTTAGTCTTGTTACCAATGGTGTCGCGAACACTGACCACTGGTACACTCGGATAAGGGAATTATGTTACATAATACAGTCGGAGACGCAATTTGTGGGACACCCTACCGGTGACCCTTGAACCCAATGGGTAGATCAGCTAAAGGCTAGTACATATTTTTGCCCTTCATCTCTGTATTTCAGCATTTAAGCTGGCCCAAAGGATAACAAGGCAAGCTGCTGACAAACCCAGGTGGGTCGGTCGGTTTAGGAAGTAATGGATCATTTGAATCCCAGTGATCCATTACTTTTTTTGTTGATTATCTTCTTGTACGTTGGTTGTGTGCACCGGTTGTGCATCGCTTCTTCTTCGACGTCCACGGACCAGTCCGTATCGATATCGTGAATCAGCTTTCCGAAGCGTATGCCACATGAGGATGAAGGTTTCAACATGGGGATGAAAAACGGCATCGTCTCAAATCTTCGGTGCACCTTATCGGGGATCAATGTCAATTGACTCGGATGCCGAACGACTTTCTGTGTGTCCTTGAATATTATAATATTGTGATCAAACTTCTCAGGTGCGCACCGCACCAAGTCCCGCATCCTGCATGTCTGTACTATCGCGTCCTTGGGTATCAAGCCATCGCATATCGCGTTTTTGACACACGATTGTGAAATGAAATGCCTCAGTGTGGGTCCCATCATGATCGCTTTCGTCGGGATGGACACAGTGTCCGCCACCTTGTGCGAGAACACGACTGTCGTGACTCCAGTGCGATGAACGGTGGCGCCCTTGCTCTTCAGTTTATGTACCTGGAATAAATCAGGAAATAAATCATCATCATTGTTCGTGTATTTGTTCATAATTCTGTAATTCAAAAGTTCCATCACCTCGAAAAGAGATAACGCATACGTGATCTTTCCATCCGGACGATTGATGCTTATGCATACAGCAACGTCGGCCTCGTACAAACGCCTCGCGACATCAGTTTTGGTATCTGAAAAAACTTCTTGCACATTCAATTTGATTTTCTGGGTCTTCGTTGATTTTTTAGACGCGAATTTCCGTCGCTCATTCCTGATTATCTTCCGAAGTACTTGCATACCGTTATCTGAAGAGAAAATAGGCAATATCAGAATCTCTTGTATTAACCAATCTGTCGTGATGAGGAATTCACAACCCATTGAGATCTTTGACCGCATCTGCATACCAGAGTAAACGACGTCGTCAAGAATCACGATCACTACCGGCAGTGTGGGGATGTACACGATGTCTCTATTCTTATTGACGAAGTCCTGAAAGTACACAACGTGAATTCGTTTTCTGACATCGGACCAACGGTCAGGGGGGACGCACGTCTGCATCATCTTTATGGTCCTGTAGAACATCCACGTGTCCGACTTGGCCTTATAGGCCATCATTAGGAAAGAGAACTCGACGTCTGTCTCGCGGAGGATTTTTTCGGAAATGTCGTCCACCATTTTAATCCAACGCGCCTCGAACTCATCGAAGCCGACGAGCCGAGGACTCAGTAATTCCTGTGCGGCCTCGACCGCCGCGCCCGCAGCCTCTCCAAGGTACTCGCGCATGACCGACGCGGGAGGGAATCAGGGAATCAGGGAATCAGGGAATCAGGGAATCAGGGAATCAGGGAATCAGGGAATCAGGGACTCAGGGACTCAGGGAATCAGGGAATCAGGGAATCAGGGAATCAGGGAATCAGGGAATCAGGGAATCAGGGAATCAGGGAATCAGGGAATCAGGGAATCAGGGACAAGGATGCGCCGCGCACCATGTCGCCCCGCAAGTCCGAGTCACTTATACGGGATGACAATCGCTCCCAGAGGATGGATATCAACGGCATGTTTGTTACAATATGAAAATGTAATTAGTTTGCAGTGGGATTTAGCTGCGGACTCACATACACAATCATTCACTGTACACTCGGACAAGGGAATTATGGAGGATGAGGAGAAGCTTTTACAAAGAAACACCCACTTCCGCCGACTGGGGGAGTTTCCGTGTACAACCTGTAAAACACTTTGGTCATGATGAACAAAAAAGCAATATTCACAAAGGAGCAGTAGACGGTACCCCACGTCTCGCTACGCTTGAAGTTCCACCAAGATACGAGTGTCAGCGAAACAATCAGGGTAGTTGTAAGAAGTTTGCTCGCGGGAGTCTTGCAAGACATCCAGATCGCGCTCAATACGAACGCGGTCCACAGGATAGTCACAATGGCAGACGTATTCAGCCAGTTCCACTGAAGGTGTCCGTTGGAGTTCACTACGGTTGAGAAGTCGAATGGCGCATGAGATGCAAAAAAGAAAATGAGGAACACCGTATACAAAGATGAATAAATCAATGCGTTGCGTACCCCATCAATGTAGAGTCCTGCTGGGATGGGTTGCAACATGATCAAAGCGAGCCCCAGCGCCGAGAGAATCCTATTGACGGATGCGTTGCCAATGTATGTCCAAACGAAAAACTCCAGCAACTGCATGCTCGCGAACGACATGAAGAAAACAAACTCTCGCCAGTGACCGTACCCGCTGACGAGCGATATGATCGAGGCGGCGAGCGCAAATATGAACGTACACAAACTTATCTGCGCGTTCCAACACATTTTTGTAATATTATTTACAAATTGTAAGTAATTTAAACCAATAAATGATACTCTTCAATCTTCTGAGGGACCGCCTTGAGCACCTCGTGGTGGACGTGCGCGACCCGTTTACTATTCGCGTGAACGGCGAAGACATATTCGATTACTACGACGAGGTCTTTGACGAGCTCAACGACATCCTAAAATTTTACAAAGATCAAGGGCTTACGATGCCACGCATACACATACGAGCCGCACGAATGTGGCTTCCTTCGAGGGAACCGGATATCCCGGCTCGATTTGATACTGTCCCAGACGAAGTGCTCGAGTCATTCTGCGATGGCCTCTCATACTCATGCTTAGTTTTCGACTTCACAGATCTGTTCGTTCGTACGAAAAATGCGCAAGCGAAACAATGGATTGGACCACCTACAGTCGGTGGAACAGTAAAATGAAACATATCAGATGGAAATAATCGAAACATGCATTTACTCGGACAGGGATCGCTCTTCTGCTCTCACAATCGCAAGACTGCACTGCATGGAATTGATGGATCTAGGACGACCTCTTCCATTTACCCACAGCAACTCTGTTGTTGTTGATGAATAAAAACTATAAACTATCATTGATTTCCGAAATTTTCTCTTTAATTGCCGCTATCAGGTATGGAATCAACCCGACATAATTGACGCTTGCTGCACTAGACCCCCAGTCCTTGTAGTAGGGTCTTGCAAATTTGTAATCGTTAGTGCTTAAATATTTGTAACTCAGATGGTCCGTACACATTCCCTGCCCCCCCAAGGAACCGTAATTGTGTAGTGATCACATCATTCGCATTTATGTACAACGTAAAACTTGGTTGTAACCCGTATGCAATTGATGATGCTTTCATTTGGGAAGAATAATTGGTACTCGTTATGCCAAGACGGAACTCATGTGTATCCATGTGTGCCCATGTAATTAGTTTTTTTACTGCAAATGTGTACAAACCAGCCTGCTTTATAGTGAAATTTGTTGAATTAGCAACATGAGACACAATAGTATTAGTTATCGCATTAGTTAAAATCCAATTTGTGAAGGTGGTGTTAATATAATAATCGTGTGCACTCGAGAAGTCGTATGATGATGATGACGAAGGGATGCGTGCCGCATCAAATGTACCTGTAGTGATTTGGGATGCGTCGAGATTAGGGATGCGTGCCACATTAAATGTACCTCTGTCTACGTTGCCAGCATTCAATGCTGTTATATTAGTTCCAATACCACCTATCCCTGTGTTGTTTATAGTAGCTCTATTAACCCCACCTGTAGCAAACCCTATTGAATCTGCAGCAACACAATACATTCCGGTAGTTGAATTAGTATTCCAAGAGTACCCTGGAGCAGTCACGGAATCGTTAGGGTTTACAAATAGATTGACTCCGGTTCCGAAAGTCATGTCACCATTGATCGTCGAAGTCCCAGAAGTTGTTAGAGATACAAAGTTAGTTGTTCCAGTAAACGTTGGAGAAACACTCAAAACAACACTACCTGTTCCGGTACTGACGGATACCCCCGTTCCTCCTCTAACAACTGCTAATGTTCCACTGGATATATTGTTTGCGTTCAGGGCACCTAAGCCAGTACTAACTCCCGTGCCTCCATTAACAATCGCTAATGTTCCACTGGATATGTTGGTAGCACTTAAACTGGTTATATTAGCTCCGCTACCCACTATCCCAGTGTTGTTTATAGTAGCTCTATTAACCCCACCTGTAGCAAACCCTATTGAATCTGCAGCAACACGATACATTCCGGTAGTTGAATTAGTATTCCAAGAGTACCCTGGAGCAGTCACGGAATCGTTAGGGTTTACAAATAGATTGACTCCGGTTCCGAAAGTCATGTCACCATTGATCGTCGAAGTCCCAGAAGTTGTTAGAGATACAAAGTTAGTTGTTCCAGTAAACGTTGGAGAAACACTCAAAACAACACTACCTGTTCCGGTACTGACGGATACCCCCGTTCCTCCTCTAACAACTGCTAATGTTCCACTGGATATATTGTTTGCGTTCAGGGCACCTAAGCCAGTACTAACTCCCGTGCCTCCATTAGCAATCGCTAATGTTCCACTGGATATGTTGGCAGCATTTAAACTGGTTATATTAGCTCCGCTACCCACTATCCGAGTGTTGTTTATAGTAGCTCTATTAACCCCACCTGTAGCAAACCCTATTGAATCTGCAGCAACACGATACATTCCGGTAGTTGAATTAGTATTCCAAGAGTACCCTGGAGCAGTCACGGAATTGTTAGGGTTGACAAATAGATTGACACCAGTTCCGAAGGTCATGTTACCATTGATCGTCGAAGGCCCAGAAGTTGTTATAGATGCAAATTTAGCTGTTCCCGTAAACGTTGGAGAACTACTCAAAACAACACTACCTGTTCCGGTACTGGTGGAGACCCCCGTTCCTCCTCTATCAACCGCTAATGTTCCACTGGATATTTTGTTTGCGTTCAATGCGGTAAGTCCGACACCGTTACCGCTGATCATGCCTCCTATGGTCGTCAAGTTGCTCATAGTTGCGTTGTCGCTCAACATGTTGCTCCCGGATCCGGTACTAAGGGTGACCCCTGTCCCGCCTCTAACAATCGCCAATGTTCCACTGGATTTATTGTTTGCGTTCAGGGCACCTAAGCCAGTATTGACTCCCGTGCCTCCATTAACAATCGCTAATATTCCACTGGATATGTTGGCAGCACTTAAACTGGTTATATTAGCTCCGTTACCCACTATCCCCGTGCTGTTTATAGTAGCTTTATTGACCCCGCCTACAGCAAACCCTATTGTATCTGCCGCAACACGATACATTCCGGTATTTGTATTAGTATCCCAAGAGTACCCTGGAGCAGTCACGGAATCGTTAGGGTTGACAAATAGATTGACACCAGTTCCGAAGGTCATGTCACCATTGATCGTCGAAGTCCCAGAAGTTGTTATAGATGCAAAGTTAGCTGTTCCCGTAAACGTTGGAGAACTACTCAAAACAACGCTACCTGTTCCGGTACTGGTGGAGACCCCCGTTCCGCCTCTACCAACAGCTAATGTTCCACTGGATATGTTGGCAGCATTTAAACTGGTTATATTAGCTCCGCTACCCACTATACCAGTGCTGTTTATAGTAGCTTTATTGACCCCGCCTACAGCAAACCCTATTGCATCTGCCGCAACACGATACATTCCGGTATTTGCATCAGTATCCCAAGAGTACCCTGGTGCATTCACGGAATCGTTAGGGTTGACAAATAGATTGACACCAGTTCCGAAGGTCATGTTACCATTGATCGTCGAAGGCCCAGAAGTTGTTATAGATGCAAAGTTAGCTGTTCCCGTAAACGTTGGAGAACTACTCAAAACAACACTACCTGTTCCGGTACTGGTGGAGACCCCCGTTCCTCCTCTATCAACCGCTAATGTTCCAACGGAAATATAGTTTGCGTTCAAGGCGGTAAGTCCGCTACCGTTACCGCTGATCATGCCTCCTATGGTCGTCAAGTTGCTCATCGTAGCATTATCGCTGAGCACGGTTTTCCCTGTTCCGGTACTGAAGGAGACTCCCGTTCCTCCTCTAGCAACCGCTAATGTTCCACTGGATATGTTGTTTGCGTTTTGTGCAAAGGTCTTGGTCGCTATGGGTGTGAGGGAGCCTTGCGGACCTATTATGAACGCGTTGTCCGACTCCCTAAAAAGAAGCTGATATTCGGGAGCATCTCCCCTATCTATAGAAAATCCTGCCTCACCCTTTGAGACACCACATCCTATCTCACCTGAGTTAAGTACAATTATATTGTCCTCTACTGTCACCGTCTGCGTGTTCACCGTTAATTGTGAGCCTTCTACAGTCAGGTCACCTTTTACGATCATGTTACTTGATATCGTCGTAAGAGGTGCTGTCATCACAATTTCCTTTTCCGCTCCCAAATTCACTGTGCCACCTGCTCCGCTAGACTGGATGTTAACTCTCCCTAGAGGTCCTGATACACGCATCGTGACACCCCCTTCCGACACTACATTGACTCCCTTGGCGGACACCAGGGATGTTTCCCCATCGCCGGTGGTCGATAGCGTGATGCCTTGCCCCGGGTCAGCGCGGATGGACACGGCATCGTTATCAGCGCAAATCACTGGCGTGTCCCCTATGTAGAGAGTGTTCGACGAGATGTGGAGCTCGTCGATCCACGCCTCTTTGAAGTGCATGGTCGATGAGCCGAGGTACTGCGTCGCGTTCGTTATCGGGACTATGTTCGATGACACCACGAGATCCCCCAACAATGATACGGTTGTGTCTGACACACGCACCATCTCCGTCCCTCCTGCGACCACACCTAGTGTTCTAGCCACTGGATTGAACAGACCCGTGTCCGGAGCGTTGGAAAAGGAGATGGTCGGGGACCCCAAAGAGCCTGACTTCGCGAGGATGCCTGGTATGTACGGCTTTGCGGATTCAAATATTGGTATGTAGGGATACGAAGGTGTCACGATATTCGACATACTAGCGCCGCCATAATGAATGGATGATGTATCCAATAATTGAATCATCTGTACAATTACATTTGTTCTTAAATTAAGTGTTGCAAAAAATCAAAAAAAGGGAAAATTCACAAACACTTAAAACCATTTTCAAGGAGCGGCACGGCGACCTACTCCGCCTGCACCAAACCTGACGGAGCAAGGGCGGAAGTAACTCGAAATCAAGCGCCTGCTGTTCCCATTGACAATAATAATCGGGGGCGAAGCACAGATCTGATCAATGATATGCGAGGGTGCGCTCGCAAATGGAGATTTGGTACCGATAAACGGGGGTGTACTATCTGTACTAGTATAATTATCGGTAGCCAATGGTGGTGGAAACGTCTCAGGAACGTCTCTTGTTGCGTGACGATGGGTGACGCGTAAAGACATGATGCGGTCAGGAAGAGGACGAGGGGGCGCAGAAATTCGCGGAATGCGACCACGCCCTCGTCCACGTCCACCACCACCATTTGCTCGCCAATCCGCAAAGGTGGTGTAGTCACTCACATCCTCCTGCTCCTGAAACGAACCTTCCTGCGGAGAACCTTCTTCAGGAACACTCGCCTTTTCCTCAGTAGCACCCGCCTCCTCCTCCTCCTGAAACGAACCTTCTTCCGGAGCACCCGCATTTTCCGCCTCCTCCGGAGAACATTCTTCAATAATACTCACACTCTCATCCGGAGAAGAATTATCTTCTTCAGGAGCACTCGCCTTCTCCTCAGTAGCACCCCCCTCCATCTCCTCCTGAAACAAAACTTCTTCCGGAGCACCCGCATTTTCCGCCTCCTCCGGAGAACATTCTTCAATAATACTCACACTCTCATCCGGAGAATAATGATCTTCCTTAGTAGCACCCGCCTCCTCCTCCCGAGAAGAACATTCTTGAGGAACACTCGCCTTCTCCTCAGTAGCACCCCCCTCCTCCTCCTCCTCCTGAAACGAACCTTCTTCCGGAGCACCCACATTTTCCGCCTCCTCCGGAGAACATTCTTCAATAATACTCACACTCTCATCCGGAGAATAATGATCTTCCTTAGTAGCACCCGCCTCCTCCTCCCGAGAAGAACATTCTTGAGGAACACTCGCCTTCTCCTCAGTAGCACCCGCCTCATCCTCCTGAAACGAACCTTCTTCCGGAGCACCCGCATTTTCCTCCTCCTCCGGAGAACATTCTTCAATAATACTTACACTCTCATCCGGAGAAGAATGATCTTCCTCAGTAGCACCCGCTTCCTCCTCCTGAGAAGAACATTCTTGAGGAACACTCGCCGCATGCTCAGGAGAAGGAGAACCTTCTTCGGGAGCACTTGCCACATTGGTGGTAGCACTATCTAGTGGTTCAGCATTGTAATGGGTGTCCATATGCTTAAGGGACGCTAGAGAAATGGTCGGCATTATGTTATGTTGCGAGTATATCATTGGGGGCGATTCTTTTTTTTGCGAATCGCACATCCGCAGGGTTGACTTTGCAACATTCCTGCATCTCGCGCAGAGTACGCATCGCCCGGCAGTACAGGGAATGGACGGTACGGAACACGTCAATCGGGAGAGAGTCATGTGTAAACCTCCCGACGACAGGGAACTCGACCAAGGCTCGGTAGCACGCACCAAGAATGGGCGTTCCTGCCTCCCGGCCGATTTTTTTAAATTTCTAATCAGGATTAAGAGCATCCTGAACGACTCGCTAGCTTGAGACATAAGCACCAAGGAATCACAATTCCGATCCATACCATGTTTAGCAACCAGGCAAAATCGGCCGGGAGGCAGGAACGCCCATTCAAGGCTCTCCTCAGCCTTCGCGACATTGACGCGAGTCGACGCTCGCGTCCGACTTCTTGGACAGGTACCAATGCTTGGTTCTGGGGTCGATTATCTTGCTCTGGTTGAAACCCTCCATGCTCTGAGCCTTGTTGAAGCAGTACTTCAGGCCAAATGGCATGAACTCCCACGGAACGCGGTCGCGGACCACGGAAGGCACGTCGGCTCGCCGGTGCCTAAAAATGTCGCAAGTATCGAAACTATCCTCAAACTTTGCAGCAATGTGTACAACAATCGACCGTCGGTCCAAGTTGTACATTGAGAATTGGAATTGATTCAATATACTGTTACATTATTGACCGGTCTGAGAGTAACACACCCTAAAGGACTCGTCAGGGCGATAAGTGGCGTTCAGAGCCCGGGTGGAGTACAATCATGACGTCGCCTTCCTTTGCCGCCTGTAACTTCGCAAGGCATTGTTCGATGAACTCGGGAGTGCCCCGATACACCTTGTCGGTGCTGTCGTCATACATGTCAAAGTGCTCGGGGTACAGAGAGTGTACCAGCTTGTTGATCTGAATGTAATCGTCTCGCAGCTGGTTCAGGGTTGCAATGTGTCGTGAGTACTCAATGTCTTCGATGATCGCATTCTTCAGCTTCACTGCGGCATCTCGGAACTTGTTCACGATGCTGACTTTCTTGCTCATCGTACCGTTGATGCTGTACTTGTCGCTTACAAATCGGAGATAGTTGCGGTCCCATCGAAGGAACGTTGGCATCTCGTCGAAGTATGGCTTCAGATCCTCAGGGGGGGCTATTTCTACAGACGACACGCGGTTGCCGTTCTGCACGCTCATGGTGGTTGCTACGCGAAGGTTCTTGCGACGGTTGTCCAAAGGGATGCGGTTGATATGGTCCACTGTCGACCCGGCGTCGTTGATCATCGTGTGAATGTGCCCAACATTGCATTTAGCGTATCCATTGGTGGATATTGTGAGCTCGTTCCCGAAGACAGCTGGGTAGTAACCGTCCATCAAAACCATGAACGTCTTGCTCTGCTCACCCTTGCGAACAGAAAGCGCAGCGAAAGTTTCTCCGGAATAGGAGTAGAGTAAATGGACACCGAACATGCGACCATGTCGAAAATCACCGGTGATGAGGAAAACCATCTTGATTCAGTAATCCAATCCACAATAAGAAACTGACGATATTTATACTCTTTTTTGACGTATGCCAGCTGAGCCGCGTGCAAGAACCTTGGGAGGTTGTTCACGATAGAGGAAGCCCCTGCGACTTTCTGTGACACCCACCTCATGGAGCGTAACGTTGATGACGGTCGATCCACGGGTCGCGCTTGCTCCATTCCAACCAAGTCCGGACGCATCGTGGACCGCTTGGCTGAGCGACGATGGGACACGTTTGACCCCGTAGTGTTCAAACGTCCTGATGCGGACGTTAACAGAGTGCCTCCTGAAGACTGGGTTGTCGGCGGCGCGTCTTCTCGTGACATAACCAGACGCCCCGAGTTCTTGAGCATGCGCGGTTACCAGTATGACGGCCGCCTATTCCGTCGAGTGTAGCTGTATGGCGCATGAAGAAACCGTAGGAGGACGTAGAAATCAAATTATGTCCAGTACTTATTGCGAGGGGGAAGCATCTTTGATGTACGCATTGTCGAATGCGCGCATGAACATGATCGCGCCTATGACCAACTGATTTTCGTTGAGAAAGGGGTACGTGTTCACAAAGAACAGTTTTCCGTCCCATAACAGGTAGAACTGGAGTTTGACTCCGGTAAGCGTCTTCGTCCATATATTGTCGAACATCTTCATTAGAGCGGGGGGCAGAATCCTGTTCCCACGCTCGTTGGTCATTTGGTCCACCTGGGGGAGAAATATGTGCGGGTCTTTCACGTTCGCAAGGATGTACGTCTTGTCGTTGCCCACGACGAAGATGTTCCAGAACTCAACGTGGTCCGTTATGGGGTACAAGTTGTCGATGTGATATGTGTCGGACACGGGAATTATGGAAATATTGTTGTTGGTGTTGGATGTAGTCGACTTATTGTGGGGATATGGTGAGGGTTTTTTGAGTCGTACATCTTCTTCTACTTCCTTCGCTGTCTCATCACTCAAACATGCGAATGTCAATTTAAGATTTTTTACAAAATTGGCGTTGAATAGGGACATATGTGTCGATGTGTAAATACTAGGCATAGTTTTTCTCAAATAAAGTGGGACAAAAATGTAACTACAAGAGCAATGTGGAATTTTGCGAAAATATAACTCTCTCCTGTTCATGTCCAGTCCAATACCAATGTGTAGCCACACCTCGGTTGGGATCCCATGATACAGTCGGAGACGCAATTTGTGGAACGCCCTACCGAGTGGTTTCGATGACGCAGGCATTTGTGTTGCGTTCCTTTACGCTTATTCTTTTGTGGCAAATACAATGCAATAAACGATGGATCGGAGCAGCTATGCGTCGTCGTCTCCGTACCGTGTCGAACGCAAGATCTTGATCCATAGTCGGTCGCGTGACCATTCGACCTACCCCAGTCCGAACCACTACTCCGTAATTCTCGACACGGAAATCAGGGACATCCGGTCGGTGCATCTTGCAGGAGCTATTCTTCCCAACGCAGCCTTCACGTTACCAGGCCATCAAAATAGCGACTTTGGTATCGTGGTGGGCACCCACCCTCCCAAAACCCTTGCGCTTCAAAGCGGCGATTACATGTCTGGTGCAGCTCTCGCTATTGCTTTGAATTCACAATTAGGATCCCATTCTATCACTGCGTCTTTTAGGGGCGTAGACAGCCGGATCGTGTTCTCAAGTCCGGATGCCGCGTTCGGTATTTGGTTCGGCAACGAATCCTCATGTCCGGCGCGGCTCATAGGATTCGAGTCTGATTCTATTTTGTCAGCGACCTTCGACACGGACGCTAACGTCTGGCTACTCGAGGCCCCGTTCCGTATCGACCTACTAGCGTTCAGACGTTTCATTGTCGTAGAGATGTGGCAGCCGAGCGCTGAAGTACTTGTTAGCCCCAACGCTAACGTGAACACCGCATTCGCAGTGATCGAGTATCCCACGAACACTTCCACGTCCGAGCATTGCGGAAGTCTATCTAGAGGGATACGGACCATCATGGGGACACCAAAGACTTGGGACCCGCCTCTGTCATCGATCCGACGTATCGGCATCACACTCAAAAACGACGACGGATCGCTTGTCGACTTTCAGAATCAAGACCATGTTCTGGAGATCATTGCAGAAAGTAGCACAATTACATCCAGATTCACGTAAAACAGTCAGTTTGTTTACTATTTTAATCATTTAATCAAGAAGGCACTCACAGACACAGCCCGAAATGGTGAGCTCAGCTGTAGCTGGATCAGATGCAGCAACTTGGCACTGATCGATAGCGGGGGCATTACATCTACACACACACGATGAAGTAACAATAACTCTGCAACTTCCTGGGTTTCCTGGAGTTGGTGGAGGCATGTCATTGTCTAGGGGTGGAGGTGGAGGCACGTTATTGTCCCTCGGTAGAGGCACGTCATTGTCCATGAGTAGAGGCACGACATTGTCCATGGGTACAGGCACGTCATTGTCCCTGGGTAGAGGCACGTCATTGTCCCTCGGTAGAGGCACGTCATTGTCCATGGGTAGAGGCACGTAAATGTCCATGGGTAGAGGCATATCATCATTGTCCATGGGTGGAGGTGAAGGCACGTCATTGTCCATGGGTAGATGCATATCATCATTGTCCATGGGTGGAGGTGAAGGCACGTCATTGTCCATGGGTGGAGGCACGTCATTGTCCATGGGTAGATGCATATCATCATTGTCCATGGGTGGAGGTGAATGCACGTCATTGTCCATGGGTAGATGCATATCATCATTGTCCATGGGTGGAGGTGAAGGCACGTCATTGTCCATGGGTAGATGCATATCATCATTGTCCATGGGTGGAGGTGAAGGCACGTCATTGTCCATGGGTGGAGGTGAAGGCACGTCATTGTCAATGGGTGGAGGCACGTCATTGTCCATGGGTAGATGCATATCATCATTGTCCATGGGTAGATGCATATCATCATTGTCCATGGGTGGAGGTGAATGCACGTCATTGTCCATGGGTAGATGCATATCATCATTGTCCATGGGTGGAGGTGAAGGCACGTCATTGTCCATGGGTAGATGCATATTATCATTGTCCATGGATGGAGGCATGCCATTGGTGGTGTCCGGTGATGGTTGATCGTTGTTCATGCATGGGACCAATGTTCCAACAAGAGATTGGACAAGAGGTTGGACGTCGTAAGTTGGGCAACATTTGTGCGTGTACACATCATAGAAGGCCGACTTGCATGTAGGGTCGTTATCATTTGTAGGATCGGTACAGAAGCTATCGATTTTATTGCAAGGAGGGAGAGCAGTGACGCAAAAGATCGATCCGAACATGGTCCAAAAGTTTGATCTCATGTTGGTAATCCTGAATTCCCCTCTTGTATCATTATCAAACAAATCAAAATAGATGCCTCCTCCACGACGCTCGTTGTTCCAAGTAACCTCGGTGACCGTGTGAATGCACACGACAGGGGACGTCATCACTATCTTGTTAGCCATGTTCTTCAGCGATGTGCAGCACCAATCTGGAGACGTTTCCTCACAAGCGAGTGCCTTAGAAACCTCGAAGCACATAGTACCGCTTCCATCCGAGTTCGACGACTCGTTGATCCAACAAAATGCGTAAGGCGAGGAAGCGCACGAACGCATCGAACAACTTCCACTAGGGAAGGATCCCTTCGCAACATGCAATAGGGACACCGAAAGAGTGCTGATCAGGAGAATGATATTCATTCTCAAATATAATACATTTTGTTAATGTTCGAAGACCTTTACATTGCATTTTTGTGTATTTTATACAGTCAACGGAATACTTAAATGAAACCGCTTCGTGTACGGCACACCTTGCGGTGTAACCTAATGTTGTCGCGACCACCGGAGGGGGACCGAGTGGTCTCTACAACAATACGAGTTTTTATTCATCAACAACAACAGAGCTGCTGTGGGCAAATGAACTCGACAAAGCGCCACGTGGATACACCTCCTTACATGACGCAACCTTGGAAAAAAATGGTGCATCGCTGTTAATGCAACTATACCTTGTTCTTCTTCTCAAACAATTCCTGGACCGCATCAAGGGTCTTGGGTTGAGCAACGCCTTTGGTAGACGCTTCTGAAGGTACATACACCATAAATGTTTTGTCTTTACGGGAGAGCAAGTTTTCGGAATCTTGTACCGAAATCGATTTTATCATATCATGATATTTCGCCTTGATGATGACCTCCAAGAAAGTTTCCGCAATTATAGAGTTGAACCGGAAGGTTCCCTTCAAGACAGTTGTCTTATCAGGGCTCATGGCAGATTCTATACCAAGGTTGGTTCTGCAGTCCCTTGCGAAACCATTATTTTTGTTATCGTGGCCTCTAAGACTCTTGTAGAGACCGGTTTTCTTATAGGTGTTGGGTTGTAAGGTGAACCAGATGCCCTCCATACCTTTGCTTTTCAGAGTTATGTACACGCTGAGGTAAGCCAAAATCGACTTGAGCCAAAGAGCAAACTTAGATGCATCAGCATATGGAGCAGCACGGGTAGAGGGGGGCTCAGGAGCAGCAAAAGCTGCAGGAACATGAGGAGCATCAGTATCAGGAGCAGAACGGGTAGAGGGGGGCTCAGGAGCAGCAAAAGCTGCAGGAACATGAGGAGCATCAGTATCAGGAGCAGAACGGGTAGAGGGGGGCTCAGGAGCAGCAAAAGCTGCAGGAACATGAGGAGCATCAGCATTGGTAGAGGGATGTGCAGGAGCAGCATAAGTAGCAGAAGCAACAGGAGTATCACAATCGAATGTATTCAACGACCAATCCATTTCATCATCAATCTCCATATTCTTAGCAGAAGCAGGAGAAGGAGAATGAGCAGGAGAAGCAGCAGCAGGAACATGAGCAGGAGCAGTAGGAGACGCAGCAGCAAGAACATGAGCAGGAGCATCAGAGTTACCAGGGAGGACCTGGTTATCCGACACTTGCACCTCATCATGGTCCCAAAGAAAGCTTTCCGCTTCTGAGGGTCCAACCCGGTATGGGTTTCCATTACTGAAAAGGCTTCCCAAACTTCTTAAACTTCCCAAACTGAGATGTAGGCTTCCGGGGGGTCCCAAACTGGAATTGGTGTTAAAATCAGACATCGTTGTGGTGAACTTTAGTAACTTGTTGTGATTAACTCGATTTTCATTCAATTTTTTTTACAAAACCCCAATGTGGTGTTTCTTGTTGCCGGTACTTTCGAGAGTGTCCATTGAAGGACCAGCCGCACTTAAGCGATCGCCTCTTCCCTAGTACCGTGTCCCAAAAGAACACGGGGTGTTTGTTGATGTGCAACTACATTCGGCGGAACAGTAAAATGAATCAATGTACGACATCGCCGTTAGAAAAATGGCGTTAAGAATGGTCGCTGACTTGGGTGTGTTAAAAACTTCAGAATCGTCTGGTTCTCTGATCACATCCCCGCATGGGAGAGTGTTGAAACAAGAATGTTTCTCAGCAATTTCAACAAATACTTTTACAAGAAATAATGCGCGTCTGGCAAGTACACTCCATTTTTCAAGTACTTCAACGAAGTGAGTTTGGAAAGTGGTGATATGTCGTCCACACGTGTGTTCGAAATGTCGATGTGAAACAACGAAGTGAGTTTGGAAAGTGGTGATATGTCTTTCACAAGTGTGTTCGAAATGTCGAGGTGAAGCAACGATTTGAGGCAGTACAGATCTGCTATGTCTTCCACTTCGATGTGCGTCATGTTCAGGTGAGCCAACGCAGTGAGGTCGTACAGAGCTGATATATCGGTCACGTTGGTGTAATTGATGTTCAGGTGAGCCAACGCAGTGAGGCCGGACAGATGTGATATGTCTTCCACGTCGCTGTAATTGATGTCCAGGTAAGTCAACGAAGTGAGACCGGACAGATGTGATATGTCTTCGAGCCTGCCTTCGATTTCCGAAATGTCGAGGTGAACCAACGAAGTGAGGCCGGACAGCGGTGATATGTTGTTTAGAAAGTTGATGTTCAGGTGAACCAATGAAGCGAGGCCGGACAGAGGTGATAGGTCGTACACGACATGTCCAGGTGAATCAAAGAAGTTAGAAAGGTTTCGAATTCCGCCAAAGAAGTTCGGTCATGCGTGTGCGCGCTTTCTTGCTTGCTTGCATGCATGCATGCATGCATTCGGTCGATGGATGTGTCATTCGATCCTGTATGTGTGCGTGCGTGCGTGATCCTGTGATAATCTTATCTCTCTATCCCCCGTTCGCCTATCACTCTGCGTGCGTGTGTTTGCATTATCAATCAATCCATTCCCTGAGCATCCCCAGGGAATGTAATCTTCCACTCTCGTCGCTTGATATCTTGTAGCATCCACACCCATCCGGACCATGCTAATGCCTGGGCTTTGAAATACTCCACGCCTGTCGCTTCATGCAAAGAATCCATCTCGTTTATTATATGTTCGATCCTCTCACCTACTGTTTTCAAGTCACTACTGTGCTCTTCCATGGTAATACATACAGTTGTTCTCAAATAAAGTGGGACACACCTTATAATCATCCAGACTGCAGATCGTTCCGTTTGGGGGGAGGTTGAAAAAATTCCGAGTCGCCTCTTTGGTAAAAAGTTTGCTTACAAATTCACTTCGTTTTCGATGTACACCAAAGCGTTTCCACCTCCACAGAGTAGAACACGTCTGATGTTCGTAAATAAGTCAGCGCCCATTCTTAACGCCAATTTTCTAACGGCGATGTTGTACATTTATTTCCATCTGATCTATGTTTCATTTTACTGTTCCGCGGACTGTAGAGATTGGTGTCGCCCCCTCTTCTCCATCGGAGCTACGAAGTCAAAAAAAATGTACACAACAACTAATTAACCTAGGCACGTTCTCCTCGGATTCGTCTTGCTAGCTTAATATCTTTGGGCATTATTGTCACTCTCTTAGCGTGGATAGCCGCCAAGTTGCAGTCCTCAAAGAGGCCAACAAGGTAGGCCTCTGAGGCCTCCTGGAGGGCAAGGACCGCCGAAGACTGGAACCTAAGGTCGGTCTTGAAGTCCTGTGCGATCTCTCTCACAAGCCTCTGGAAAGGCAACTTTCTAATCAGAAAGTCCGTAGACTTCTGGTACTTGCGGATCTCGCGCAAGGCGACGGTGCCGGGGCGGTACCGGTTAGGTTTCTTCACGCCACCTGTGGCAGGTACGTTTGAATCATAATTCGACGCCTTTATGGGTAGCTGCTTTCTGGGAGCCTTGCTCCACGTGGACTTACGTGCGATTTGCTATATACGTGCCATTTGTGAGAGATAGAGCTGTTGTGTGCACTTTAATGAGTTTGCCACAAGCATTCAATTTTTTTATAACAAGTTATTGCGACAGGGTTCAGGGCTCTTTCTTGCGTTTATCGTAATATTGGCACCGAGGAATCACAATTCCGCTCTAGACCATGTTTCGCAACCAGTAGAAAACGACCGGGGAGGCTGGAACGCCCATTAACTGCTACAACAACAGCAAACACAATACAAACTTCGATATTTTTTATTGTTGGTGGTCTTGTTGTGCACGTCTGCCCTCTATGTCACCCATCAAACGGTCCACCGTGTACCGCGGCTCAGGATCAGGCTCGACAGTGTTGTAAGGCAACAACATGTCACCTCCCCCCGCGACACTAGAATTCAAGTACCTACTCTGCCAACCACCGTCACGCAAAGCAGGGTCCCCGCCACGTTCGTCTCCAACAACACCCATCTCAGCTACGCCGGCACCGAACCGCGCCCCAGCTGGAGCGTCACACCCCCCCCTCCTGTCAACCAGAAATTCGCGCCCAGTCATCACAAGAGCCTCACGTGACAGCGCGGGCTCCACCGAACCGACGTCGGCACGTGAAACCGGTCCGGTCACAGCAGACTCAGAAGTACCATAGTACTCAGACCCGTCAGTCGTCGTGCTGCGCATCGTCGCCTCTAAACTGTCGGGCTTGGCCACAACGTACGCACCAGAACTCTCTGCAAGCCGAGACACACCGAACCGTGTTCCCGAATCAGCGGCCGTCTCATGCATAGTCGATCGAGGAGGGTCCAACACTGAAACACTGTAAGCTCCGCGTCCAGATGTCATCGTTGGCAAGCCACCACCACGATCCTGACCCAACGCAACGTCCTTACGAGTCGCATCGGGCGCCGCGTCATCAGCCGAGTAAACAACGCCACCAACGTTCTTCGCATACAAATTACGTTGGTGACCGTCAGGGTTGACAGCGGTCGCCTCGCGAAGCGTGTGGCGCGCTCCAGAATCAGGATCCACCACAGGACCGCGGCGTGAAACAGAGCCGCCCGCAAAGTTGCCAGTCTGATGTCCGTCGTGGATACCCACCTCCTTGCGCGTAGTTCGCGTGACATCATGCGAGTCGTACACCGTGAGCTTGGGAACGCCGTGAGATCCTACAAGGTTCACCACAGGCGCCAAATCGAGGAGAACATCCTTGAGCGTCGTTCGCGTGACATCCTGCGAGTTGTACACCGTTAGCTTGGAAACGCCGTGAGATCCTACAAGGTTCACCACAGGCGCCGAATCGAGGAGAACATCCTTGAGCGTCGTTCGCGTGACATCCTGCGAGTCGTACACCGTGAGCTTGGGAACGCCGTGAGATCCTACAAGGTTCACCACAGGCGCCGAATCGAGGAGAACATCCTTGAGCGTCGTTCGCGTGACATCCTGCGAGTCGTACACCGTGAGCTTGGGAACGCCTTGAGATCCTACAAGGTTCACCACAGGCGCCGAATCGAGGAGAACATCCTTGAGCGTCGTTCGCGCGACATCCTGCGAGTCGTACACCGTTAGCTTGGAAACGCCGTGAGATCCTACAAGGTTCACCACAGGCGCCGAATCTAGGTACTCCTCCTTACGCGTCGTGCGCAGCACATCCTGCAAAGGCGCGACCAACGCCTGTGCGGCCGTAGTGAGAGTTCCATGGCGCGTGCGAGACCCGGTCTCCATTCGCGCGTTGCCAGGGACCGACATACCGCTTCGACCGTAGTCAGTGACGCTCTTGACCGTCGTCAAGGCAGGCCCTCGCGACATCTCACCCAGGGGGGTTCGAAAGATGAGGTTCCGTTGGGACCCTCCTCGGTCCTCCATCCGGTGCACGCCCACAGGGGCAGCTGCAACCTTGTACAGGTCGGCGGAACGCATCGTTTCACGCTCGGTGTGCCGGTCGACAATGCGGATCTTGTCGTACCCGGGCTGAGACCCGGCCGCGCCACCGGTGCGCATAAAGTCGTCGGGGGTCTTCTGCTCGCGGATGAGAGGAGGGGGGCGCGTCTGAGTGTTGATGGGTTGGTGCTTAGGTCGGTTCGTAGCAGTAGATGTGGACGACCCGGGGATAATCTGTCCAGGCAAGCTCTGTTTGGGACGCGTGAGAGGACGCATGTCGTCCACTGTTAGCGCGCGCAGACCCCCCATTTCGCGCATCTTTTCCTCCAGGAACTGTTGAACACGAACCTGTTCGAAAGGGAGTTTGTTAGCGCGATTGCGTGGCAATTGCACGACGACGCGGTACTCGGATCCCCCAATGCCTACAGGCGGACGCAGGACGTCCACTCTCGCCTCTGTAGGCCTGAAGAGTTGCTGAATTTCTCGCTTTCCACCACTTAGTGATGTGAAGTCTTGGGAGCCTTTCTCGCCCACGAAGTTCTCCATCTCGTGTCCTCGGTTTGTGGCCGATCCTGGAGGCTCGCTCCCTCTGATGAAAGGGACCATGTTGCCGTGCGTCGCTGGCATGCGGTCGCCAGTCATTGAGGACCTGAATGTGTTATGCATGAGGAGCTCCTTTTCGTGTGCGTAGACATCTTGCACGCGTGTGCAGTGGTACGGGTCGTGAACGGATGGTCGGTCGCGCGCCTCCGCGTCAGACACGTCAACCGAGATAGGCATTGATGATGATGATGATGATTTGCGGAATGTGCCGGGTCTCTTCTTTATCGTGTATAATGTCATCGGGGAGACAGCTAGCGGCACCCTTCCCGGTTCGTTGCGTCTCTTTGAAAGCATGTACCCTGCGCCTGCGACGATAAGGAGAAGCGCAGCCTCCATGCGGATGTGTTCTTTCCTTCAAACCACAATATTTTTGTCAAAAAGTGCGCATGGAGATCTGTTTGTCGCGTGTCAAAAAAAGTGTTATGTTTGAACATGTAATAGCCAGCCATTCAACAAGCACTTATGTCCGCGTACATATTGACTGGAGCCCCACTGAACGAGGTTTGGAACAACAACCACGACCGTGTCTTCACGGACAAGCGAGCTCCGGGAACCAAAAACTACAAAACAAAGAAGACGACGAGCAGCTTTCCGAAGAAGAAGAAAAAGGATGCGGAATCAATTGCGAAATCAAAGACGCCGTCGTACGCGTGCGTCTTTGACAAGAACCCTAGTCCGTTGTGCGACATGTACACACAGGGGTTCAATTCCTCATTCGACGACATCATGGACATTTACCAACGAGACACAGAGTATCGAAAATCTCATGCCGAAGAAGAAGAAGAAGAAAATATTGAAGAGCATCCTAAATACAATAATACCGAATACGACAATGATGATCCTGACTCCGAATCAGACAATGATCATCCTAATGACGATGCCAACGATTCAGATTCATACAATGAGCCGCCCACCACCCCCCCAACAACATCCGCTCGCCTGCCTATAAGCAGTAAAAATCCAGTCGAAGGATTCTTTCATCCACAAATGGACACGTCCCCGAAGCCTAGACAAGCGTTGATGGAGCTCGCAATGTTTGTGTTAGCGGGCGTCATGCTCATATTCATTCTAGAGACATTCGTAAAGTTGGGAATGGGGATGCGGTACCGTCGTCATGGAGGAGGCTCCGCCGCGTACACTCACTACTGATTAAAAACAATCCCATTTTATTTTGAAAACAATTGTATGAACTGAAAATGACCTCCTCTATCACTATCTCAATTACATTGTGTGACGCAATGACGGATGAGAAGATGGACATGGTAAGGGCCATTCCAGGCGTCTCGAACGTCGAGTTAAGCCAAACCGAAACCGATACACTAAATGTCGTACTTGGCGAGGCTCTCCATACACCCTAGAGCACCGCCAGTGTTGCCATGGCCATCGCCAAGCAGTTCCCGAGCTGCCCCGTCAAGTATGGGGTCCCCAAGTAATTTTGTCAAGTACATGTAAAGCAGTTTAGTTGCTATATCAACATGAACGACAATGCGGCGGCAACCACAACCATATGGCACGATGACCTACGCAGTTTCATGGGCACGACGGAAGCACTCTACAGTTTCGTACCCCTTCCAGGGATGCTCCTCACAGAGCAGCTGAACGCACTGTTCAGATTCTCCATATACTACGGCATCGCCGTGTGCATTTTCTGTGCCTCCCCCAAGGCGCTGCTAATTCCTGTTTTGACAGGTGCGCTGACCGCCGCGGTCCACCGTTTTGACGTTGGCCAGCGAACGAACACGATCGAGATGATGCGCAACGAGGGTCTCGAACGTGACCCCGAGACGGCGAGGCTCTGTCGCGCGCCCACGAAAGAGAACCCGTTCATGAATCCTGCAATCGGTGACATGGGCGCAGTGCTGGTGGGAGGGACGCGTCCCCCTTGCGACATCACGCGTCCGTCGGTCCGAAAGCGAGTTGACAAACTCTTCCACGGCGATAAATGGCAGGAGCCACACGATGTGTTCAAACGTAATTCCGGCTTCCGTCAGTTTTACACTGTCGCCGCCCCCAACGACCAGGGCGCCTTTGCGAACTGGCTCTTCAACGACCGGTCCATCAGCTACTCGCGAAAGACGCAATGACGATGAAGAGGCTGCTCCAGAGAATGCAGATGACAAACTTATCCATTGGGACTGTGTACATTAGTATGGGCATGCACCCCCCCCCCCAAGATCATAAAAGCATCAAAGATCTTGCGGATGAAGTGCCAGAGGCACAACTTGAAATGCGGGTACATGAGATTCAAACCGCAGAAAAACATGGCCTCGTTATCGTTTCCTACGATCGTTGGGACGACAAACGCGTGCAGTACTGCCAGAACGGTCGCCCGATCGCTAACATTATGAGAGACTCTATCATCGAGAACCCAAGGTCATTCCTTAAACCGGCGTACTTGGTCCCTACGTTCTCCAAGGTCAACTCTTCTTTGATGCTTGTGTTCGACCTCAATATGTAAGTGGAAATCCACGCGATCAGGAAGGCGACACACAGGACCGTGTACAATGCATGCGCGTACCCCGGATGACTCATTATTTTTCGATGTATATTTTTTGTAGACAAGAACGCTGTAAACCATCAAACGATGGATGAGGTGATGTTGATCCCGCAATACTTTTTTGGCTCGTTGTCAAAGTCGACCTTGGTGTAGAGCCCGATAGACATCGCCTCGCCCAGGATCCACTTGAAGTTCGACCAGAACTTGGGCGTGTGTCCCACCTCGTCCGTCGCGAGGTGACCCAGCTCGTGGATCGCGACATACATGAGGATGTTTTCCTCCACTAGCTCGTGGTCACGCTGACGCAGACACAATACGATCTTCTCACCCTTGTTTACAGAGTACGATGTGTACCCAAGTTCCGCCCCGCCCTCAGAGAGAGCGTCTGGGTTGTAGTTATCGTACAGCTGGCGCACGACCGTGTTTTTTGGGTACTTGGCCACGAGATGCTGAACCAGCTTGTTAAGATTCGAGTTGATGCGCGCCATGAGGTTCGCCGCGTTCTGGCGGTCGGGCAGCCGACGCATCAGGTATTCGCGACCGTCGACGTCCGAGCTCACGAACAAGACCTCGCTGTAGAATCCTCGGAGGTACCCTACAATGATGATCACGATGATGAACACGGCGAAAATTTCAGCGAAGCGTCCCATTCATTATTTGTCATGCTCTCCGAAATGTTTTTTTCTCCGAAAGGATTTTTCTCAGAAAAGTCGGACCGGACATTTTGTTGCAACCTTCGAGTGCATGCATGTAAGAGAAACGCGACAACAAGTCAGTGAATTTTTAACATCTTCGTATTTTAGATTCTGATCGTGTGCGCAAATGATTACGCTGACTTTCCCCGTCGTGTTGGACGACGTGCAATGTCACCGTCCCGACGTCAACCTGGGATTGTCCACACCCACCCCCGTCCCGAGAGAAGCGATCGCGTCCATAAAAAAACGATGGAAATCGTTCGGTTTCGAGCATCTGATCGAAGAGGTCCCTCTGCTTAACTCGATGGGTATGTGGCCGGTCGATTTCAAGCACGCCCGTTTAAAACCTGTCGTGAACAGGTTCATGTTCGTTGAGATCGTCTTGAGCTTTTCGAAGACTCGGAAGAAACACCAACGAGGAGGAGGAGGAGGTCTGTTTTCTTTTGGGAAAAACAAAGTGCCGGACGAATGGAGGCCCTCGAGGATGGATGTGGACGATGTCAAATTGTTGAATTACGTTAAGGGGCAGCTCACTGATGGATGGGGAGAGGGTGTGTCACAATTACGGTTCGGACCTCGTGTATCATGTCCCAACGGGGATCTCGAGTTCCCCAAATTGTGCAGAGTCATTCTCCCCGGATCCGAATACGAGGAGTGTGAGGTACATGATTCAAATATCGTGGGACGGTACAGTTTCAATTTGACGACAATCGGATGTACGTTGTGGCCACGCGACATTCACAAAGCCCAAAAGGAAGCAACAGTTGACTCGTTTGCTTTCCGAAAATAAGTAAACATACAGTTGTTCTCAAATAATTTTCAACGGTACATTACAATCTGACGCATTGCACATCAACAAAGACCCCGTGTTCTTTTGGGCCACGGTACTGGGGAAGAGGTGATCGCTTAAGTGCGGATGTCTGGTCCTTCAATGGACACTCTAGAAAGTACCGACAAAAGAATGATACGGAGTCTGCAGGATGGAGAGCTGTGATCTAAAAAAGAACCACGATATTCTCGTTAACATCCTGCAATTTGTTGATTCAAAATCGTATTGGTGTTCCACTGCCCCGTGGGTTGCTACACCATTAGGTTACACCGTAAGGTGTGCCGTACACTCCAGAAAGCGGTTTCATTTTAGTATTCCGTCGACTGTATGAACCCTGCCTCCACCACTCCACAATTTCAGCGAAGCGTCCCATTCATTATTTGTCATGCTCTCCGAAACGTTGTTTCTCAGAAATATCGGACTTACATGTATTCGAGTGCATACACCAAGTCAGCGATTTGCACATGCATCATTCATTTCCACAATTCATGCACGGAAGCCGCTGAAATTCATGACATTCATTTCTCCTCTGTTCCAACTAGCTCTCGCCATCCTCGTGAATTTCACTACAAATATGTTATACGCATTTTCGCTTGGACTTACAGTGGGTGTGATGAGACGCTGTGTACTTACAGACACAGACGCGATACCTATCTGCGTGTCGAGCACATCGAACGACTTACCATCCACGCTCCCGTACACAACCCAGTCTGTGCAGCTGCCAGTCATCTCGTATGAGGTTAAGTAGATGGGCCAAGGGATGCGCAAGGAGATGAATTCGCCCAGAGTCCCGTCAGTGAATCCGTTCATGGCACGTAATGCCCGAGCAGAACCGTCTTTGGCTTCGAAACCGATGTTGTATGCGCTATCATCTGAATGCCAAACATTACCATTGTTAAGGTCGAACACATTCCAAGCTGATAACCAAGTTGCTCTGTTTGTGCTGGCGGCACAAACGTAGTTCTCAATCTTCGACGCACTAAAACTTTCAAGATAATAGCGGTCGCTTATACCCATTTGGAATCTAGCAATGAGTTTAACTCCCTTGGGGTTGTAAATATCGACCACACTGGAATCTAGATCTCACAGATCGTATTTGTAAGTCGTACTGGTCGTTTTAATTTGATTACTATCGAATGTAATTACATTTCCGTTTGACACATCTTGTACCCGAAACGTTACTGTCTCGCCTCCTTCCAAAAACGAACCGAATAATGTCATCGATACTGATCCAACACCCGATAGCGTATCGATCACTGGAGGCGAGGAAATCGTTCCTCTCCCATAACCCCAAGCAGACGTACTTTCAAATGTCAACACATTATCAGTATTAAATATCCATCCGTCAGATTCCATCTGCGCTTGTGTGGTATTCGCAAATGATGCAGCGAAAAGCTCTGTCGCAACGTCCTCAGCGAACCCATTCATCTGCGGAGGCACGGTCACTATCTCGCGCGCCAATGCAGGAGGCTGTCTCCTTCCGCCCCTGAATGCAAGGAGGGACAATGAACCATCCGATGGAACGTTCGGTGTCCCCAATCGACCCACAAACGCCTTACGTGCAAGAGCGGATCTACGTGTGTCCCATATTCCAGTGGTGATTGCAGGTCGATTTTGGTAGAAGCTGTCTAGCGCGACTGGTTGCGTGGTCGAAAGCCCGTACTCGTGAGCGATGTCTGCAAAACTCAGAGCTCCAAACAAGGGTAGACAGCCGGTCTCGTTCAGGTAAATGCGAATTGTTCGCAAACTAGAAGGCCATGGTGTCGTGTCCTGCATATTATTCACGGTGTTGTTAAACAGACCGAATCCTCCTCCATCTGACCCTGATAGAAAGGTCCCAAGTTCCCCTGTACTAGTAACCTTAAGTACACCATCTATCCACACACGTGACGTGTCAATATCGTTATCCTTCTTCTGTAAACTAAATGCTATATTGTGCCAACGACCGTCCTTTGGAAAATCCGAAATGTCCACTGTAGAAATGTTGTTTGCAACCACATGCATTACTGTGCTTCCATCCACCTGAGATCTGACTACGCCTACATAGAGACCGTCTCCAGATCCTCCGTAGTCGAACAAAATGCAGCTGCTAGCAAAGTTTGTGGGAATGACAACATCCATCGAGAACATGGTGTCCGTGGAAAGAGTCAATGACTCGAACGTCGACGGCCCGCTGTACACGTAGTCGGGAGTTCCGAGTTTGGCCTCCATGGCAGAGAGCCATCCGAGCTGGTTATCGTACCTCCTTAGCGGCTTTGTGATTGAAACTGGCCAAGGGTTAGACGACTCTCCCACGGGACCACCATCTTTAACCATTCCGAATGAACCAGGCCCATTACCAGACCATATACCACTGTGAAAAGACCCTGTGGCTTCGCCGTACAAAGTCCCGTTTATCCAGACACGTACTCCTTCCGTGGGATCTGTTCTGAATTCGAATGCTATCTCGTGCGTCAAATCGTCCGCAGGGATCGGGTATACATCGACGTACACGATATTTGCATGTGGTACTGTGCCTCCTAATCCACCTATAACCCGAAGTTTGGGAATTCCGGACACCACGTCCCGCACACCGACGTAAGCTCCATAGGACGTGCCTCCGTTCTCGAAGAGTGCGCAATCTTCAGCATATGTTGATGGTAAGACCACGTCGCATACAAATAATGTGTTTGTATTATTTGCACCAATGTTTGTTATGGTTTCCAATGCATTATAAGAAATTGACAGAGTATGTCCCACGTCCATAAGGAGGTTCTTTTTAAAAGCGATACATAATTAAATATTGCTATATTCCTTTCATTGTGTGTGCGGGTCGAGCGATTCACGGATTTCCTTGAGTTCCTCTTTTAGGTTGTTCACTTCGTCGCGCAGTTCCTGGACTCCCGCCAGAAGCAACGATGACAAGTTGCCGTAAGCGACCGTGAGAGTGTCCTTAAGCGGGTGCACGTCTACGACTTCCGGAAGGACTCGTTGCACCTGCTGCGCGATGACTCCGGCGTGCCTCTTGCGGCTATCGTCGCCACGGTACTCGAAGGTGTACGCGCCGATCGCGTCGATCTTGTCCAGCGCGTCCGTGATGGGCTCGAAGTGGTGCTTGACGTTAGAATCGGACTCCATTGTGCTGAAACCAATGATGTTGCTGGTGGCGATCACGTTGCCATTGAAATATCCATCGCCTACAACATGCAATCTGGCTTCGGGTGCGTTTGTACCAAAACCAACGTTTCCGTTATCCAAAATAGTTACACGCGACACACCCCCGGTGCTGATCCCAATTTTATTCGCACCAAGTCTGTACAAACCTGTGTTTGAATTCGAATTGAATGTAATGGACGGAAACCCAACCGTTCCGTCATCAAAGCCCCCACCCACCTTAAATGGGACTCCGTTCTGGTATATCCCTCCTACGATGTTCAGGTTGCTCATCGTGGCGTTGTCACTGAGCACATTGCTACCACTTCCGGTACTAAGGGTGACCCCCGTTCCACCTCTAGCAACCGCCAAAATCCCGGTGGATATGTTGCCAGCACTTAAACCAGTTATATTAGCTCCGCTACCTACTATACCAGTGCTGTTTATAGTAGCTTTATTTACCCCTCCTACAGCAAACCCTATTGAATCTGCCGCAACACGATACATTCCGGTATTTGTATCAGTATCCCAAGAGTACCCTGGAGCAGTCACGGAATCGTTAGGGTTTACAAATAGATTGACTCCGGTTCCAAAGATCACGTCACCGTTTATCGTCGAAGTCCCAGATGTTGTTAGAGATGCAAAGTTAGTTGTTCCCGTAAACGTCGGAGAAGTACTCAAAACAACACTACCTGTTCCGGTACTGACGGAGACCCCCGTTCCTCCTCTAACAACCGGTAATGTTCCACTGGATATGTTGTTTGCGTACAATGCGGTAAGTCCGCTACCGTTACCGCTGATCATTCCTCCTATGGTCGTCAAGTTGCTCATCGTAGCATTATCGCTCAACACGTTGCTCCCGGTTCCGGTGCTCGCGGAGACGCCGGTGCCGCCCATGGTCACTCCAAGAACTCCTGTAGATATGTTACCAGCGTTTGCCGCGAAGGTCTCGGTGGCGATTGGGACAAGGGAACCTTGAGGGCCCATGACGAACTTGTCGTCGGACTCCCTAAAGAGGAGCTGGTAGTCCATCGCGTCTCCCCTGTCTATGGTGATACCTGCCTCACCCTTTGTGACACCGGGTCCGATCTCGCCGGAGTTGAGCAAGATGATGTTATCCTCTACAGTTACGGTCTGGGTGTTCACGGTGAAATTGGACCCGTTGACGGTCAGGTTTCCGCTCACGGTCAGGTTGTTTGAGACCGTGGTGAGGGGCGTGGTCATGACCACCTCCTTGGTCGCGCCGAGTTGCACGGTGCCGCCGGCACAGCTCGACTGGATGTCCACACCCTTATTGAGTCCGGTGACCTGCATGTTCACTCCTCCACCGGAGACCACGTTGACGCCGCTTTCGGAGACCAAAGAGGTCTCGCCCACGCCGGTGGTCGTAATCGAGATGCCTTGACCAGGGTCCGCGCGGATGGACACTGTCTGGTCATCCGTTCCGAGCACGGGTGTGTCCCCGATGTACAATGTGTTCGAGGATATGTGCAGCGTGTCGATCCACGCCTCCTTGAAGTGCATGGTCGATGACCCTATGTACTGCGTAGCGTTTGCGTAAGGAATAATGTTCGAGGACACCACGAGATCTCCCATCACACTCACGGTGTTGGAAACGCGCACCAACTCTGCTCCCCCGGCAACCACACCTAGCGTCCCCACACTTGGAATGAACAAACCGGTGTCGGTCGCATTCGAGAAAGACAGAGAAGGCTCTCCGGCAGAACCGGAATTCGCGCGGATTCCCGCCGTGAAGTTGTTTCCGTTGACAGTCAGGTTGCTAGAGACCGTGGTTATGGGCGCGGTCAAGACCACCTCGTTGGTCGCGCCCAGCTTCACAATGCCGCCTGAGCCAGTCGACTGGATGTCTACAACCTTGTTGATGCCGGTGACATGCATGGTGACGCCGCCGACCGAGGTCACGTTAACACCCTCCTCGGACACGAGCGAGGTCTCGCCAGCGCCGGTGGTCGTGATAGAGATGCCCTGGCCGGAGCCGGCGCTCATGGCCAAGGTCTGGGCGTCAATGCCGAGGACGAGCGTGTCTCCCACGTACAACGTGTTCGAGGATATGTGCAACGTGTCAATCCAGGCCTCCTTGAAGTGCATGTTGGATGACCCAATGTGCTGCGTCGCGTTCTTCACAGGGATAATGTTCGACGACACCACTATATCCGCCAACACGGATACATTGTTTGACACTCGCACCAACTCTGCTCCCCCGGCAACCACACCTAGCGTCCCCACACTTGGATTGAACAACCCGGTGTCAGGAGCGTTAGAGAAAGATAGGCTTGGAAGTCCTGAAGTGCCTGACTGTGCTCTGATACCCGACAGAGGAGGGTAGGGGGCGTTCACAATATTAGAAGTGACTTCAGAACGGGCAGATACTTCTGAAAACTTGATCATCTCTTTAAAGATTGTTTTGAAAAAAAATCGGATCGTTCTGGATAGTGCCATTATCCGCCCATCTAAAATGAAACCGCCACGGCCGGGAGGCAGGAACGCCCATTTTCGGTCGCGCACCCTTACAGTCAGAGACAGAATTTATGGGACACCCTTACCGGTGACCCTTGAACCCAATGGGTAGGTCAGCTAAAGGTTTTGTATCAAGGTCCCAATCCTTCGTGTCCTTCATCCCGTATTTCAGCATTTAAGCTGGCCCAGAGGATAACAATTGTAAGCTGCTAACTGACCCAGGTGGGTCGGATTGTTGAGCGCCCACATTTGCCTCTCCGGAAACTGTGGTTTTTGGGGTGGGCGATGAGGAGGGCACACAAAATGCCGCTGGTCGCTCTTTCCCGTCCATCCACGTCGTCAGAAGCAGAAGAAGGTTCTTGGCAGCGTTCACGTCTCGGTTCCAGGTTGCACCACAGCGCACATTGGATGATGCGCTTTTGACACTGTTGCGACAGTGCAGTACTTTGTGGACCTTAACGTTCTTCACCACCGTCTTCTGCTTCTCAAACGTTGTTGTTGTTGTAGGAGCCCCGTCGATGAGGGCGGAGGGCTCGTTTTGAACTCTGCGCCAGGCGACGCTGTCTGCCTTCATGTTGACGAGCTTCTGGAAGCAGCCGTGGCAAGTATAAGAAGTGTTGCGTTCGTCGACGTTTTTGAACAGAACATTCTGACGACGTGAAAGGCACTTCCTGATCTCTTTCACTGGTCCAGAACACGAACGACTGATGCCATAGCCCTGGTTGGACCAGTTGCCGAAGCCAACAACGGTCTTCTTTGCTTTTGGAGCAATCACATCGCATACCTTTTCTTCAATCGTTTTCTTCTGTGCTTTTGGAGCAATCAAATCGCATACCTTTTCAATCGTCTTCTGTTTGCCCACATATCGAAAGAATCGCATCGATCGGTAACCTCTGTTGGCTCGGTGTTGAAGGAGGGTCGGGAGCGCGCTGAGGTAACCTCTGACATGGTCCTGCATGTCGTGCATACTGCTCGTAGTCGGCGATGGAATGGACTTCACGAGGTCTTGCGTATCGGCATTCCATTTGTTTGTGCGACGATTGCTGGTATTGTACCCAGCTGCTTCGCTAAAGCGGGCAGAGCTGAAAGACTTGACTCGACCGTCAGAAGATGCTATAGTGACGATATCTGTCATACCCGGGTCGATACCGACACGCAGCGCACCCTGGCGCAAAGAAGCGTCCTGGCAGTCTTCGATACTTGCGTCTTTGGGATACCCCGCATTATCTCCTCCTCCTTCTCCAGCGATATCTTTACCCACCTGATGCTTCATTTGGACGGAGACCCCTTTGCCGTCGCTGAGGATTCGGTTGTCAAAACGAGACCCTTTCGTCTCAAGTCCTTGGACATTGAAGTACTTTCTCCACAACATGGAATGATTCTCGTGACGTCCATCGCCACGGACGCTCTCGAGCGGCGAATCGCCCATGCTGAGAAGCTTCATGAGTGTCATGGACGATATAGGGACGTAAGAAATGATGAAGCCGCTCTTGCGTGGAAGGATACTGAACAGACGGGGGCGTTTTTTTGTTGTTTTCTCTTTTAGATCCGCTCCCAACTCTGTAAGCACGTGATGAAACAGTCTCATTGTCAGGTGTGCTCGAGTGTTGAACTGCTTCCCCCTTGGCAGCGGCAAGAGATCTCTCAGGCGTCTGACAACGTCTTTGATGAGGTTCGCATGCACGAGACCCGCTGGGATGATTTTGTCGATATCCGAGTCAGGATACTGGACCACCGCTTTGACAATCTTCTTGAAATGTTTCTTCAGAGAGGGATGTTTCAAGCGCAGGTACTTGATAACGACCCTGTCCACGTTTGCCCAAACGCTGTTGCACGCCATCGTCGCCATTTGTATTGAGACGTCTGCGATTACTTGTCCCCAAGGACGAACGTCCACCTTCACGTATCCTGCAGGCCTGAGAGCGTCGAAAGCAACCATGCTATCTTTCAAGCTCTGGTCCAGCGTATCATTTCGGACATTGGATATCGAGACCGCAAGTATGCACCTGTAGTAGAAGTTCTGATCCAGGTGCGGCAACTGCTTGACATCAAAGTCTCCATCATCTAGGCATCTGGTTATGTGAAAATTTGCGAATAAGTATGCCTCTGCAACTGCGTGGTTGATTACGAGTACCATGCTTTGGATCCTTGAGCAGATCTGCTGCCTCGATACATCCATGCACAAAGAATTAAGCGTCTTCTTGACCACCATGATGTCCAGATCGTCGTCATCTCCGTTGTTTGTCACCAACCCCATCGAGAGGGAGTGATTATTATTTTGGTGATACCATACTAACTGACAATTTCCTTATACCCTAATACGCGCACGTTATCATGATTGATGCAGAGGTAAGACATCGCGCGGTTGTTCACTACAAATACTATAATCGTAGCTTGAGGAAAGTTAGTCTGTTGTACAAAGTATCAAAATCGTCACTCCAACGTTGGGTCACCAAAGCCAATATAAAACATCGTCGGAAGAAACGGGCGAGCGTCATTACCGAAGATATCAAGGTTGCTATAAAAAAACTGATCGACTCCAATCCATTCTTGACAAGGTCTCAGCTTGCAGAGGGTGTGACGTCTCTGTCCTCTATCAAGATGTCTCCAAAAACGTTTGGACGCTACACACGCAGACTTGGCTACACACGCAAGCGCGCATACAAAACTGTTCGACACAAGAATGACCACAAATCTTCTGTCGAAAGTTTTTGTAAAGAGTATCTGGCCGTTCCGACATCGGATTTGATAAGCATTGATGAGGCGGGTTTTTACATCGGTGACACTTGTTGCAGAGGGTACTGCCAACGCGGCAAACGTTTAAATATCCAAATTTCTCGGACATTGCGAATGTCCAAATTGACGCTAATCGCTGCCGTTTCTGTCAAAGGTATCGTTCATTACAAGATCCTTGATCACAATTGCAAGAAAGTCGACTTTGTACAGTTTGTATCAGAGTTACATGTAAAGCAGGGTACTGTCGCTGTCCTTGACAATATCCAGTTCCATCATTCAAAGGAGACGATCTCTGCGTTCGATTCTGTAGGAATACGCCCGCTCTTTGTACCTCCTTACAGTCCAGAGTTCAACGCTATTGAGAATGTGTTCAGTTTGCTCAAGCGAAAATATCGCTGCGCGTGCCCAATAATTCCAGATGTAGCAGAATTATTTAATTACAGGAACGCTTTGAAAATGATTATTGATGCGCACGATGTAAGCCAACACGTTGACTTGTCAGGCTACTTTGATCATGTAACTTCTGTGTCTGTACAGGCCTTGAATGTTTTGTATCAATCTCCTGAAGACAGTATCTGTATTGACAAGATCGGTTACAAAGCTTGAATTGGTCAAATCCCCAAAATAAAAGGTGTCCCACAATCAAATGTCCCTAGCTGTATGGGGCACGCTTTCCCTCGCTTCATTTTAGATTGAGAGTTTCTGTTATTTATCTATAATGGGCGTTCCTACCTCCCGGCGGATTTTTTGAAATGTCTACTCAGAATTTAGAGCCTCCGGAACGACTCGGTAGCCTGAGATATCAGCACAGAGGAATCACAATTCCGCTCCAGACCATGTTTCGCAACCAGTCAAAATCGGCCGGGAGGCAGGAACGCACATTCTATGCTACAGTCGGCGGAACAGTAAAATGAAACATATATCAGATGGAAATAAATGTACGACATCGCCGTTAGAAAATTGGCGTTAAGAATGGTCGCTGACTTGGGTGTGTTAAAAACTTCTGTGTTTACGAACATCAGTCGTTCTACTCTGTGGAGGTGGAAACGCTTTGGTGTAAATCGAAAACGACGTGAATTTGTAAGCAACCTTTTTGAGACGAATAAGGATTTGTTAAAATCGTTTTATTGTCAACTCAATGCACAACCGCAAGAGGCGTCGTTGCTTTTTTCAAAAGTACTCACAATGTACGATTATCAACTAAAACAGTGTATCGTTTCATAAAACTCATTGGTTTTACAAGAAAAAGGAGCAAACTCCGTGGACAGTGTAAAGGGGACTTAGTTCCACTTGTCAATGAATTTTGTAGTAGGTACAAGGAGACAATCAATGCTGGGAAATTTTTAGTATCAGTTGACGAATGTGGGTTTAGTGAGCGTCTCAAGCCACATTATGGGTATTCCCCTGTAGGAAAACCTGTTATCGTTAAAACTACTGGTGGGTGGGTACACCACAGTTTGTTGATGGCAGTTTTTTCAGATGGTAGGAAAGAGTTCGTTGTGAAGAAAGGATCTGTGAGGAAGACGGACTTCGTTGCATTTATTGAATCATTGAGTTTGTGCAATAACTCAGTAGTAATAATGGACAATGCCAGTATCCATAAGAAATTGGTCCTCAGAGATCGATAAGCGATCGTAATTAAAGCAGGTGACTACTGTAATTAAAGCAGGTAAAGTCAAAATCGGCCGGGAGGCAGGAACACCCATTATATATTGTATGAGTGGATGGTCCTACAAAATGGCCCGTCCAGCAAAGAAACCTCCTTTCATGACGCATTGCACATCAACAAAGACCCCGTGTTCTTTTGGGCCACGGTACCCGGGAAGAGTCGATCGCTTAAATGCGGCTGGTCCTTCAATGGACACTCTCGAAAGTACCGACAAAAGAACGATACGGAGTCTGCAGGATGGAGAGCCGTGATCTAAAAAAGAACCACGATATTCTCGTTAACATCCTGCAATTTGTTGATTCAAAATCGCATTGGTGTTCCACTGCCCCGTGGGTTGCTACACCATTAGGTTACACCGTAATGTGTGCCGTACACTCCCGAAAGCGGTTTCATTTTAGTATTCCGTCGAGTGTAAGGTACATTACAATTTTTTCCGCCCCGAATGAACGCCCAAGAGCATTCATCCCACATTCAGCTGCTTGAGCCCCTCAAGTCGATCGCTTTCCAATCTCGCGAGACTCACGTCCGGGAACAACAACGCCGTGTGAGATCCGCGCCTGGAGGTCCTCGATCTTTTTTGCTTGCTCCTGCATCGCGCTCACTAGGTACGCGATAATGCCCACATAGTTCAAACCCACTGACCCGACCGGCGCATTGCCAAGCGTGTTGTCGTCATCGATCTCAAAGTCTCTAGGGAGTGAGATGAGGTGACGCATCTCCGGGACCTCGCAGAACACCTCCTGTGCTATGAACCCCGCCTCCACCACGCCACGGTGGGTGTACGTGCACGGACGCAGCCTCCGCAAAATGTCCGCAGACGAGGTACCCAAAAGATCCGAGCGATTCGTCTTCTGGCGCCTGTCCGACGTCGACTGAATCGGCACACCGTTCACACGCACAAGCCCGCCTGCAGGGTTCAGATCCAAGGCGACGCCAACGTTGGACACCTGCATCACGCCACCCCCCTCGCCACCTAGAATCACCAAGTCCCCACCCCCGCTCTCCAAACGCATTCCCGTGTAACTCGGCAACGGAGCTACAGGCGGCCTCGATATCGAGGATCCAAACGCCGCCTGCACGAGGTCCGACGGTGCATCTCCACTGACGGTCAGCGGGAAACGCGAATCACCGTCGTTGGCAAGCACAAGCTTCCCCCCAGAAGCGTCCACGCTAGCGCTTAACTTCTGGCCAGCGTGCAACTTTATAGACTCGGACAAACGCAGGAACGTTCCAACGGTGCGGTCGCGCGTCTCCATACCGTCTGCGTACATCCACGCCGCGTCCACCAGACTCTGCCCCCCACCGACATCGCCCATCTGCGCACGCCCGTAGTACCGCTGGGCTGTGTCCAGATGCGATAAGCCTTCAAACAATAGACGTGGGTCCTCCTCTTCCGCATAAGTCCCTCCGACCAGCGAGAAGCCGCATCCGTCATCCCTGAAAACAATCTGACCGACCTCGGTTAGCGCGTTGTCTGAAAGCAGGACGGGTGGACCCAAAGGTGCCATGGAGACAAGGCCATCTAAAAATACCGAACCACGTACCGACATCGACTGGTTCACAAACAAGTCTCCATCCACGACAAGTTCCTCGTTGAAAGCGGAAGGCGCCTCGAACGAGGTGGGACCCAGGAAACAAGAACTTCCCAGCACGCGACAGTCCCGCTCGGCCACGATATCAGAGGAAATTCGCACTCTCCCCAAGGTGCTCCGAAGGTGGACATCTCCCGAGGCCACGATTCCAACGTCCGCGTCAGGCGCTGCCAACACAAGGCCTGCGCCCCCCACAGACGGGGAAAAAACCTGCCGGTTCCCGGACAGGTACACGCCACCAAGCGCCTCCATCGCCGCGCCAGGGAGCTTGAGAGAAGACGAATGACCGGGAAGCTGCAACGCCAGAACACCCCCACCCCCGGTACCAGAACATAAGTGTTCGATAGAAAATGAACGATTGCCGCTGTAGCTGCTGCTACTGCATCCTATCCGTACAGCACGTGGATCTACGATATCCTTAATAGATACCATCAACATGAACAACCCAGAATCGGAGATGCCCGCCGCCATGATCGCTCTGTCCAACAAACAGTTGTGCAGGGACACGACATTCATCCAAGCTGAAGTACAAGTACTACTGTTACTATCGCAACCGATCACTGCAACAGCGTTCTCAGGTACCTCCAATTGATCGGATCCCGCAAGCCACACTAGCCCAGGAAAGGATGAATCACCACGAATCGACAGGAGTAGCGAACTTGCAAGGCGCACCTCCGAGTACGTTCCGAGCACGGCGTTGCACATGCCTCTGAAAATGAGCGCGGTTGCCAGGTGTCCTCGGGGAGGACCGGGATGCTATCACCACGTTCTCCCCGGACGCGGGAAGTGCTACGACCGATGAGGACAAAGACTGGTCAAACGTCACCATCTCGAAATGTGTGGAAAACGTACCGAAATGCAGGGCCACAATAAGCGACTCATCTTCTTCGTCGAATAGGCAATCGACGGATAAAGCAGCACCCACTTTCCTCGACCATACGATATCGATTTCCCCAGCAGGCAAAACAGCCCATACGACGCCTCCGTCGCCGGAAAGGGAGACGTCGTCGACCACCAAAGCTGACGCATTGACGCAGTCTCTGACCCAAACGGATCCACTTGCCTGGATTCTCAACGCGAACAAATCGGACGAACAGGCAACCCTGATGTCCATGTATGCAGCGGAGGCGGTACCGAGAGCGCGCCCCCAACTGACCTCATCGAAAGATATCGAGAGAACGACGCTTGTATGAAGAGTAGTGTTTGCTGGAGGGATCAGAGTAAACGGGTGTGCGGCGCCAGTTTTCTTCCATCGGACTTGGCCTTCTCCGTAGTACCCTCCTCTTGTTTTGAACATCAGCACAAGGTGATCGGGGTCCGTCTCCCAGATCCCTCCGCCCTCGCTACCCTCGATGATGGAGCCCCCTCCGTCATCAGCGACCACCACCTCCAGTACGGCCTCCATGCTTTCTACGTAGGGGGACTTGTCCGCCAACTGCACTCGCCAGAGGGTGACGGCGGCCTCCGTTCTCGGGTCCTCCTCCCACGACCAGATGTCTCCAGGCAATACAGCGACCCGGATCGCACCGCTGGCCGCGACGAGGATGTCGACGACGACGTGCCGCGATGACGAGGAAGAAAGGGAGTACCCGAGGACGGCGTCCGCGCCGCCTATCGCGAGCGTGACTTCTCCTGGTAAGTGTAGATTGAAAAGGCTTCTCGCTTCATCCTTCACCAATCGCGTCGAGGATGAACCTATGTGATGGCACCTATGCCCCGCATGCACGTCCGCCCATGGCAGGCCGTGATTGCGGTCGACCATCGGAAGCGATGCATCGTTCCACGTCAGGTCGGAGATGGCGGCGCCGAGGAGACGACCGTCTTGTAGGTACAGTTGATCCCTACCGGCGATGGATGCCCAGAGAACCTCGGGTGTACCCAGCATCCCGTGACCGCAAGGCGAACTCACGGTGTTCCAGTCGAGTACCAGAAGCGCGTTCGAGTCCTCTCTGTTCACGGAGTCCAGGTTGATTGCAGAGTCCAAGTCGAGGTTACTTGCAGAGTACAAGTCCACGTTACTTCCGTAGTTATTTACGAACGATAGACGACCTCCTATGGTTACGTAAGTGTTGGAGTCGCGGATCAGGACCGTGTCCCGGTGGGCGTCTGGCATTACCAGAGGGCCAGCCATGAAGTCCCCGTTATCGATGATAAAGGCGTGTTGCGAGGACGTGTGTCTGAATTCTCCAGCGAAACGTAGAGATCCTCCTGTGCTGAGCGTTCCGTCCGAGCCGGAGATGCTCGCCACCTCATCGGAATTGGAGAGGCATCTGCCCTCCGACTCAAACCTGCAAGGAGGTCCTCGGGACACCTATAATAACGCATGTGAGGCCTCACGGTGATGAGATCTCCGAACACCCCGTCCACACAAAACTCGGTCCGTTAGCGCATGGTCCACGGACTCATTATCACCAAAACAGGACCGACTGATGCGACGGCTCTCCTCAACGTGTTTCCAACATGCGTACAGGTAGCCCGATGCGCGTCCCCAACCCCAAAATCCACCCCCCCACCGACTCGGCCCCGCGCGTGAGTACACACTGTCAGTGTCAG